>BLSH010186546.1:295230-344643 GCA_018402905.1 Glandirana rugosa
CTATCTGTCCTCAGAGCAACAGCACAGACAGCAGTAGTAAAGTAATCTATCTCAGGATGCAGGATCAGGTCTTAAAATGGCTAAAATCTGTCCCTCACGCCGTCAGCTACCTTTCCCTATACTAACCCAAGGAGCATGTGACTGCAGCACTGTGACTCCAGCTTATAAAGAGGCTGGGTCACATGATGCACCGGCCAATCACAGCCATGCCATTAGTAGGCATGGCTGTGATGGCTTCTAAGGGCAAACCAGTGAAACACTTGTTGATTGGCTGCCCTGCAGCTTCTCAACACGTGGAGTAAAATAGCAGAACCCCGGACCGAACCCAAACGATTTTTGAAATGTCCGGGTCCGGGTCCGTGCCACGGACACCCTAAAGTTCGGTACGGACCCGAACGTTACAGTCCGGGTTCGCTCAACACTAGTCAAGAACCATTCTGTATTCATGATTAGAGGATCCTCTCTGTTTGCCTTCTGATGGATATTCCTATCCATATGTAACACTTCTATTCTTACTTCCTCAATCCTCCTAGGGTCATAGCCTTTTTCCCTAAATCTTCCACTTAATACCTCTGATTGTTGAAAGAACTCCACCTCTTTAGAACAATTTCTGGGTATTTGCATAAACTGTCCTTTAGAGATATTAACTAGCCAGGATTTATGGTGGCAACTATCCAATGGTAGGTAGGAGTTCCTATCTGTGGATTTAAAGTTGTTTCGGGTACATAATTGACCCTCCTCCTTATAGATCTCTAAATCCAGGAAGGTGATTTTCTCCCTACGTACAGTCCATGTTCAATTAATATTCTTATCATTTTCACTAATTTTGGTTGTAAATCTCTCAAATGCCTCAGAGTCCCCCTACAAAACAATCAGGAGGTCATCTATAAAACTTTTATACATAATAAGTTCCTTAGGTCGTGGTTCCAAGACTACATCATCCTCCCATTGGGCCATTAAAGGTTTGCTACACTCGGGGCAAACCTAGCCCCTATAGCAATCCTCCTCACTTGTAAATAGCACTGATCTTGATACCAAAAATAATAGTAGCCAAAACGAAACTTTAAACATTTCAATAAATATTTTTTATGTTTACCAGGTAGGTCTGAACTTTCAAGTGCCCACTTTACTGCTAATAAGGCTTCTTCATGATCAATGATTGTATATAAAGATACCATGTCCGCTGTGGCCATAATGCATTGATCCAAGTCTTCCAGGTTTTCTAGACACTGGATAACATGCTTGGTATTCTTAATATATGCAGCAGTTTTGGCCACCAGCGGCTACAGGAAAAATCAATATATTGGCCCAACTTCGAGCATACCAATTCTATCCCATTTATAATGGGCCTGCTCTATGGTTTCATTAGACTCTTTTGAATTTTTGCTAAAAAATAAATGAATGGTGTTCTACATGCTACAGAGTTCAAATATTTAGCTTCCTTCACAGTCAGCATGTCCTTCTTTTTACCGTTATTAATTAGTTGTTCTAGCTTCATTTTATAATCACTCAGGGGATTCTGGTTAAATTTCTGATATGCTCCTAAATCTGCTAATTGTCTCTCCTTTTCTGATTGATAATATTCCTTACTCATAGTAACTAATCCTCCACCTTTATCCGCTGGACATATAACCACATCTATTTTCTGCTCAATATTCTCTAAGCTTTTCTTAATTCACTGGGGATATTTTACCTTCCTAATATTCATCTTATCTAGGTCCTCTATCACCATATTATGAAAAAAATCCAAAAATGTATTACATTCTGGGGGTTAAAAACAGATTTATTCCTCTGATCGCGGGAACTTGGCTTGATATCGCGAACTGACGTCACCTGACGGAAGCTGCGAGATCGCGTGCTCACTGTGTATCAGGGGAGCCAGGGAGTGGGTAGGGTTGACTCGATGTCCGCCAGCTACCTGCGATCGCTCCCCCGCAGTGACAGAACGGGATCCATGTTCTGACTGGGGAGAAGGAGTGTGATTGCATGCTTCCTGCATATGGGAGCCAGTCAGCCCAGCCCCCATACAGTTAGTAAGACCTCCCAGGGAACACGGTTAACCTTTTGATAGTGTTAACCCCTTCCCTGCCAGTGACATTTACACAGTAATCAGTGCATTTTCATAGCACTGATCACTGTATAATCGCCAATGGCCCCAAAAAAGTGTCAAAAATGTCCGACATGTCCGCTGTAATGTCACAGTACCACCATTACTAGTAAAAAAAAATAAAAACCCCAGAAATGAATTCTCATCTCAACTTTTGCGCAAAACGCTGATTGCAATTTTTTTTTACCAAAAATATGAGAAAGTATATACATTGGCCAAAATTGATGAATACATTTGTTTTCTTATATTTTTTTTTTTTGGATTTGTATTTTAGCAAAAAGCAAAAGGTAATCAAATACCACCAAAAGAAAGCTCTATTTGTCTGGAAGAAAGTACACCAATTTTGTTTGGGTAAAACATTGCACAACCGTACAATTGTCAGTTAAAGCAAAGCAGTGCTGAATCACAAAAAGTGCTCTGGTCTTAAAGAGGGAAATCCTTCTGGGGGTGAAGTGAGGTTAATTCCCCAGATAGTTTAATGAATTCAGGGTCATTTTTTGACTGCTCTATTTTTTCAAGTGTTCTCATTCTTGTTTGTTTACATTTTAATAAAAACTCCATCAGCTCTTTACCTTTGTCATTAAAAAACAAAAACCCATCATTGAGGGACTCTTCATCTTCCAGACCATCTTTAGGGGGAATATCTCATCTTAGACATTTGGGTACTAGATCATTAGCCAAATATTGTTCAAAAGAAAAAGTATCCCATCAAGTTCTGGTCTTTTTATCCATTAAGGATCCTAGTTTTTTAAAAAAAGATGAATTATATCATCACGCCTGCCTCTATGTTTGTCACCCGAGAAAATCTCTTCAATCTTTACTTCACATTGTTCTAAAAATTTAAATACCTCCATATTTTGCAGCCAATAATTTTGTGAAAAAAACTAAATCTTTTTGTTTTGTGTTCCCTTCCATGCCCTTGGCACCATGACTTTACATATCGGAATTTTAAATTACCTTCTGCATTTAGGCACTAAACTTAGACCTCCAAGAGTCCACACTGATAAGGAGCTGACGAGGAGCAATATAGGTGTACCTGGGCCTTTCCTGGTCTAACGGGATGTTTGGGTAAGTCCAGCCAGGCTTGTTAAAACTTTTCCCCCCTTTACCAAATTATATAGTTATTCCATATGGATAGTTACAATGAAATTTGTTGTATATTGTTAAATGTATAACATTATACCATCAACTTTTATAGATATCCCTCCTGAAGAAGCGGCCTGCCGCGAAACATGTAGAGGAACTATGACATCTATGCCCTGACACCATTTGAATGCTCTCCTCTTCTCATGTTTGTATGTAGGGGTATGATGTGCAATGGTGCAATCAATGTTGTATGATTCAAGCTTGTTCTTATTACCTGATTGTTTTTAATTGAATGTATTAAGAATAAAACTTGTGATTTAATTTTACCTCATTGTTGTTATCCCATATATGTATCTGGTGTTGTGACAGTCCAACATTACCTTTTCTGTTTAGGGGTATTGATTGGGGACCTCTACCCTGACTCTCACATTCACCCCACATTAGTTGAATATATTTCTGTGCAGTGTTGTGCTACTAGCAAACCATTAATACATCAATTAATTAATAACATCCAAATCAATTTATGTTCAAAAGTCCCAAATTTCATAGAAATTCATAAACAATTCATAAAAATTCATAAAAACAATTAATAAAACAATGTTTATAAATCTTGACATCAAATTTAATCCTTTTCTCCACCAAGTTGTGCTCAAATAATTTCAGAGGTAAAATTCCTTCAACAAGCAGAGGTATTAAGTGGAAGTTTTAGGGAAAAAGGGTATGACTCTAGGAAGATTGTGGATGTCAAATTGGAAGTGTTAAACATGGATAGGAATGTTCTAATATCAGAAGGCAAATGGAGAGGATCCTCTAATCATGAATACAGAATGGCTCTTGACTACAATATCAAATTCAGACAGGTGGAAAAAATAAAAAACAAATAGGATATGATGACCAATACTACTGTCACGTACCTGGCGGACGAGTCTGACTTATGCAGGGGTTCACCTCTCTTGCGGCCCTGGTTCAATAATCCCCAATAGTGTAGACAGGGAGTTCAGGAGCACAGGGGGGCACAAGAGCTGGACTGGATCACTTGATAGTGCGTGATGGTCCACTAGAGCTCGTGCTGGGCAGAAGAGTAGTCGTTTGGTCCGGGTTTGCAACTGGCTGGCTAGGAGGTGCAAAAGGAGCAGGCACGCGGGTGGTCAGGTGCAGGCAGGGTCGGCAACGTGCGGGCAGAAAGGTACAGCTGGATCAGGCAAGAAAATAGTCCTAAACAGGCCGGGAGTCAGGGCAGGCAGAAATCAGCAAGGTCCAAGGGAAAGCCGAGGTCACAGATACAGGAAAAGTCTCTCAGAACTAGGCACAGGGTCACAGGAACGCTGTAGAAAAGACAGCACCTGCTACAGGGTGCCGGTTGGCGCCATCGGCGCACACGAGCGCATACAAGCGTGTGAACGTGCTCAGGCTGCCAAAACGGCCAGAAGATGCTGGACCTAACATTGCCCCACCCGTATGCCCAAACAGGTTTTCCTAGTCGGGTGTCTCCTCCAGAAAGCACTGATCAGTTCATTTGCATGAAGGTTTTCCTCCGGCTCCCAAGAGTTCTCTTCGGGTCCGTAGCCCCTCCACTTGACCAGGAATTGAGTGCTGCCTCCTCTTTTCCTACAATCGAGGATAGTCTCCACCTCAAATTCTTCCTCTCCGTCCACCATGACCGGTTCTGGGGGCGCTGTGCTACGCCCTGGCAAGGTGTCCGGAACTGTTGGTTTCAGCAGATTAACGTGGAAGACTGGGTGAATATGCATAGATGCCGGGAGGTTTAGCTCGTAAGCTACTCAGTTAATTTTCCTTTTCATAGGAACTGCCCCTATATATCTGGGGCCCAGCTTTTTAGAGGGACAGGAGAGTCTCAGGTTCTTAGTGGACAGCCAGACCCGTTGACCAACCTGCAACTCCAGTTCCCACCTTCTCCCTCTGTCGAAGTTCCTTTTACTGGTGGCCTGGGTTTGGGCGAGGGTCTCCTGCAGGAGCTTGCTGTTCCTTTCCAGAAATTGAGTCATGTCCTGCACAGCAGGTACGGGGCTCTCTGAGGCCAAGTCGGGCAGAAAGATAGGGTGGTAGCCAAGATTCGCCCAGAAAGGGGACTGCTTGGTAGCAGAATGGACAGAGTTATTGTAGGCGAACTCGGCTACAGGTAGGAGGGTGACCCAGTCATCCTGAGCATAGAAGGAGTAGCACCGCAAGTATTTCTCCAGGGTCTGGTTGGTCCTCTCCATCTGCCCATTGGACTGGGGGTGGTAGGCCGAGGAGAAGGCCAACTCGATACCCAAGGTAGAGACCTCCACAAGCGGGAAGTGAACTGCACTCCCCGGTCTGACAAGATGTTGGTCGGAATTCCATGTAAGCGGACCACCTCCTTTATGAAAGTTTCTACAGTTTCTGTAGCTGAAGGGGTGCCCTTCATTGGGACAAAATGGGCCATTTTTGTGAGTTGGTCCACAACCACCATAATTGTATTGCATCCTGAGGATAGTGGTAATTCCACTATGAAATCCATAGCGATCTGGGACCATGGTCATTCCGGGATGGGTAGCGGGTTAAGTAGTCCCCAGGCCTTGGATTTCTCCATCTTATTCCTATTGCAAATAGGACAGGCGGCCACGTAACTCTGGCAATCCTCTTTCAGCTGAGGCCACCAGAATGACTGATTTGAATTGATGGCCAGCAATTCCCTGTCACCGACATCATAATTTCTTTCCGGCGGAGATAGCTTCCTGGAAAATAAGGCAATGGGATGGAGTGAGGCCTTGGGGCCTCGTCTCTGTGAGGGAACGGCTCCCACTACTGTTTCAGAGGCGTCTACCTCCAAGATATATGGTAGAGTGGGATCGGGGTGTTTGAGGATGGGAGCAGATGTAAACAGCTCCTTGAGCCGGGAGAAGGCGTCTTGAGCTTCAGGAATCTAGCGGAACCGTGAGTCCTTTGTGAGTTGGGTTATTGGGGCGATGACTGCAGAAAACCCCTTAATAAATTTCCGGTAGAAGTTTGCAAACCCAACAAATCGCTGGACTCCCTTCCTATCTACTGGGACGGGCCACTCCAGGATGGCCGAGACCTTTTGGGGATCCATGGTAATTCTAGCCGTAGAAAGATGAAACCCCAGGAAGGAGATAATGGCACATTCGAAGGCACATTTTTCTGCCTTGGCGTAAAGGCCATGCAGCCGGAGACGGGCGAGCACACTCTTGACATGCCTCTGATGCTCTTCCAGAGAGGGAGAAAAAATTAAGATGTCGTCCAGATACACGACTAGGAACTGGTCCAGAAAGTCCCGGAAGATGTCATTCACTAGGTGCTGGAAAGTCGCTGGGGCGTTACACAACCCGAAGGGCGTGACCAGGTACTCATAGTGTCCGAACCGGGTCCAGAAGGCGGTCTTCCACTCATCCCCTTCATGGATGCGGATGAGGTTGTAAGCCCCGCGTAAGTCCAGCTTGGTGAAGACAGTTGCAGTACCTAGCTTCTGGAAGAGCTCTGGGACCAGGGGCAATGGGTACCGGTTTTTGATAGTGACCCAATTAAGCTCACGATAGTCAATACAGGGCCGGAGGGAATGGTCCTTCTTCTCCACGAAGAAGATTCCGGCTCCGGATAATGAAGTGGATGGATGGCCGGATGAAGCCCTTCTTCAAGTTTTCGTCCAAGTAAGTTTTAAAGGTGGCTAATTCCACTTCAGACAGGGGAAATATCCGACCGAACGGGACCTCTGCTCCCGGTAGAAGGTCGATCGGACAGTCGTAGGACCGATGTGGAGGGAGGATGTCAGCCCCCTTCTTACTGAAGACGTCCAGGTACTCATGGTAGGGTCCGAGAACTACCGCACGGGATTCTGGATCGACGTCTAAATTCAGGCTGAACACGGCGGAGGGGTTCTCTGGCCGCTGAGGCAGGCAGTGCTGGGAGCAATAGGAGGAGGACAACGCTACTTTGCCCATTGCCCAGTCAATCTGGGGGTTGTGAGTCCGGAGCCAGGGGAGGCCCAGAATAATTGGGTACAGAGGAGACGCAATGGCGTCCAAGAGCAGAAACTCTACATGTCCCCCTCCTGTAGTGGTGTATACAGGGGTGGTCTCCTGAGTGACCGTGCCTGACTTGATGTTCGACTCATGGGCTAGCCGGACGACCATGGGATGTCCCTTAGGTCGGAGTAGGATCTGGTGATGTGCTGCAAAGGCAAGATCCACGAAGCAGCTACATGCGCCCGAATCGAGGATAGCCAGCACCGAGATAGTCCCACTGGGGAGCTGGAAGGAGACTGGCAGCACCAGGTGGGCCTTGTCGCTAGGCAAGTACATCAGGCCATCCGCAGTGTTGGTGGTGCCTTTATCTGCCTTAGTGGGGCAGTTCCTTATCCGATGCCTGGGGCCCTCACAATCGAGGCACAAGTTCAGGGACATGTGTCCAAGACATTCCTCGGGAGTAAGAGGCTGACGTGGAAGCCCGGTTTGCATGGGTTCTGGTTGGTCCGGAGAGGAGGCAGCTGGGCTTAGGACCGGGTAGCCGCGGAATCTGGGCGGTGTCCTGGTCGGGCGGTCTGGTCCGGCGGATCTCTCGGCCGCGCATTCCCGCAAACGGCGATCAATCTGAATGGTCAGATTGACCAGGGCATCGAGGGTGTGCGGGACCCCGACGTGAGCCAGCTCATCCTTGAGCGACTCCGAGAGACCCAGCCGGAATTGATAACTGAGCACCGCATCATCCCAGGCAGTGTCCGCACTCCACCGCCGGAACTCCGACACATATTCCTCTGCTGGGCGATGGCCCTGCTGCAGGGCATGGAGGGCTGCCTCCGCTGTGGAAGCCTGATAGGGGTCTTCATACAGTTGGGCCATGGCCTGGAAGAACTGGTCCGATCTAGTGGTCTCTGGGGCTTTCCACTCTAAGAGGCGGTGGCCCCAGGCTTGAGGATCTTCCCGAAGGAGAGAGACCACAAACCCCACTTTAGTGGCTTCCAGCGAGAAAGTCCGGGGCTGAAGTGCTAAGTACAAGTCACAAGAGGTGCGGAAAGCCTGGAACTTCCTGTGGTTTCCAGAAAAGCGCTCAGGTATGGGAACCCTGGGTTCATCAGGCAATGTGGCCACGGTGCGGGTATCCGGAGAGCCTGACCCGGTGGGTACTGAGTTAGCAAGTCCCTGTACTCTTTCTTCCAGATGGATGTAGTCGTCCTGAAGGGTCTGGATGGCTCGGGTGAGCCCTGCGAGGTGCATGCACAGCTCGTCCATGGGAGAGGTCCCCTGCGCAGACTCGGGCATTGCTGTCTGTTGCTGTCACGTACCTGGCAGACGAGTCTGACTTATGCAGGAGTTCACCTCTCTTGCGGCCCTGGTTTGAGAATCCCCAATAGTGTAGACAGAGAGTTCAGGAGCACAGGGGGGCACGAGGGCTGGACTGGATCACTTGATGGTGCGTGATGGTCCACTAGAGCTTGTGCTGGGCAGAAGAGTAGTCGTTCGGTCCGGGGCGGCAACTGGCTGGCTAGGAGGTGCAAAAGGAGCAGGCAGGCAGTCAGGTGCGGGCAGGGTCGGCAACATGCAGGCAGGGAGGTACAGGTGGATCAGGCAAGAGAATAGTCGTAGACAGGCCGGGAGTCAGGGCAGGCAGAAATCAGCAAGGTCCAAGGAAAAGCTGGGGTCACAGACACAGGACGAGTCTCTCAGAACAAGGCACAGGGTAACAGGAACACTGTAGAACAGACAGAACCTGCTACAGGGAGCAGTGTGCTTAAATGGGGGCGTTTGGCGCCATCGGCTCTCACGGGCATGCGCGAACATGCATAGGCGGCCAACGCGGCCAGAAGATGCTGGTCCTAACAACTACCCACCAACCCAGGGTTCATTTACAGGAAAGCCCCATCCTTGAAGGACATTGTTGCCCCAGGGATAATAGACCCCCTAAGAAGAAGTTGGGTACATTATTTGGTTGTTTTAGTGGTTTCTTTGCATGCGGCAGGCATAAAGCTTGCCGCCATGCTCGGAATAATGTTAAAAAGAGGAAAGAATTCTTAGCTACAACTACAGGGAAGAACTATGAGATTAAGGACTTCATAACTTACTCCACTACTGGCATTGTTTTTATGCTGGAATGTGGATGTGGGTTACAATACATTGACGGTACATCTAGGACTCTGCAAATTAGAATAGGAGAACATATAGCTAATATTAAAAAAGGGGTAATTACACATAGTGTCTCCAAACATTTTAAGTTGGTGCATGGGAGGAACACGAGTTTGTTAACATTTTGGGAAATAGAAAAAGTGGGGAAACAATGGAGAGGGGGCAGCTACATTAGACAACTAAGTAAGAGAGAATCATATTGGATATATGAGGCCAAAGTTCTCTCACCTAGGGGCCTTAATGTGGATTTTGATTGAAATTGTTTCATTAGTGATCTGTACGTTTTCGGATATCTTTGTTAAAAAAAGTTTTTATTTATTTTGATTTTTAATTTTATATATACTGTATTTATTTTTATTTTTATTATTATTATTTGTATTTTTATTGTTTACCATTATCACAAACTCTTTGTAGTAATGACGGCATTTTAAATGTATCTTAGTAAGCTTTTTAACCAACAGTATATAAATGAAATTATGTAGGAGTAGTGGCTGTGTGATAAAGTCACCAGCTGTATTCAATAGGAAAGAGAGGTAATAAAATTGAGTAAAGGTGTCCCCATTGGAAATATATTAGGTGATCAATACTTCCGGTTTCCGGATGGCGTAGCTGAGCTTTAGGCTTAGGCTCTGATGCATGAATTATGAAGTTCGGAACCTATATTAAGAGTGGAGAGACGTCAGATCTCCACCCCTTGCTGAAGAAGTCACGCCCATCAATGTAATGTGTAGAGGGGGAGGAGTCAGAGCTTGTGACATCGCCCTGTGGGTATCTTGTATGTACGGAGATTGTATGGAGATATTTTTTGTCTGCATAGCTTGCACTGCTTAAAGTGGTGTGTTTGTGAGTATGAAGCTTGTTACTTTTATCTGCAAATACAATTGTGCAAACAGAGAGCCTTAGATCCTGCATTTTCTTTTTCTATATATACCGGTTTTCTGGGAGAGAGACTTGAGGACCAATATACCAAATAGGAGAGAGGATTAAGAGAGGACCAGCACACCTGAGATACACCTGATTGTTTTTTAAGCACAGCTTGGTGGAGAAAAGGATTACATTTAATGTCCAGATTTATGAACATTGCTTTTTATGAATTGTTTTTTATGAATTTTTATGAATATTTTATGAATTTCTATTAAATGTGGGACTTTTGCACATAAATTCATTTGGATGTTATTAATTATTTGATGTATTAATGGTTTGCTAGTAGCACAGCACTGCACGGAAATATATTTAATTAATGTGGAGTGAACACGTTTTTCAGTGACAGCAGCTACTAGATTTATTTATGATTATCACTATATACATTGCATACGTTTGCACAGTTTGTATTATTTTGCACAAATTGCGGAGTTTGCAGGCTATTTTTTTGCACAATCAACACTGATAGCATTATATTTTGCGCCGATAGAATATTATCTTTTTTTTTAAGATTTGTTTTGATTCCTCTCTCATTATAGAGCTGGTCGCACAAGATGGCACAATGATGTGTAAAGGACCCAGCAGATTTGCTTTTCTAAACACTCCCGACCAAGGGACAGCATCTCATACCTGCCCTACCATTCACAGCACGTGTCAACAGTAGCACATAGTGGCAGATATTGTGGCAGTGTACATCACCGAGCTCTGTTCAGAAATCAGGTGATCTCAATCAGACTGGACAATTTAGTAAAAGTGGGCAAGAAAAAGGATTCAGCCATCCAGCACCAACAACATTCCAAAGACCTTAACCATTTTCATCAGATAGCAATATACTGCCCCTCAGAAGATCTCAGCAATTGGGGTAGAAGACACAATATAAGACAACAAGGCCTTCAGGCATTCCATTAGTGAAAACAACTAAAACCTGCAGAGCAATCTATATTTACCAAATTACTGGATCACAAAAAAATCACCAGTGGATTTTAACAGAATTCACAAAACTCTCTACCCTAGAGATCTCTCTAATGATCCACCTAGAGATGTGATTTGATGGCTCCTGAAGGAGGAAATTCTCAAGGAGGTGAAACAGAATGTGCAGATCACTTACAGTATAATGAGCCTGTTATCCAGCTTTTTCAAGATTGCTCTCCCATTACATTATAAAATAGAAAAGTTTTGAAACCCCTGCAGACCTGCTTGAGTGAGAAAGGCATTCCTTAAAAGTAGCAATTCCTTTTTTTGCTTATGGACCACATTCAAGGGTAAAATCAGCAAATTACATATACCTGCAGACCTCCCTAACTTCTGCATTCAACTTTAAATAGTAGAGATGAATTACCATATTGGTACAGCAAATTCAAGGTTAAAGACCAACCAACTTCTGTGAATCCAACACTGAATTCCTCTCCTCACATGCTTTCTCTAAAACAAGGAATATGGATCAGTGTTCTGCTGTTTTTCCACCCACCCCTCTAGATTCCTTATGCAACTGAAAACAGTGGTAATGTTATCACTTATAAAAAAAAGAAAAAAAAAGTTATTTATAATGTTTTTTTTTTTTCAATTTTTATATATGTTGTATATACACAAATGTTTTGCCTTTCATTTCTATTTTAAACTGAATGGGTTGTTTTACAAGGTGAGGGTTCGCATATACTTTAATTCAAGGCTTCTTGTTTTGTTGTACTGTCATTAGCCTTTGCCACAGGTTTTGAGTGAATTAACTGTACAATAGAAAAAATTATGTTTATTACACTTCCTTATGGTGCTCAAGGGCTCCGGCAATTATAACAATACAACAGTACATTCTTATCTATATAACTCTGCATCTTATATATATAACTATACAATCTATGGACACTCAAAGACAAATGGGTTTCCACTCAAATCTCCTCCAGATTTTCTAGTTTATCAGTATAAAGGCATATACAATTGTGCCCATACGTTTACATACCCTGGCAGAATTTATGATTTCTTGGCCATTTTTCAGAGAATATGAATGATAACACAAAAACGTTTCTTTCACTCATGGTTAGTGTTTGGCTGAAGCCATTTATTATCAATCAACTGTGTTTACTCTTTTTAAATCATAATGACAACAAAAACTACCTCCTCCTCATCATCATCCTCCTCATCCTCCAGAACTGTCCCATGGCTTGAAAATTTTTGACTTGGCCTATGCTGGTGCAGGAACCCACCCTCCGAGCCACTTGTGATTGACTGGCCTGATAACCGTGTAAATGACCCCTCTTCCTCCTCCTCCTGAGCCACATCCTCCTCCATCATCGTCCAAAGTGTTTTTTCAAGGAGACATAGAAGTGGGATAGTAACGCTGAGAACAGCGTCATCGGCACTGGCCATGTTGGTGGAGTACTCAAAACACCGCAATATACTACACAGGTTTTGCATGGAGGCCCACTAGTTGGTGGTGAAGTGGTGCTGTTCCGCAGAGCGACTGACCCGTGCCTGCTGCAGCTGAAACTCCACTATTGCCTGCTGCTACTCGCACAGTCTCTCCAGCATGTGCAAGGTGGAGTTCCACTTTGTGGACACGTTGCATAGGAGGCGGTGAGCGGGAAGGCCAAAGTTCCGCTGCAGCGCAGACAGGCGAGCAGCAGCAGGGTGAGAACGCCGAAAGCGCGGACAGACAGCCCGCACTTTATGCAGCAGCTCTGACATATCCGGGTAGTTTTTAGAAATTTCTGCACCACCAAATTCAGCACATGCGCCAGGCAAGGGATGTGCGTCAAACCAGCTAGGCCCAGAGCTGCTACGAGATTTTGCCCATTATCGCACACCACCAGGCCGGGCTTGAGGCTCAGTGGCAACAACCACTCATCAGTCTGTTGTTCAATACCCGTCCACAGCTCCTGCGCACTGTGGGGTTTATCCCGCAAACATATCAGTTTTAAAACAGCCTGCTGTCGTTTACCCCTGGATGTGCTGAATTTGGTGGTAAAGGTGTTGCGCTGATCGGATGAGGAGGTGGTAGAGGAGGAGGAGGAGGAAGCGCAGTAGGAGGAGGAGGCAACAGGAGGCAAAGAGAAAAGCCCTGCAATCCTGGGTGGCGGAAGGACATGCACCAAACGCTAGCCGCCTCAGGCCCACCCGCCACTACATTTGCCCAGTGTGCAGTTAGCGAGATATAGCGTCCCTGTCCGTGTTTACTGGTCCACGTATCATTGGTTATGTGGACCTTGCCACAGATGGTGTTGCGCAGTGCACACTTGATCTCGTCCCCGACTTGTTTGTGCAGGGAAGGGATGGCTTGCATGGAAAAGTAGTGGCGGCTGGGAACCACATACTGTGGGACAGCCACCCCCATCAGGTTTTCTCAAACTGTCCATGTCAACCAGACGGAATGACAGCATTTCAAAGGCCAGGAATTTCCTTCTCTCCAGTGTTTGGGAGATGGAGAGCTGTAAGCTTCCATGGGACCGTGTGGAAATGCTTGGGGACGGTGGCGGACATGGTGGCATTGCTGTCACATCGTCTGTTTGCTGGGTGGCAGGTGACACTGGCACTGTAGAGGTGGAGGAAGAGGCCGAGGCAGCAGCAGAAGAGGAAGCAGGAGGAGGCCGAGACCTTTCTTGGATTTTGAGGTACTTATTCCACTGCAGCAAGTGCTTTGCATTTAGATGCCTGGTCATAGAGGTTGTGCTCAGGTTTAGAACATTTGTGCCTCACTTTAGCCTCTCATTGCACAGTGTGCAAACCACTTGTGTCTTGTAGTCAGCACATTGTCTGAAGAACTGCCACGCCGGGGAATGCCTTTGAGCTGCCTTTGAGCTGCCTTTGGTGTGCTAGGTCCCTAGGTGTGGTGGGTAGTAGCAGGCCTACAGTCTAGGGGACGCTCGCTCCGCTTTTGCAACCTGCTTCCTCATTTGCTGTGCTGGTGCCTCTGTGCGACCACCACCTCTTCCTCTAAACTGCACACATCACTCGCATGACCTTCATTCCATGTGGGGTCTAGGACCTCATCATCCTCCACATCATCTTCCACCCACCCTTCACCACTGCCCTCCTTGTCAGTCTGCACTCTGAGGAAAGCCTCAGCAGTTGGCACCTGTGTTTCGTCATTATCATCACAGACGTGCTGCCGTGGTGTTTCCATGTCCTCATCCTGAACCAGAAGTGGTTGAGCATCAGTGCACGCAATGTCTTCCACTTCTGAGCCAGGGCTATGTGGATGGCCCACGGAAAGCGCAGCAGCAGAGTCATAAAAAAGCATAAGAGACTGCTGCATGACTTGGGGCTCAGGCTGCTTGGCTGATTTACAAGGGGCTGAGGTGAAAGACAGATGGCCATGGTGTTCAGGTGCCAACTCTGAGCTTTCATCAAGGGACCGGGTGGGAGACAATGTGAAGGAACTGGAGGCATTGTCAGCCACCCAATCTACTATCGCCTGTACGTGTTCTGGCCTCACCATTCATTGAGCGCCATTTGGGCCTACCATATAACGTTGAAGGTTCTGTCGGCTACCTGAGAAAGGTGTTTCACTTGTGCGTGTAGCTGGCACAGATCGACCACGTCCTCTCCTTGCAACAGGAGCTTCAGCAACACCACCAACACCAGCAGCACCACGACCACGTCCCTTATTTGATGCTCTCCTCATTCTGGACACAAATGTACTATGTAGCAATATTTATTAATACAAAAAAAGAATAATAAATTATTATTATCATTTTTTTTAACAAAAGAAAATTGTAGATGCACTTTTTATTTTTGTACAAGAAATGCAACGCTCACACCAGCAGCAGGAACCTCTCCTTACACCAGTATGAGATGATTTTAGAACGATAATCTGTCTTTCACAGCACCGACAGGAACCTGTCCCTACTGCAGTATGAGATGATTTTAGAATGATAAACTGTCCCTCAGAGCACAAACAGGAACCTGGCCCTAATGCAGTTGTAGTTGTTTTTAGAACGATAAACTCTCCCTCAGAGCAACAACAGGAACCTGGCCCTAATGCAGTTGTTTTTAGAATGATAAACTGTCCCTCAGAGCACCAACAGGAACCTGGTTCTAATGCAGTAGTAGTTGTTTTTAGAACGATAAAGTCTCCCTTAGAGCACCAATGGGAACCTGGCCTTATTGTAGTAATAGTTGTTTTTAGAACGATAAACTGTCCCTCAGAGCAAAAACAGGAACCTGGCCCTAATGCAGTAGTAGTTGTTTTTAGAACGATAAACTGTCCCTCAGAGCACAAACAGGTACCTGGCCCTAATGCAGTTGTAGTTGTTTTTAGAACGATAAACTGTCCCTCAGATCACCAACCGGAACCTGGCCCTATTGCAGTAGTAGTTGTTTTTAGAACGATAAACTGTCCCTCAGAGCACCAACAGGAACCTGGCCCTAATGCAGTAGTAGTTGTTTTTAGAGTAATCCCGGTCCAAGGACAAACACGAGACTTCCTCTCTAATAGAAAGATTTTTGTTGATGATGACGTAATCCCGGTCCAAGGACAACCACGAGACTCCCTGTCAAATAGCAAGATTTTTGTTGATGTCTCACGCGTACACGCCCCGCCGGCCTTACCTTCGGACTAAGGCCTCGAGGCAGAGGGGGGCCGGAGAACCTGGGGTTAGTCTCCTCGTCGCCGGTCTAGGAGGAGTAGAGCTGGGGAGGTGTAGTATCCCCTTGCCGACCTCAGGGGTCCCCTCGCTTTCTGCTCCTGGCGCTTGTGTGGCCTCGCCTAGGGCCTGGCCTGCCAGATTAGCTCCGGATTTCTGTGTGGATTGTGACACGCTGGTTAGGCCTAAGCCGCGGCCTGTAGTGAGTAGCCTATGCTGGCCGGCAGTTTCCCCATGGTAGCAGCTTTATATATACCCCACTGGGGGTGTCGACCGGTTCCAGGGGGTTATCCGATGGTGTAATCCACCTCACCTGGCGCTTATGGCCACTGCTGGAGAATCGGCGAAACGGCGGGCGTTAGGAAGGCCGCAGCCGCGGCCTCGATTAGACCGTCCGGTCCGGGATCCGCTCCGGTGTGTTCGCGGTCCTCGTCTTTCGCTCCCCTGGGGACTCCAGCCGTTCCCCTATGATGTGGAGGGGTCGAGATGAGGAGGATCTGGCCGCTGCTCCTCTGATTGGGGTCCAAGAGGCCGGGGGGAGACGGAGCTCCGGAATCAGGCTTCCATTCCGGCCGCCCCGCACATGCGCACTCTGTAGTTGTTTTTAGAACGATAAACTGTCCCTCAGAGCACCAACCGGAACCTGGACCTAATGCAGTTGTAGTTGTTTTTAGTACGATAAGCTGTCCCTCAGAGCACCCACAGGAACGTTCCCCTAATGCACTATAAGATGATTCTGAACGCTAATGTGTCCTTCACAGGACCGCAATGAAGGTCTCCCTAATGCAGTCTGAGATGGTTGTGAACGCTAATCTTTCCCTCACAGCAGAGTCATGAAGCTCTCCCTACTCTAGTCTGAGACGTTTGACACGCGGCGCTACATGACTCCAGCCCCATATAGAGGCTGGGTCACATGATGCACTGGCCAATCACAGCCATGTCTTTAGTAGTCATGGCTATGATGGCTTCTAAGGGCAAACTAGTGAAAAGCTTGTTGATTGGCTGCCCAGCAGCTATAGAAAAGGCGGCAAAAGTACCCGAATACCGAACCCGATCCCGGACTTTTTTTTTCATGTCCGGGATCGGGTACGGGCAGGGACACCCCAAAGTCCGGTACGATCCCGAATTTTACAGTCCGGGTTCGCTCAACTCTAATAATGATTATCAAGCTTGGGGGAAATTGGGGCATTTATGGTCATCCAAAAGACCATCTAAAAGATGAAAAAATATAGATAAAACCTTAAAAAAATTGTCATAACTTAGCTTGAAAATAAACTTAGTAAGAAAAAGAAAAAATAATATGTAAACTGAGTTACAAATAATATTCTAAATATGCCCATACAGCTATTACCTATTTTTAAAACTTTTTGGGCATAGCTACTGGCTAAAATTTACTTTATGTAGAATTAACAAGATTTTGTGTTGATTATGCTTATATTTTTATTATTTTAAATAATAAAATGTGCCTCTTTTTTAGTTTAAAACTGTAACTAGATGTGATCTATAAGTGCAGCTGTGTACAAAATACTTACATGTTTACATCAACATTGTGTTTGATTCAAAGGATTGAGTACAGTATTCAAACTATTCAAATACACTATGTACAAAATGTCTGCAGCTGCTTAAGGTTAATATTAGAGGAGCCAACCCTACGTGGTAATTGTAGTACTAAAACAAAACATGACTGCATCATTTGCATTGTCTACCTGCTGTTTTTAGCATCACAGCAAGATAAACATACATAATGCATAAAAATGGAACAAACAGGTGGGACACTTGGCAATATAATCAGAAAAATAAACAAAAGAATTTAAACAAAACAGCTGTATCCTTTGTCCAAAAACAAAATAGATATACAAACAGAAATTGTCCTCAGAAGGAATATTACGTTGTAATTTGTTTTTCTAATAATAATATATGCACTCTGGTATCACATAGTATCACAAAAAAGCAAGAGGTTAACTTATTCAAGGTTTAACTTATGTTAAAGTGCATGTATGAACAAAATAACAAAAAAAGGCTGCAAGTGCAAAAAAAAATAATATTTGTTGATCCTGTCAGAAATTCAACAGCAACGACTAACTTCAATATCTGTCTGTGTTGCACTAAAATCCCAAATCATTTTATCTGCTTTACAGTTCACCTATTTGAGCTACAAAACACCTCCCCCCGTGTTATGGAGATTAGTAGGGAGGATGTGTTTTGTAGTTAAAATCCACTTCCTGTCCAAAACTGTACAACACTACCCAAGGACAGATATTGAGTTACTGGCAGGATCACTAGGAGAGAATATAAAAGGAATAAAAAGAAAAAAGAACAGTAAAGCAACACCACATTTAAAGGCTAAGTTCCCCTTTTTTCTAAATTCCAGCTCCCCCTACGTACTTATATATCAGTCATGTACTTATTTTGCAGAAAAGTAAAAGCTTTGTATTTGTCTTATATCACCCAGATACCAAGGATAACTTGCCACAATTGTGTGGCAGTGTTGATTTGTAAATCTGTTAACTTTCTGCACATTTACACTTGCAGAGCACTTGAAGCACACATTCTAATTTGTAGAAATCAAATGTGCGTGGCAAGTCTCTAGCAAGGGCAAAGTTGGAGTAGTGAGTCTTCTGCAAGAGCTCTGCAAGTCTACAGCATGATAATTCAGCCACAGTGACCCCTGTGGTGGGATAACTATTTCACAACATAACTGAACCAGAACTTGCAGAAGACTTGCAGAATGTTTGCAAAGGAAGTTGATCTGGAGTCATGAAATGCAGACATGCTGCAATTGTGCAACAAACTTGTGAAGCCTGGCAAGTCTAGCAATAGCTTAACAAGTCATTTTCAGACATGCAGCACAATTGCTTGCTATCTGGGCAGCCTTACATCAGTTTCAATGCTTGTTGTATAAAAAAAAAACTTCTCCATTACTTCCCGGATGGCTCTTGGGATGTGAAAACTGTTAAGACACAGAGATGTGAAAACTGTTAAGACACACACACTCTGCACTTGCCCTCCCCTTCCAGGAAATGACTCCTATCCACCTCTGCAGGTGCATGGCTTCCAATGCAATCAGCGATCACAATTCTCACTAAATACACAGCCAGTGATCATTTTTTCCACCTTTTTCCTTCACCTTGCATAAATAGATGATTTGGCAGAGTGTGCAGGAGCTGAGTGATTAGATAACAGCCTATATGGCTAAGAGCTGCAGTATTGAAAACAGGATACATATGTCCTTGGTTTTATAATACCTGCCTGATTGGATACAGAGTGATTGGATAGATAATGTGTCCTCCTATTTTATAGTTCTGGAAAATCTAAAGGGTACAATCAGATTGCACATTGCATGGCCACCTTTATACATCTAAAATTAACTAGTTGCAGTTTTGGTGCCATTAGTTGTTAACAGTACACCAAACACAAAAGCAAACACACATTTTGCCATGTGAACAAAAATGAGCTGCAAACACAGCGAAACGCACAGTAAATATTGTGCAACCCACAACACGTCAAAATGTCCCATGAGCAACTTTGCCACATGCAGTGCAGCCCATTTAAATAAATGGGCTGCCCTATGCATGTCACCCAAAAAATGTACAGTCCCACTATGCTAAGTGTGCATGGGGCCTGAAAGTGAAATTGGTTTGTTTACATGAGACCAATGAGGCTCCAAACACATGGCAAACAGCACAAAAAAAAACATACTTTGCTGTGCATTTCAGAAGCTTGCTGCAAACACACCAAAAAATGCACCACGCTCCGCTCTAAAAAAAGTTCTGGAGCTTCTTTGGAGTGATTGTTGCGCCTAGGGCAGCCCATTTAAATGAATAGGCTGCCCTATGCTTGATAAGCGAAAACATTCCAAAACGCCCCAAAAAACATATGTTGGAATGTGAGTTCCCGCTATACAGAGATGTGAATGGGGCCTGGCAACTGAGTGTCTCTGTCCACTCCCTCCAATGTACTTGTATAAAGCTGGCCTTACACTATGCAATCTTGAACAATCTCTGCACAATTTCCATTAGATTTACCAGAACTATGGAATCGGAGGACACACCTGAACAATGCATTCAATTTGTATCAAATCAGACAGGACCTTGCACTACATACAGTAGCTGAGGGTAGATCTAAACTAGCTTGTACAATCAGATTGTAAAGAAAGTGGGTGTAAAGGGGTATAGTAATGAGGGAGGTGTGGCCCAGAGTGTTTTATTCTGAGATGCAGCAAAACACTCAAATAAACATATGAAATTTCAAAGCTGAGGTAGATGAGAGATATGTACATTGGGATGGCTTGGGCACAAATGGCATTGCAAAAGGCTTCTATTTATTATAACATACTCATTTGTGCAAAACATTCATTTTTAGGCTGAGTTTAGTCAAAAAAATGCACAAGACTGATTTTTGCAATCAATGTGAAGTGTTCCTTGAGCTTCTGACTGCAGATTTAGTTGATGTCCTCAGTCCTCTGGTCTCCCCTACCCCTGCAGTGGTAATCATCTGGTACTGCAGGAGTTCAATTCAGATTATTTTTATTCTTTTTTTAACATTTACAACATTAATAGACAAATAATGGAAATAAACATCCCATATATAACAAAACAATAACAGCACTACATCAATAAAAACCTGAAAGAAAAACAAAACAAGAAAAAAAAGAAATCACCCCCAATATACCTACCCAAAAACCTTGGAGCATAAAACATTTGAACATAAAGAATAAGAAAAAGATTCATGCTTACTAAAAAAAGAAAAAAAAAAAGCTATTTAGACTTAGCATGACCATAGGGCACCACTGTAGATAGAAATAAGAAAACATATGTACATACATGGTCTCACACACACCCATTATACATATGGAGCAGTACTTATGGTGCAGATTGGTCCATAGTTATAACGAGGACTCAATCCATTGTGACCAGATAGCTTCAAACTTCCTCATGGAATTCCTTAAAAAGTATGTATGTTTTTCAAAGGAAATAATCCTGTTGAGATCAAAAATCCAGTCAGATACAGTAGGAGGATCCACTTAAGGGAAATCTGTTTTCGAGCAACAAAAAGAGCATGTCTAGCAATGTATGTATCTAGCATGTATTAGCAATGGGAGGCATATAGATAGAGGAATCATGGTAGCCCAATAGGCATATAAGTGGACCTAACGGGATATTAACATCCAGTAACCCATTAAGGGTACCCACCACCTCCTCCCGGTATCTCTGGAGTTTGGGACACCGCCACAAAAGGTGTATCAACGTGCCTGTATTACCACACCTAGCACAGAATGGCGCAGATCTCAAACCTATAGCATGCAAACATTGAGGAGTGCTATATACCCTATAAAGAATGAAAATCTGAGTCAATCTATGTGATGGAGAAAGAGAAACAAGAGGCAAAGACAAAAGAATATTATCCCAGACCTCTTCTGGGATAGGACCAATATCATGTTCCCATGCCGCCCTAGAATGAATGGGAGAATTTCAGTAAGAATTTATCTAACAGTGCCTATCTATATGTAACTGAGGTAAGACACTTGGTTGACCTTGCTTGTAATATCTTATCTAAAACAGGGATAGGAGGAAAGGAAATATCAACTGAAGAAAATTGAGCGTGTATAGCATAATTCAGTTGAAGGCATTGGTAAAACTGGTTCGACTGTAAAGAGAACTCTCCCATCAACTCCTCAAGAGTCTTGAGGAGGCTGTTCTCATATAACTGAATTAGAGTAGTTACTCCAACTTTTTCCCATCTCTGGAAACCCTTAAGTCTCAAAAGTTCAGGGAATCTATCATTGCCCCATATTGGGGTATATCTAGTAAGGTGAGAAAAACACATCAGTTTCTTAACTGTATCCCATATTTTACACACTAAGTTAAGAGCGGACATGGTAGCAAGCGAAACACCCACTTCCCCTCTCTAGGACATATAATGGTGGCCAACCATTAAACACGTGCCCGAACAGACACCAAGCAGAAGAAAGTGTCCACTCAGAGTCCCATCCCACACAGTGCTGTAGTTGAGATGCAAGAAAATATATCCTTGGGTTGGGAACTGCCAGCTCCCAGCATTTTTGGGGTATTGCAGAATCTCCAATTTAATGCGGGGGCTTTTATTTCGCCATATTAATTGCCTAAATATAGTATTAATCTTAGTAAAAATTCATAAAGGTATCCAAATAGGAGCATTATATAGAACATACAAAGGCTAAGGCATTAATATCATCTTAATTAAATGAATATGGCCTACTAACGAAAGAGGCAATTTATTGCAGATTTTACTTTGGATTTGAAATCTAGTGAGTAGTGAAGATATATTGTCTACAATATATGACTGTGGAGAAGCAGAAATAATTACACCCAGGTACTTTATGGAGGAAACTACCTTAAGACGAGACGCTGTTGGTGGTAGTGGGCTGGAAGAGGATACAAAGGTAATAACATAGATTTTTCCCAGTTCATACCTAGTCCAGAAAATGTACCAAATTCTTCAACGTATTTCATTACTGCTGGCAAAGATGAACGAATATTAGTTAAGTACAGGAGAACATCATCTGCATTTAGTGATAGCTTTTCCTCCATGGCTCCTCTATTCAGACCAGTAACATCGGATGAAGCCTGTATAAGACAGGCCAATGGCTCTATGGCAATGGCAAAAAGGAGGGGAGACAATGGGCATCTCTGCCTAGGGCCACAGCAAAGTCTGAAAGTAGGAGATTGGAGACCATTAATCCTAAATGACGTTCTAGGAGCAGTGTACAACAGCCGGACCCATTGGCCAAAGATAGTGCAGAGACCAAACTTTTCAAGAATGGTCCATAAATAGGGACACTCATTGCTATCAAAGGCCTTAATAGCATCTAATGTTAAAAAAGCATGATCTGAATAATCCTAAACTGGAACCTGCATATTTAAATATGTATGTCTAATATTAACCGCTGTTGACATATTGGGCATAAATCCTGCCTGATCCTAGTGGATAATATGTTTAATAACTTTATTTAATCTATTAATGTTGAGTACTTTGGCAAGCATTTTAATTTCAATATTTCTTTATTAAGTTTTATACAGAAATACAGCGTACAGTAACAGTAAAGATACTACTGAGGTACATATGCGACCCTTGCATAATAACAACAGAGAACAAAAACATATCAACCTGTGAGGTCCTGGAGGATAGACTTCGTTAATGGGTTAGTCCCAGATTAAGAATAGAGGATATGTGTCCTCCTGTAAGAGGGTTGGTAGTCGATTGGGGCTGCCTATGGAGTTGCTATTATAACCTCCATACTTTGTTTCCATATGTCCTTCTAGAATTTAGGAGTTGCCTGTTAGCATTGTGGTCAGACCCAGGGAACTATCGGTGAGCCTTCGTGTGTGGTGTTATATTCGTCTAAGAGGTTGAAGAAGGTGTGGTAGGGCCAAGGTCTTCTGAGCCTCTCTCATGACACCCCGGTTGGGAGCAAACTGTGTCAAGAGGGAAGGTCTTGGAGCTGATTAAGAGGAGTGGGTATAACCATTTATCAGAACAAGGTTTTGAGTGGGGTCTGACTGCAGTAGTTGTCTCCTGTACTTCTGGGAATAGGAAAGGAGGGAGAAGAGGGAGGGGGGAGGGGGAAGTAGGAGTCAAAATGTGGGAGTACCACTAGTCTGTACTGAGCAATGGGGGTTTTTAAGCCAAATGTCCCACCTGGTTTGAAAGGTGGACATTGTGGAAAGTGAGGAAGCCAATGTTCTTTCCAGTTCACATTGGTGGTTGAGAGTGTTCAGTGTGTCCATATAAGATGGTACTGTAGTGGATTTCCACAATTTTGTTATGTTAAGTTTAGCTGCCAGAAGAAGATGGATCACTACTGTACGCGCCTTTTTGTGTATAGATTGACTATTTAGGTGCATAATCGCCAACTCTGGTTGAGGGGTGATTTGGGAGTTACAGAGTTCCGAAATGAGGCCAAATATTTTATTCCAAAATGATTTTAGAGATTTGCATGACCACATTATATGGTATAAGTCGCCTGGTTCCCCGCATCCTCTCCAGCACCCACCCGGGACATTGGGGTAGATCCTGGAGAGCCTGGATGGAGTATAGTACCAGAAGTGTATAGTCTTCTGATAAAGTTCCCAATGGTTTATGCACTTTGTGGAAGAGTACGTGTTGGAGAAGGCTCTATTCCAGGAATCTGTCGTGAATGATTGGTCAAGTATTCTCTCCCATTTCTCCATGGAGGAGGATTTAGGGGGTAGTGCTTGATTTTGTAAGAGGGCATAGAATAGAGAGATTCCTTTTGTTGTGGGTTCTCTGGAGCTTACATATTTAAAAATGGGGTTGGGAATGAGTATTGATGTTGGGTGCTTATGCTGCCTTAGATACGAGCTAATCCTTACATAGTCAAATACAGAGAGCGGTGTGGATCGGAATTTTTCTCTTAAGGTTTCGTATGGCATAATTTTCGAGCCGTCTAATATGTCTTTTAGTAGAGTGATACCTACTTTTTGCCAGGAGGATAAATTCAGGTGTGGGATAGCGTGATTCAGTATTGTTATTGGGACTTCAATCTTTTGTGTATGTTCATTTAGGTAGGGTGAATTCAAGAATTCTGCCCAAATTGTGGTGGAGGCTTGTATGGCTGGAGTTATTAGGTTAGTAGGTTGGGTAATTCTAAGTTGGGCCGCTATTAGGGTCACTTGAAGGTTGCCACTCGGGGTGCATGCTGATTCAAGTCTGGCCCACATTTTCTGGTTGGGGAGGTTCCACCAATATTTGAGTTGGTCCAATATACAGGCTTTGTAGTAATTTGAGACATTTGGTGCTCCCATCCCACCAGTCCTTTTGTGTCTCATCAATATGTGAAAGGAGCATCTAGGTGGTTTGCGCTTCCAGATGTACTGATTAAAGTGTGTCTGGGTTGCCCTCAAGAACGTTTTGGGAAGAGGAATAATAAGTGTCCTGAATAAGTATAGTAATTTAGGGAGAATTAGCATTTTAAGGGCTGCTATTCTCCCTGCTGTTGTGAGGTGTTGTGAGCTAAGGGAATTTAGTTGTTGTGGAAGATTATCTAAAAATGGTTTAAAATTAAATTTGTATAGCTGCGATGTGTGGGTTGTTAAGTGGGTGCCCAAAAATGGTATAGATGAGGTAGCCCAGTGGAATGGGTATTTGCCCTGGATTCGAGATTGTGCTAGAGGTGGTATGTTCATTCCTAGGATTTGGGTTTAGTTTGTAATATGATACTTTACTATATTCCTCTAATGTGTTGTATATCTCAGCCAGGGATGCTTCCGGGTCCGTCATCAAAAGCATGACATCATCTGCAAAGAGGCTAATTTTTTGCTCCTGCCCATGTACTGTTATGCCTTTGGTGCCAGGATTAGATCTTATTTTGTCTGCTAGTGGCTCCATTAGAAGCGCAAATATAATCGGGGACAAGGGGCACCCCTGCCTTGTTCCATTTCTTATGTAGATAGGTTCTGAAGTGATCCCTGATGTAAGAACTGTAGCAGAGGGATTGGAATACAAGGACATCATGGCCGTCAGGATTGGCCCCGTGATTCCAAAGACTTCTAGAACCGCTTTGAGATAACCCCAATGAACCCTATCAAACGCCTTCTCTGCGTCTAACGATAGCAGCAGAGAAGGCGTTTTCTTGAAGTTTACCTGGTGGGTTATACCTATGAGACGTCTTGTGGCATCAGGTGCTTGACGCCCGGGGACAAACCCCACCTGGTCCGGGTGGACCAGTTGGGGTAATATCCCCTGAAGTCTTTGTGCAAGCAGTTTCGCAAAAATTTTTATGTCAACATTGAGTAACGAAATGGGTCTATAGCTAGTGGGAGAGGACAAATCCTTGTCCGGTTTAGGTAAAGTTATAATAACAGCATTTAACATCTCTTTCGGGAAAGAGCCAGAGGTGAAGGCAAGATCGAAGATTGATTTGAGGTAAGGGGTAATGTCTGGCGCTAGTCGTTTATAAAATTCATTTGTAAAGCCATCATCTCCCGGAGATTTATTATTGGGGAGCTTAAGGATTATGTCGCTGATTTCTTGGGTAGTGATAGGTTGGGAGATGGCTTGGAGCTGAGAATTGCTTAGCTTGGGAAGAGTGGAAGATGCCAGGAATTGGTTGATTGACTCTGGAGTCGGTTGCGTAGTTTGTGCATCTCCATTTAAATTATAGAGTTTTTGGTAATATGCCGCGAAGGCATTGGCTATATCCTTGGGGTTGGATACTAAGTTCCCTGTGTCAGGGTGGGCTAAGTGCTTTATTTTTTGCTTCAATTGCTTGGCCTTGACCTGCCTAGCTAACCATGCACCCGCTTTATTATTTAAGCCATAGGATTTAGCTTTCAAGTATTTTAGGGAGTTTTCATATTTAAATAGGAGCAGTGATCTTAGTTTGTGTCTAATTTCCGTTATTTCTTGTGTTAGGAGGAGGTTGGGGTTTATTTTGTTTGCAGCCTCTTTAGTGGCTAAAGAGGTTAAAATCTCTTCGATTTGCCTTGACCTCTGCCTCCTGTTAAATGAAGCAATTTTAATCATGACTCCACGCATATAAGCTTTATATGCATTCCATAGCGTGAACCTGTTGACTTCCGGTGTATCATTGGAGTCAAAGAAATTTTTGTGCTCTCGCACAATCTCCTGGTATGATCTCTCATTTTCCAGAAGTGCCGAGTTAAATCTCCACCTTGGGTGTGGATTTAAAACTGGGCGATCCAAAATTTCTAATGTTATAGGGGCGTGATCAGACCATGAGATTGTGCCGATTGAAACATTTACCACTGATTGAAGGGGACCTTTTAGCATGAAGAAGTAATCAATTCGAGAATACGATGCGTGCGCTGCTGATAGGTGGGTATAGTCTTTCTCAGATCCATGAAAGCATCGCCACACATCATAAAGCTCGTGTTTGTTGAGAAGGGTCGTAATTGCTGGGCTCGCCTTCCTGGTTGGGGTAGAAGAGTCCAGTTCCGGGGATAGTGCCACATTGAAATCACCACCAATAATCAGGGTACCTTGGGCTTGGGCCATGATTTCGTTTAGAAGTGGATGAAGAAATTTTTTGATTTTGTTGTTGGGGGCATAAACATTCACCAACGTAAATACAGCATTGTTCAGCTCGCAGGAAAGAATCAAGTAACGTCCATTAGGATCAGCAATGGATTTGATGGATTTGAAGGTTACTGAGTCTTTGATGCCTATTAGTACTCCACACTTTTTTTTCTGATTGTTTGCCATGATAACATGTGGGAACTGTGCAAATTTGAATTTTGGACATTTTTCAGCGGCAAAGTGCGTTTCTTGAGCAAAAATTACATCTGCTTTAGCAGCTTTAGCTTCTTTTTGTAGTGCGTTGCGTTTATAGGGGCTGTTGAGACCTTTTACGTTTATGGATATAATTTTCAGCGGCATGGTAGGATGAACGTATCTAAATGTATCAGTTGGGATGTGTTTTGGTAGGAGTGTACAAGAGCGTACCTTAAGTCCAGGTGTGGTAGAAACATTGGCAACTCCCAGGTGGGTGATTGGAGCAAATGGCTGGGTTCATATGAAGAATTTCCGTTGAAGAAGTGTAGACTGTCAAATTTCTGAGCTTTCATGTCGACTCCTGGATAGGGAAAGGTATAGGAGGGGGAAACGCAGGCAGGTAAATAAAACACAATAACGTTCAAAATCAGAAGGTAAAAAGAACCTGGTGAAACCCAGGTTAACATTGCAGCTGCAACGCTGCTAACTTGGTAACTGGGGGTAACTCGGGACCAGTGAGCACTGGATTAGGTGGTCAGGTGAAGTGCAATGAGAGCTCCTCATCTCGCATAGTAGCTGGACTTTACGGGGGAGATGCTTCAAAGGTCTTTGAGAGGGTGCTGATTATGACCATTCATTGTGCAATCTCCCAGGGGAGGGCCCCTCTTGAGTTTGCATCTCTGCTGGGAGCAACTGCCATTCCTTAAACAGCAACAGACCTTTATCCACACTGTAGACAGGGTAGGTTTTGCCCTTCCAGGTAATCAGGAGTTTTGTTGGGAAGCCCCATTTGTATATCACATTATTGTTGCGTAAGATTTTGGTGAGGGTCAGTAGCTTCTTCCTGTTTAACGCTGTTTGTTGGGATATGTCTGTGTACAGAGATATGTTCATGAACTCGTCAGGAACTATTGGTGATCTTTTAGCAGCCATCATGATCCTTTCTTTGACATGATAGTAGTGGATACGGGCGAGTGTATCTCTTGGTGCTGTGTCAGGGAGAAATTTTGGTTTTGGAATGCGGTGCGCCCTGTCAATGCACAGCTCAATGTCGCTCAGGGTAGGTATTATGGCTTTCATCATGCGTTGAATGAAGTTTGTCAGCTCATTTGGAGGGACAGATTCCGGAATGCCCCTGAATTTTATATTATTCCGCCTCGAGCGGTCCTCGAGGTCGGAGAGCTTATTTAATAGTCGTTGGATCTCATTTTCTTGATCAGTGTATGCGTCCACTAGATCATTGTGAGCTACATACAAATCAGCCATCTTATTTTCCAAATGCAGGATTCTGTCTTCATGTGATTGCACTGCCTCTTGTAAAGGGGTAAACATATTGGAAAAGTCCTGGAATAGGGAGCTTCTTAATGATAGGAGCATATTTTTCATGGTGGATTCAGAGATCGCTTGCTCTGATGCAGGAAAAGCTTCTATAGTGGGGCCTAATAGCGAGGCCTGCAGTGCGGCCTGCGGCACATTTAAAAGCGGGCCTGGGCCTGGATTATTCTCCTCCCTCCTCTGCTTGGTTTTGGCCGGGCTGCGTGAGGTGGGAGAGGCTGGAGGGGAGAAGGTAGCTTCATCTCCCTCTGGTGTGTTGTAGCCAGCCGGGGTGTCTGCTGTGTGGGAGGTGTGGCGGGTGTCAGGGCTCGGAAACAATCCGGCTACAGCGGCCGCGCCATCTTGCTTACCTCCCCGCCGCTCCGCCGGGTAGAAGTCAGTCAGACGCTGCGGCTGCTTGGTGGCTTTTCTGCGCTTACTCATCTTCCCCCCTGAAGCTCGGGACTCTCCGGTCGCTGTCGCTGCTCTGATCAGGGTCCCCCGTTCTCTGTATGTGCCGCGGTGAGCGAGGCTGGAGCAGGAGCTCTGGATTATGCGGCCATCACAGACGCCGGCCGGACACGCCCCCCTTTGGCAAGCATTTTAACATCTGTAGATAACAAAGAAATTGGTCTATAAGATTCAGGGTACAACAGATTTTTATCCTTTTCATGTATAACTACTATGACGTCCTGGCCCATTGAGTCTGGAAGCTGGCCCGTGTTAAGGGCCTCATTTAGTGTATTAAGAAGGGCTGGAAGCAACCCCTCATTATATTTTTTATAAATCTCAATGAGCAGACCGTCAATCCCTGGAGCTTTGGAGTTAGGGAAACTAGCTACTGCATTTTCCATTTCTTGAAGAATAAATGGGGCGTTAAGACTTTCCTGATCTGCTAGTGGAAGAATCAGGAGATTAACAGTAGCCAGGTAGGTAGACAGCTTGGCTGGAGTATACTCAGCCCTAGAAGTATATAGGTCCTGATAATAAGACTGGAAAATGGATATAATGGAGCTGGTTTGATTATTGATCTCCCCTTCTCCATTCATCAAGGCTGAGACATGAGTGGGATTAGATTGAGACTGTACTATCTGGGCCAGCAACCTACCATTCGACTCACCCTCGGCCCATGTCAATCTTTCCTGAAAAAACAGTATTTACCTCTCCTTGCATTCCAACAGTTCATTTAGCCTTTTTGAGATGAAAACCACTTCTGTTGGCCTTCCAAACAGGGATCCTGAATATAAATGGCCTCTGCCACAGTAGTCTTAGTCTTCACTTGTTCCAGTTCTCTATGAGAAGCAGTTTTGATGGCACAAATTTTTTGAATTAACAGTCCCGAACAAAGACCTTTAGAGCATCCCATACCACCTGTAAGGAAGCAGAACCCACATTGAGGGACAAAATATCCTTAAGAGGCAGGGATGATATATTCTTTGGGAAATATATCCAACCAAAAGGGATTAAGCCACCAAGGCATATTCGACACCCGATGCCCTGATGTTAAGGTAACTAACAGCGGAGAATGATCTGAGATTCCACAAGGTTCTATATTAACTTCGATTAAACATGGAATAAGATCTGCAGACCACAAAGCCCAATCAATTCTTGATAGGGAATTGTGAGATTTAAAGTAATGTGTAAGCGTATTGTTCAGGGTGCAAACGCCTCCACATATCATGTAGGCCTACTTTCCTACACAATTTTCCAAGAGGGGAAAGGCACTCAGAGGTCAATGTTCTAGGAGCTGGGTGCCTATCGGGCTCCAGGTCGATTACATTATTAAAATCCCCAAGCACCAAAATTGGCACTTGGGGTGAAAGCCCTGCAAAGGAGATAAGCTGACGAAGAAGTTCTGGATTGTAAGGGAGAGGGACAAATATAGCAGTCAATGTTAGCTCAAAATCATCCATCTTACATTGCAAGAAGACATATTTACCATTTTCGTCCATCATGATCCTACTACAGGAGAATTATATAACCGAATAAACTAAAACAGAAACCCCCATTAAATGGGAGGTAAAAACAGAGTGGTAAGCTTCTTGAACAAAACAAAGTTTCAGAAATCTGGTCGTATTGTGGCATGTGTCTCCTGTAGACAGACACGGGCTGGACGAAAAGAGGCAATATAATCAAAAAGAGATTGTCTTTTTAAAGCGTTATTCAAACCCCTAACATTCCAAGAAAGAACACGGATAAGTTAATTTACCATTATAGAAAAACAATTGGTCTATTAACCAACCATCCTGCACCACTAAGCATATCACAGTAATTAGCAAACAAAACCAATAATGCTCCAAAAAAAAAAAAAAAAAGCCTCCCCAAAGACAAAAAGCAAAAAAAAAAAAAAACAGTTCCACGCAGGAGAGAGCCACCGTATAATATAGAAAAAAGAAAAAACTTCTAGTGGCTATCTGCTAATTAAGCTTACGACATCCCAGCTCATATGACATATGCACCAATGACCATACAGTGAACCTCAAGTTAATTTTCCTTATATAGTAAACCCATCAACCTGGGGTTTAAGTTTTAAATTGACCATCGATCCAATCCTGTGCATCCTGGGCAGTTTGAAAAAATTGCACATAGCCTTCATGAACTATCCGTAGGCAAGCAGGATAAAGCATAGAATATTTCAGACCATATTGTTGCAAACGTTTCTGGAAATTTGCCCTTCACTTCTGGATTTCTGGTGAAAAGTAGGGAAAAAACATAATTTTTGATCCATTACATCTGATGTCATTTAGGGCCCTTGCTCTTCACAAAATATTCTCCTTATCTCTATAATTTAAGAGATGGACTAAAAAAGGCTGTGGTGTGCTCACTGGTTTCTGAGACCGGGTATAAACATGATGGGCATGATCGACTGCAAATAGTGATAAAAAATATTCTTTACCAAGTGTATCTATAATCCAACGCTCAACAAAGTCAATTGGGTCATTTCCTTCAGCGTTATCTGGTATGCCCGATCCGAACCTTATTACGATGTAAATGGCTTTCCATGTCTTCAACTTTGTAAAGAGCAGTATTTAACTTGCATGTGTTAGACTTTACTTCAGTAACAAGAGGGGGAAGAGTATCCTCTACACCACTAACATGGTTTTCGAGAACCATAGTACATTCTTTTTGAATGTATGTATGTGTGCGACCTCTTTGTGTATAGCCTGTACCTGACCCGTGAGCAAAATAAGGGAGGAGGAGTAGTGTTGTATGAGGGAAAAAATGTTCCTTAGTGTAGGTTCAAGGTCCTCCTCAGCTACTTCCTTCAATTGAATTGTGAAAAATAGCTGTCTCAGCAATAGCAATATTAGATTATTTGCAGTGATTGTAGCAGTACTCACGGCAGGTGAAGGGAGACAGGGCCATTCAGAATCATTAGAATGTAGAATCATCTGAGCATCTAGTTTGGCTGGTTGCAGATCAGATTCCTCTGAGTGGTGAACCACCCCACATTTCTTGGGTTCTCCTCTGGAATCCAGGACTGCATTAGAGCCCTCTTAACGGGCAGCATTTTCTCAGGCTTTTTCAGCCCTTGTGATAGCTCTAGGTTGGGAAGAGAGAAGTGCAGTACTGGTGTGATCTAAGGTGCCAGGATCCGACATAGCTGCAGCCACGGCTCCCTCCCTCCTCCTCAACATAACATAAGAGAGCTGCTCACTGCCCACTTCAAACAGCTTCCGAACCACCCAAACATCAATCCATCAGTCCAATCCATCCAGCACACCAATCCACACCCTGACTCCAGCCCCACGGTCAAGAAGGGAGCCAGGCCAGATGGGGAGAACAGTAGCAGCGGCACACGACAGTATACACCAATGCAGGAGGGGTACAGCTATGGTGCCTATCCGGGTTATCAAGTATCCAGACCAAGCAGAGGGGAGAGAGATTCAAGTTCAGCTGTGTAAGCCTTCTGTGTGCAGTGCAGCTCGGAGCTCTAAGCAGGATCAATCAGCTGGGTGCCGGAGCTCAGCTGTCAGCACTCACGTTCACTCACATCATGTCGCACAGGAACATCAAACCAATTGTGAATGATCTTTGGTACTGCAGGGGTTAAACAAGCCAAGGGGCCTGTCATATGTACTTGTCAACAGTGCCAATGATGCCCTTCCTTTCCACCGCCTTCTCCATTCATTGAAACTATATTATAAAGTGTAATACGTAAAAGTGGTCTGTGAATAGAAGACAGGCAGATAAATGAAAGGTCTTTCACCTCTATTCATAAGCTATTGTGCAGCTTCCATGAATGGTGGAGAAAAGAAAGGGCGGGCATAATCAGCACTTATGATAAGGCTGATTGTAAGGAATGAGAAAATACCTTCTTGGCTCTGGCCCCACGGTCAAGAGAGCCAGGCCAGCAGGGGAGAAGGGCAGCAGCGGCACACAGTAGTGTGCCCTTACGATCCTTGTGAGCATCTGCTTTTGCGGTGTTGCTGCCATCCTTGTCATCCCCGGCCTTCTGTGACATTGCCCTAGTCCGGGGTCATCACCTTACATTGTGATGCTATATTCCATCTTGGGGTCTTTATAGATGTGGTGGAGCACCAGGTGGACCATGCTTGTATTCTTGTTTAGCCATTAGCCTGTAGCCATTTTTGTAAGTATGCTATCTTCTACCATTCATTTGTTGGTTTTCCTATTATTATATACCATGCCATTTGCTACAAACCTGATATGTCGTTAATGTGTAGATGATCTAGACTAGTATATGTACAGTTATATATACTGATATGTCATTATTATACTACTAGAATACACAGTTTGTCTTGCTCATCCCCTGAAGAAGGATTTGAATTTATTCCGAAATATGTTGGGATTTTTGGCTTAATTGCTGACGTTTTGATATCCTACTACAAGATCAACCACAATTTAAAGACAGAATCTATATTGTATGGCCACTATTGCTTGATTTTAATTCTGTTATTTCATGTTCACATTTGATTATTTTACATATTGTAATGAAAACAGTGTATTTTATATACTCCTTGTCACGTACCTGATGGTAGAGTCTGGCTTATGCAGTGAGCAACCTCTCTTACTACCCTGATTTGGGAACCCCTGGTAGAGCAGACAGGTGGTTCGAGAGTGCAGGATGGCACGCGGGCTGGCTAAGTTCACTAATGGTATGTGAAGGTCCTCAGAAGAACTCGTGCAAGACTGAAGGGTAGTGGTGCAACCTGGGTCGGTAACTGGCTGCCAGTGCGGTACAGAAGGAGCAGGTAGGCGGATGGTCAGGTGCAGGCAGGGTTGGTAACAGACGGGCAGCAGAAGTACAGAGGGGACAAGCAAGTATGTAGTCGTAGGCAAGCCGGGGTCAGTGCAGGTGGAGAATAAGCAAGGTCACAGGGAATAGCCGGGTCACAGGTAACAGGAAGCTTCACAAAACTGGTGACAGGAACACTGTAGAATGGATAGGGCTTGTTTCCTGGTGCTGACCATTTAAATAGCCTGTTTGGTGCCAGTGATGGCACGCACCCACGTGCGCTCACGTATGTGCATGCGCACCCGTGCGCTCACCTGCCGTGTGCGCGCTCACACACGTGTGCATTCACACAGGCGTTCCAATTGAGGCTTCAGGTTGTGTTCTCTGACATTGCTCCCCCCAAGGGGCAGCCTCTGGATGTCTGTGAGTGGTATGCCGATGAAAATGTTAACTCGATCCCCAAATCTGAGCATAGGGCCCTCCGGAACCGAGACGTGAACTGCACCCCTAGATCCGACACAATATTGGTAGGGATCCGTGGAGATGGACTATCTCCCTGATGAACGTTTCCACTATCTCGGTTGCAGAGGGAGTGCCCTTCATGGGAATGAAGTGTGCCATCTTGCTGAGGCGGTCCACCACCACAAAAGATAGTAGTGAACCCCGCAGACGGGGGTGACTCCACTATAAAGTCCATGGAGATTTGGGACCATGGGCATTCTGGAATATGCGGCGGGTTCAAAAGGCCTCAAGCTTTGGTCCTGTCTGTCTTGTTTTGGGGACAGGTGGGACATTTGCTGACATACTTCCTGCAGTCCTCATCAGAAGAAGGCCACCAGAATGACCGTGACAGCAGTTCCGCCGTCTTGCGACAGCCGAACTGTTCGGCCAATTAGAGGTCATGACACAGTTCTAGGACTTTCAGATGCATCTCCTTTGGGACAAAGATTCGGGTAATGTACCACCATAGGCCATCCCTTGTAGCGAGTCTGGAATCCGATGGAGCGGTGAGCCTGACTAGAGACCGCCTGATTTGGGTTAAGAGATCCTCCTGAGTCAGCAAGAAGTTCCGGGCAGGGAAACTTGTATCAGGAGCAAGAGCATCTCCAGGCTCATGAAACAGTCTGGACAGGGTGTCCAACTTGATGTTTTTTGACCCGGGCCTGTATGTAATGTGTAGCTGGAATCTAGAGAAGAAGAGTGCCCAACGGGCTTACGAGGCTTGAGTCTTTTGGCAGTTCGTAGGTACTCTAGACATCATAATTTCTCACAGGTGGTGTGAGTTTACAAGAGAAGAAGGCGATGGGGTGAAGGGAGGCCTTTGTCCCGCATCTCTGAGAGAGAACCGATCCCACTGCAGTCTCTGAAGCATCCACTTCCAGGATATATGGCAGAGATGGGTCTAGGTGCTTGAGGACTGGTGCCAAAGTGAATAGCTTCTTTAGTGTCAGGAAGGCCATTTGAGCTTCAGAAGTCCAGTGAAAATGGGAGTCTGGCTTTGTGAGCTGGGTGATGGGAGCGATGACGGCAGAAAACCCCCTAATTAACTTCCTATAGAAGTTCGCAAAGCCGATAAAATGCTGGACTCCTTTCTTGTCCGCTGGCGTTGGCCAGTCAATGATGGCGGAGACCTTCTGTGGGTCCAGTGTGACAGAAACGTTGAAGCCCAAGAAGGAAATGCTAGAGCACTCAAATGCCCATTTCTCTGCCTTTGCATATAACCCGTGTTGCCGGAGGCAACTGAGTACGCACTTCACATGCCTGCGATGTTCCTCCAAGGAGGGGGAGAAAATTAGGATGTCATCCGGGTAAATCACAATGAACAGGTCCAGGTAGTCCTGGAAGACATCATTTACTAGGTGCTGGAACGTGGCTGGTGCACTGCAGAGCCCAAAGGGCATGACAAGGTACTCATAATGGCTGAACCGAGTTCGGAAAGCCATTTTCCAATCATCCCCCTCCCATATACGGATGAGGTTGTAAGCTCCATGGAGGTCCAGCTTGGTAAATATGGTTGCAGAACCAAGTCTCTGAAAGAGTTCAGGAACAAGGGGCAAAGGATACCGATGTGAGTTTGTTAAGATCTCTGTAGTCGATACACGGCCTGAGAGAGTGGTCCTTTTTCTCAACAAAAAATATCCCTGCCCCTGCAGGAGAAGTGAAGGGCCGAATAAAACCCTTTTTCAGGTTTTCGTCGAGGTAAGCCTTGAGGGCCGCCAACTCCACTTCAGAAAGGGGGTAAATTCTGCCCCGGTAGGAGTTTGATCGGGCAGTCATAAGATCTGTGCGGTAGTAGGACATCTGCACCCTTTTTACTAAACACATCTAGAAAATCATGGTACACCGCGGGAACAGCTAGGTGGGTTTCCTGGTCAGTGTCAGAGTCCATACAAAGCACAGAAGGGGATAACTCTTGGGGCTGCTGTAAACAATGGTGGAGGCAGCAAGAAGACAGGAATTGTATGTTACTGTAACTCCTATTGATGTGTGGACTTTGAGTCCAGAGCCAAAATAGGCCTAAGATGACTGGGAAGAGGGGCGATGCGATGGTGTCCAGTAATAGGTATTCTGCATGGCCACCTGCTCTCTTGGCTGGTATAGGGATGGTCTCGTGGGTGATGGTGCCTGATTTTATAGTGGACCCATCAGCAAGCTGAATGACCATCTGGTGATCTTTAAGTCAGAGAGGGATCTGGTGCTGAGCAACGAAGTTTAGGTCCACAAAACAGCTACAAGCTCCCGTAACAATTATAGCTGGGACTTGGATACTTATTGTTAGCTAAAGACAGTACTTTCCCTTCGGTAGTGATAAGACACTTACAAAGCTTGGCAGGGCAGCTTCTCACCAGGTGCCCAGATCCCACACAGTATAGGCAAAGGTTGAGGTACATGCGCCTCTGTCTTTCCTCCAGAGAGAGAGATGGGCGCAAGAGCCAAATCTGCATTGGCTCAGGGTTGTCCTGTGGAGAGGAGGAGGAGGTTGGGCTGGGCCGGGCCCAGATAGCTTGGGACTCGGGACAACATCCAGGTGGGCCGTGGGATTCCTGCAGATCTCTCTGGCCTGTGCTCCCATAGGCGGCAATCAATCTGGATTTGATCAAGGCGTCCAGGGCGTGGGGAACCCCGACACAAGCCAGCTCATCCTTGAGTGGCTCGGAGAGGCCTAACCGAAATTGGTAGCACAGAGCCACATCATTCCAGCGCTGGAACTCCGGCCTGGTAGGGGCCATGGCTTGAAAGAAGTGGTCCAAGCTGGAGGTCCCCAAAGCCTTCTGCTCAAGTAGCCAATGGGCCCAGGATTGGGGCTCATCCAAGAGGAGAGAGATGAATAGCCCCACCTTGGTGGCTTCCAGCGAGAAGGTACAGGGTTGGAGCGCAAAGTATAACTCGCAGGAATTGCGGAAAGCCCAAAACTTCCTGAGGTCCCACGCAAACCACTCAGGCATGGGCACTTTAGGTTCTGTAGGCAGGGTTACTATAGTGCGAGAGGCAGCCAGGCCGGGTCCAGATGGGGCAGGGGAGGATAGCTCCTGAACTTGGTTTTCCAATCAAGTGTATCCCTCTTGCAGATTCTTCACTGCTTGGCTAAGTCCGGCTAGATGTGCACACAGATCTTCCATAGGAGAGGGCACCTGTGCAGACTCGGACATGGCTGTCCGTTACTGTCATGTATCTGATGGTAGAGTCTGGCTTATGCAGTGGGCAACCTCTCTTACTACCCTGATTTGGGAACCCCTGGTAGAGCAGACAGGTGGTTTGAGAGTGCAGGATGGCATGAGGGTTGGGTAAATTCACTGATGGTATGTGAAGGTCCTCAGGAGAACTCATGCTAGACTGAAGGGTAGTGGTGCAGGGCGGGTCAGTAACTGGCAGGCAGTGCGGTACAGAAGGAGCAGGCAGGTGGATGGCTAGGTGCAGGCAGGGTTGGCAACAGAAGTACAGAGGGGTCAAGCAGGAACGTAGTCGTAGGCAAGCCGGGGTCGGTTCAGGCGGATAACAAACAAAGTCACAGGGAGTAGCCGGGTCACAGGTAACAGGAAGTTTCACAAAACTGGTATCAGGGGGTGACAGGAACGCTGTAGAGTGGACATCACTTGTTTCCTGGTGCTGACCTTTTAAATAGACTGTTTGGCGTCAGTGATGGCACACACCCACACAAATGAATGCTCACGTGCACCCATGCACACACCTGCCACATGTGCGTGCACTCAGGTGTTCCGATTGGGGCTTCAGGTTGTGTTCTCTGACACTGCTTCTACTCTTTTCTTATGGGTTAACCATTGCCTTAAAATTTCCTGGGATATTTTCTGTTTGTTGTTGTATGTACAGTATCTCACAAAAGCGAGTACACCCCTCACATTTTTGTAAATATTTTATTATACCTTTTCATGTGACAACACTGAAGAAGTGACACTTCGCTACAATGTAAAGTAGTGAGTGTACAGCTTGTATAACAGCGTAAATTTGCTGTCCCTTCAAAATAACTCAACACACAGCCATTAATGTCTAAACCGGTGGCAATAAAAGTGAGTACACCCCTAAGTAAAAATGTCCATATTGGGCCCAAGTAGCCATTTTTCCTCCCCGGTGTCATGTGACTCCTTAGTGTTACAAGGCACCTCATGGCAAAGAACTCTCTGAGGACCTGAAAAAATAAATGTTACTCTACATATAGATGGGCTAGGCTATAAGAAGATTGCCAAGATCCTGAAACTGAGCTGCAGCACAGTGGCCAAGACCATACAGTGGTTTAACAGGACACTCAGAACAGGCCTTGCCATGGCCGACCAAAGAAGTTGAGTGCACATGCTCAGCGTCATACCCAGAAGTTGTCTTTGGGAAATAAATGTATGAGTGCCCCAGGATTGCTGCAGAGCTTGAAGGGGTGGGGGTCAGCCTGTCAGTGCTCAGACTATACATCGCACACTGCATCAAATTGGTCTGCATGGCTGTCGTCCCATAAGGAAGCCTCTTCTAAAGATGATGCACAAGAAAAATGAGACCAAGATAAACTTATTTGGTTCAGATGATGTCAAACGTGTGTGGCGGCAACCAGGTGGGGAGTACAAAGACAAGTGTCTTGCCTACTGTCAAGCATGGTGGTGGGGGTGTCATGGTCTGGGGCTGCATGAGTGTTGCTGGCACTGGAAAGCTACAGTTCATTGAGGGAGCCATGAATGCCAACATGTACTATGACATACTGAAGCAGAGAATGATCCCCTCCCTTCGGAGACTGGCCTGCGAGGCAGTATTCCAACATGATAATGACCCCAAACACATCTCCAAGATGATCACTGCCTTGCTAAAGAAACTGAGGGTAAAGGTGATGGACTGGCCAAGCATGTCTCCAGACCTTAACCCTATTGAGCATCTGTTGGGGATCCTCAAATGGAAGGTAGGGGAGCACAAGGTCTCTAACATCACCAGCTCTGTGATGTTGTCATGGAGGAGTGGAAGAGGACACCAGTGGCAGCCTGTGAAGCTCTGATGAACTCCATGCCCAAGAGGGTTAAGGCAGTTCTGGAAAATAATGGTGGCCACACAAAATATTGAGACTTTGGGCCCAATTTGGACATTTTCAATTCAGGGCGTACTCACTTTTGTTGCCAGTAGTTTAGACATTAATGGCTGTGTGTTGAGTTATTTTGAGGGGACAGCAAATGTACACTGTTATACAAGCTGTACACTCACTACTTTACATTGTAGCAAAATGTAATTTCTTCAGTGTTGTCACATGAAAAGATATAATAAAATATTTTCAAAGTGAGGGGTGTACTCACTTTTGTGAGATACTGTATATTATGGTACAAAAAACGAAAAAGACTGGTGATGACACATCACTTTCTAGGTGAATGCATATACAATCCTGATGTATGTGAATAATAAAGTGATAGCTGCCACTTTAAATGGGACAAAACACTATAAATACCAAGCAAAGTGTAACTGTAATAGCTGCCCTTTTTTTGAACTTATAGTGTAATAAGTTTTAATAAAAGCCTTAAAAGTATTGTACAAAAGTATCCACTCACATGTGATTGTACCATACCCGGTACTGAGGTGTCTGTAGCGTGGGTGGACATATGTACTGCGATGTTGCTGGTGTGTGCACCACTCCTTGTTGTGGCTTAGGTGTTCCGATCAGCATCACATATTGGAACCGGATGTCACAGATTCCAGCTTCGACATATGTTTTGCCATTTTGGCGTCTTCAGAAAGTGACGACACATCATATCCGGTTTACATTTATAGCTTTGCCAGGGTTATTGGGTAGACTCCAACAAAATGGAGAAGGGGAGACAACTCCAGGAAATCTTCCTCCTTCCCATGTATACATCCATCCACCCTATATACAGTATCTCACAAAAGTGAGTACACCCCTCACATTTTTGTAAATATTTTATTATATCTTTTCATGTGACAACACTGAAGAAATGACACTTTTCTGCAATGTAAAATAGTAAGTGTACAGCTTGTATAACAGTGTAAATTTGCTGTCTCCTCAAAATAACTCAACACACAGCCATTGATGTCTAAATCACTGGCAACAAAAGTGAGTACACCCCTAAGTAAAAATTTCCAAATTGGGCCCAATTAGCCATTTTCCCTCACCGGTGTCATGTGACTCGTTTGTGTTACGTTATGTAAGGTGTGTTAAATTTGGAGTTATCGCTCTTACTCTCTCAAACATGGCACCTCATGGCAAAGAACTCTCTGAGGATCTAAAAAAAAGAATTGTTGGGAGGAACTGCTGATGTCGTCACGAACGGACGCCTTCCTGGGGAGCTCCACTGGAGCCAGGAACAAGCCGGGGGAATCCTCCCAAAGGAGAGAAGGGTGAGCCAAATAACCACCCCAGCATTACCATCCGCGTCTCCAGCCACATTTTGAGCCCTAAATTGGGCTGATTGCCGCAAATTGAGGCCGCGGCTTTTGCGGCCTACGGGTCCCGGAACGAACGGCGCGGCCCTTGAAGCCTGAGTCCGCCATCCACCTATCCTACACCACATAGCACCCTCCTGGGCCCCTACCCTACTAACTGGCACAGAGTTTACCCTATTCAAAAGCCTTAAACAGCCCCACTTTGATCGATTTGGGAGCCACACGCAAAATCTAGCCCGAGGCCTAAGGTGCGGCCGCCATATTGAAAGGCCGCAGTTCCTGATAACAGCTCTCCAGGGCCCTGGAGGGCACCCGAAGGACTCCTTAGAGATCACCCACCTCTGGACGGGTCCAAGGGCATTATAGAACTGAAAAAGACCCAGGGACCTAACTGGAAATCACAGTATTACCATCAACGGCGGCCATTTTGGTACACCCATCCCCTACCCATCTAACTAACTACAGTAACCTACAGGGTCCCAGACCTCAAATCTGCCTCATTGCCCCTGTGGCTACACAACTGTTAGTAAATGCACTGAAACCTAACAGATCCAGGAAAGTGACCTAGACGTGCTGAGCTATGGCTGCTTGAACTGCGTGCTCCCGCCGACAGAGAAAGCTATCTGCTGCTAACAGAGGCACACCATCCGAACGTCTAACCAGCAAAGATGGGGACATCATCCAGACCAACCTCAACCTCGAGATTGCGCTCCCCCAGGGATACTGCGGACACACTCACCCAGAACGTCCCGGCAATGTTCAGGACGCAGGGAGGCAATGCAGTGCACACACAAGGCCCACACTGCTCTAGTACTCCAGCGGCCCCAATAGTCCCTACTATTGGGGGAACACAAAGCGGAGGAGAAATCATCTTGACCTCAAGTCAGCAGCCCAGCCTGAATGACCTCAGGTCGGTAGCGGCGGACATTAAGGAAACATTGACGGCTGCCATTTCAGGCCTCCGCCTAGACATACAGGCAATAGCAGGGCATGTACTGGAAGTGGAAAAGACCTCAGCTCAACACTCTGGCATGCTCCGCAAGACCTATCATACCCTGGACACCCACACACTACAATTAAGGGACCTAAACCGCCACATTGAAGATATCGACAACCGTGGCAGATGACATAACCTCAGACTAAGGGGTCTCTCAGAGTCAGTTGAGGCAGACCAGCTACAACAAACGGTAGCGGCCATATTTAACAACCTACTTGAAAGACCCTCCACCGCCCCTATAGCAATGGAACGTATACACCGCGCTCTTCGGCCAAGGGGTAGAGACTCAGACCCACCCAGAAATGTAGTCTGTCACATCATCGACTATCAACTCAAAGAAGAGATTCTGAGAAAGGCACGCAACAAAACACAAATATCCCATAATGGTGCGACTCTTCAGCTATCCCAGGATCTCTCCAAAATAACACTACAGAGAAGAAGGGAACTTCACCCCCTTCTGGAGGTTCTGCGTGAAAAAGGAATTCACTATAAATGGAAATTCCCCTTTTGCCTCTCTGCCATGTCACAGGGCCGCACCGCACTACTGAAGGTACCAGAAGACCTCAGACACTTCTGCGAGACCTTGGATATCCCTATAATAGCCTTACCCGAATGGTATGCAGATTTTCAACCCATAGGGACCAAGACGCCGCAACTCAGAGCTGAACCTATGGACACTCATGAACATCTACAGAGAAGACATTGTTCTGCATCTCCAGAGAGGGCACATGGAGCCACACAAAGCGCACCACACAGAGCAAGCCCAACCAAGGCACCGCAGTCACGCCGCGCTCGGCGAGACCGCTGAAACAAACCTCCAAGGGATACACCTCTAGATAAGAAGTTGCTCTATATGTTATCCTTGTTATACATGTTCTGACTGTTGCAGTTCACAACTCCCCCACCGATCAAGCCTTGTCAAGAGACACACAACATAACCAGAGTTCAATAAGGGCAGTGTACTGACATAACTGAATCCAATACCAGCTGCAATCCAACAATAAACAAATAACCACCGACTCCACGATGCATACCCAGCTCATCCACAGAAGGCACACTAAACGCCTGGTATCATTTCAAATTACTGAACTACACACTGAGACAAAACCTCTGGTTTAAACATTCTATACAGGCGCCAACAAACCGTATTGATCTCCATACTGAAAACTCTACCAGGCACTGGGCCTTACAACACACAATAGTGACCATGCAGCGCCCAAACCTCAGCCCACATCAACGCACGAGGTGGTAAAGTCAGATCGCCATCACTCCAAGGAGCATCAAAGACACCAGACACTAGGGAGGTCACCACACCTGCCATCAAAGACATTTCCTTCCAGCCATGAACAATCATGCTCCTCTATGCTCTATGCTCTCGCTCTATGCCACACAACCTACTATCTGTTGACAACCCTATATGGACCGGAACGTAAAAGCCAGAAATCGCCCCTCAAAGGCTGAATGCATGGACACTCCTGGCACCCAATATAAGATAAAGTGAAAATACAGCAGTGCAGTGCTGGCCTATTCAAAAGGGAAAATAGTATGCTTGACTACCCCAAAATTGGATCCTGATGATGGGCCACAGGAATACCCAGAGCCACAAACCTACCTGGTCAGCCATCTCTTCACGGGAGAATACTCTAATACTAAAACTGGTAACACCAATACTCTACGACTACACTTGTTTGGGTTTGTATATGCATACACTGTCGCTACTATATCTTTATTGCTTATACGGTTATGCTTTAAGGTGGGGGGTTGAACGCATATTTGATTGTTTACAATATATTACTATCACTAGCCCATGGTTAGGGCAAGGTTCATGTTTACGTAATGTTAGTAAGCTTCATGAAACTCGTTACTTCACACAGGCCTATGGCCTCCATGGATTTACTCATCATATGGTACCGACCCAGACCACATATAGACAACCTTAAGCTGGAATCTAGAACCTGCACACCAATATTCCATTTAACCACGAATACGGTTTAACCCTCACATGATCACAGAATGTAACACCAACCTATGATTCAAACACCCCATTCTGATTCAACAATTCACCAACCAGCCTCACCAACTTTCACAATGTCACTAGTCTCTGTCAGGCGGGTCGCAACCTCACCTATAGCGACACCTATCCAACACCTAAGTTGGAGTCCCGCACTCCCAGAGCGGTTTCTACTGAATCACGTTACTTGATTAAACAGGAACCTTCACCGCTACTCCCATTGGACAAGACTAAAACAGTTTACTGTTAGCCACAACTGACAAGCAGGCACTTGTCAATAGCCAGTGGAAATATCAAGACAAAACTAAACATTACCTGAATAACAACACATACAGACATACTCTGCCATCAGAGTAAGTAGTAACACCCCCCCCATCACTTGCCGACACTTACTTGGCATTGTGAGAACAGCGCACACAGCGTAGCATTCCCTACAAACCTTCAGTAAAACCCACCTCAACACATTACTCACGGCCAAGCCACTTCGACACACTACACACAACCTGCAAGATGGCCTACTTTGCGTTGGGAAGAAACCCCACGCTAATCTCACACAATGTCGGAGCCTCAACTCACCTGAAAAAAGAATGACCCTCCTTCGTGAACTTAAAAAAATGAACCCAGGTTATTTTCCTCCAGAGGAGGTTTGACCCCTAGGGCACCTACTCACTACGTACCCTGGGTCCCTCTCCTTCCTCTATGTTAACCAGCTGTATCAATTTGCCTTACATGTTTTTAGTCGCACCCTCCGGTACCTCTGTTGTGGATCTATGCCGCCCAGCTGTCTTTGGTAGGGGGGACATGAGCTCCTCTTCATAAGGATGGCCTCTCCGAGCGGAGAGTTGCGATATTTCGCGGGTCATATAGATTCTACCTAGGCCTGCCTTATTAAGGGCGGGATGAGGGGGGGGGGGTGGGGCTGCCCTATCCTCGGGGTCACTGCACAGCAGGTTCCCATTTGGGGTGCTGACCCGGGGGGTTGGGGTGGTGTTGCCTGTGTCCACCCTGGATGCCAGACAGGGTACTGGCTCACAGAAGGGCTAGGTCTAGCTCGGAAGACAATTTATCACTCTCTGTATAACATTTGCTAGACTCCAGATTTATCAATGTCTCAGATCCTTTCAGGCCTGGATTTTTCTATAAGCACTGTACCTGTTATGTATTGATATTACTTTTTCTTCAATAAAAATCTATTGAAAGTAAAGTAAAAAAATGAACCCCAAATTTGCATTTCTCCAAGAAACCCACTTTAAATCAGACAAAATACCCAAACTATACGACAAACATTACCCAGTGGCTTACCATGCGACAAGTCCCCTTCAAAAAAAGTATCTATATTAATTCACAAACATGCAGAATTTGTAATGACTCAAAAACTGCAAGATCCATCAGGGAGATATTTATTCTTAAAAGGGACCTGGCAAAACACCCCTGTGACACTAGCCAATGTTTACTTCTCCAACACTGGACACCTCACCTTCTGTAGGCATTTAATCGCAGAACTGAAAAGTTTTGCAAAAGGTTGCATCATCTTAGGAGGGGATTTCAACATCCCCATAAGCCCCCTACAAGACACCTCCAACGGGAAATCCAGTACCACCTTTAAAATTCTAAAAGGCATTAAAATCCAATTAAACTCTTTGGCTCTAGTAGATTCATGGCGCCTGATGCATTCCAAGGACATGAATTACACTTATTACTGTACTGTGCACAAAAAACACACCTGAATAGACTATATTTTCCTTTTGCAAAAGGACCTACCACACCTTATTTCAGCAGACATCGGCATAAAAACCTTTTCTGACCATGCTGCAATAGCCATTACCTTACACAAACGTACACAGCTAGCCAAACCTCACAACTGGAGACTGAAGCCCATGCTCTTAATGAACCCAGATTCCTTCAAATACATAGAAGATAACATAAAGTCCTACTTTGAGCTGAACTCTTCAGAAGAGATGTCGCCACTTACCATCTGGGAGGCACATAAATGTGTTGTAAGGGACGAACTCATCCGCATAGGGGCACAAAGCAAAAAAGATCATGCAAAAGCTGTCACAACGCTGGTCCAGAAAATTGCCTCCCTTGAAACTCGCCACAAACAATCAGCCATTCAACAAGCCATGCCAGAACTAATGGACCTGCGAGAAAAACTGAATTTGCTGCTAAATCTCAAAGCGAAACAAATATTATTCCTAAAAAAAGGCTTTTATTATGAGCACGGAGACAAGTGGGGCAAGTTCCTGGCGAGAGCTATAAAAACATTAGAACATTCCTCCACCATAACATCAGTGAAGAACAAGGAAGGTAAATTGGTACACAGAAGCGACCAGATAGCATCAGCTTTCCAATCATACTATACTAAACTCTATAACATACCAAAACCACAAATGCAGGCAGACAACAAAGAGAATAGAGAGCAAGTGCTTAACACCTACTTACAAGAAAGCGGTATGCCAGCACTCTCAACTGAGGAAGCTGATGCATTAGAAGAACCCATCACCTCCGATGAGCTCTCAGTAGCTATCAAAAATATGAAACCTAACAAAAGCCCCGGCCCAGACAGCTTCACAGCCCACTACTATAAATCATTTACTACACTCCTAACAACACCCCTTTTAAAAATGTTTGAACACCTGAAACAAATCCAAAATATACCAGACACCTTCACCATGGCACACATAGCCTTAATCCCCAAACCTGGAAAAGACCACTCGGAATGTGCCAACTATAGGCCAATTTCACTATTAAACATTGACACAAAAATACTAGCAAAAATCATCGCAACTCGCCTCTGTGGCCACCAAGGAAAGCTTATTGGACCTGAACAAGTAGGGTTCGTGCCAGCCCGCGAATCCAGAGACAATGTCATCAAAGCCCTAAACCTGATCAATAGCACTTACAGGGAAAAGATAGAAGGCCTTCTCCTATCCACAGACGCGGAGAAGGCCTTTGACAGAGTAACCTGGGACTACCTCTTCAAAACCTGCACTCACATTGGACTGAAACCCCACATGCTAGCCTGGATCACAGCCCTCTACCAGAAACCACGGGCAAGACTCAAAGTTAATGGCACTTTATCAGACATAGTACACATTCAGAATGGCACCAGGCAGGGTTGTCCCCTGTCACCCTTACTGTTCATCTTGACCCTGGAGCCATTCATAAGAATGGTTAACAACAGCCCTGACATCAAAGGATTCAAAGTCCGTACAACAACCTATAAAGTAGCGGAATACGCAGATGACCTGCTTTTCTTCATCATTAACCCACACATCTCCATTCCAAACTTAACCGCAGAATTCCAAAAATATGGCCAAATATCGAACATGAAGATCAATTATGACAAATCAGAAGCCATGAATTTAACTCTCCCTGCCAATACACTGACGTTAATCCAAAACACCTCCCCATTCAAGTGGCAGACTTCATCACTTAAATACCTTGGAGTGCATCTCACCCCCACCATCACTAATATTTACACAGCAAACCACAAACCGCTATTAGTAACCATAAAACGAGACCTGAAGCAGTGGGCATCACAACCATTCTCGTGGTTTGGCAGGGCGGCGATCATGAAAATGACCATACTCCCGAAAATCCTATACTACTTTCACACCTTGCCCATTAAATTGCCCCAAATATATTTTAAGCAGCTTAATCACATATTAAGATCTTTCATTTGGGCAGGGCGCAAACCGAGACTTAGCCTCATCCAACTCGCAAAAACAAAACCTAGCGGTGGAATAGGTCTGCCCAACTTCAGACTTTACTATTACGCCACACATCTAGCAAAAATAGCTGATTGGAACTGCCACAAAGAAAATAAAGACTGGGTTAATCTAGAAAACGAACTTTCATCACTACCCCTACAATTCCTGCCTTGGACACAGTTACAAGCACTCCCAAATAACATTAAACACAATCCCCTGTGGGGGGCTTCACTTGACGTCGCACAAAAGGCCTTTGTCCCGTACCTGGTGGTGGAGTCTGATTTATGCAGGGGTAACCTCCCTTGTGACCCTGATTCGTGAACCCCTGATAGAGTAAACAGGAAGTCCAGGAGTGAGGATGGCATGAGGGTTGATTTGGTCACCGGTGACGGTTGGAGAAGCTCCGGTCTCGTGCAGGTTTGGAAGGTCGGTGGTACAGGCAGGGTCGGCAACTGGCTGGCGGTGCGGTACAAGCGAGCAGGCAGAAGAGTGGTCGGGTACAGGCAGGGTTTGTTAACAGTCTAGCAGCAGAAGTACAAAAGGAGCATGCAATCGGGTGGTCGTAGGCAAGCCGGGGGTTGGTGCAGGCAGAGTTCAGACAAGGTTGGGGTAAGCCAGGTCACAGGAACTGGTAACAGGTTACAGGTCGCTCAGGAAAACAGGTCACACGCTGTAGATCAGACAGCACTTGCTGCAAGGTGCACACTGTTCAAATAGAGCTGTCTGGCACCGCCCCCTCTGGGAGCATGAGGAAAACACAACCAAGTGCAAAAAAGTCCACAGCCCAGTCTCCTTCTGACATTGCCCCCCCAAGGGGCAGTCTCCAGATGCCCAGCCGGGCCTTCAGATCCGGATGAGTTCTCCAAAAGGACCGGATAAGTTCGTTGGCATGGATGTGCCTATCAGGTTCCCAGGAGCTTTCCTCAGGGCCATAGCCCTTCCACTTCACCAGGTATTGGATACCCCCATTCCTCTTCCTACAGTCTGGGATGGCCTCAATTTCAAATTTCTCTTCACCATCTACCAGGACTGGCCCTGGCGGACCTGTCTTTCGCCCAGGGAAAGGATCTGGGGTCACGGGTTTCAACAGGGCTACATGAAAGATTGGATGGATCCGTAGGAATGGTGGGAGCTCCAGCTCATATGCCACCCTGTTGATCTTCCTCTTAACCGGGGTCCCAATTTCTTTGACGGGCAGGCGAGCTTAAGGTTTTTGGTGGCAAGCCAGACTTGCTCTCCATGTTGTAAATCCAACTCTCCCCGTCTCCCCTTGTCAAAGGTCTCCTTATTGTGTTGCTGCATCTGGGCTAAGGTCTCCCGCAACAATTTATTATTCTCTTCCAAGAATTTGGTCACTTCCTGAGCCGCGGGTACTTGTCCTTCCGGATTGTATGCGGGCATGAAGGTCAGATGAAAGCCATAGTTGGCCAGGAATGGGGATTGCTTGATGGCCGAATGAACTGTATTGTTAAAAGCGAATTCAGCCAACGGCAGCAGAAAGGCCCAATCATCCTGCGAATATGCAGAGAAGCAGCGCAGGTATTGCTTCAATGTTTGATTGGTTCTCTCAGTCTGGCCATTAGTCTGCAGGTGGTAGGCCGATGAGAGAGCAAGTTCAATGTCTAGAGCGGAGCATAAGGTCTTCCAAACCTGGATGTAAATTGGACTCTGCGATCGGAGACTATGCTAGAGGGCACTTCATGGAGCCTAACTATCTCCTGGATAAAGATTTTGGCCATCTCGGCGGCTGATGGTGTGCTCTTCATGGGGCAAAAAGTGTGCCATCTTCATCAGCCGGTCCACGACCACGAAGATAGTAGAGTACCCCTTGGATGGTGGAAGCTCCACAATGAAGTCCATCGAAATCATTGACCATGCTCACTCGGGTACTGGAAGTGGTTTTAGTAGCCCCCAGGCCTTGGCTTTGCAGTTCTACTAAAGCTACCTGAAGTAACACCTCGAAGGTGGTAGGTTCCCCATGAGATGATAGAAGCACCAGCACCTGGCCGACTACTTCTACCGTGTGAAAAACGGGGTACTTCTCGTGTGGTAGTCGGCGGCTCTACCGGTTTTAGAAATAGGTCCTCTATCAATCCGAGGTACTTCACGGGAGATCGTATCAGAGGCTAGCGTCTCAGGTTAAATGTAGGTCCAAACCTTCTGGAATACGAGGCGAGATCTGTAACTTGAACGAGAGAGTAGCCGGATGGTGGACGTCTGATTACCGGTCTGACTCTCTTGGTTAGTTTGTAACTTCG
>BLSH010186546.1:345516-372425 GCA_018402905.1 Glandirana rugosa
TTTTCTTCCTAGTATGGGACTCTGGGACATAAGTCTCTGAACATGTCGTTCACGAAATGCTGGAACGTAGCCGGGGCATTACAGAGTCCAAAGGGCATAACCAGGTACTCAAAGTGCCCAAACCGGGTACGGAAGGCGGTCTTCCACTCGTCGCTTTCCCGGATATGAACCAGGTTATACGCCCCACGAAGGTCCAATTTCGTGAACACCTTTGCCGTTCCCAGTCTCTGAAAAAGTTCTGGAACCAAGGGCAAGGGGTACCTGTTCTTGACTGTGATTTTATTTAATTTCCTGTAATCGATACAGGGTCTCAGGGTATGATCCTTCTTTTCAACAAAGAAGATGCAAGCTCTGGCTGGTGATGTAGGACGGATGAACCCCTTTTTTAGGTTCTCGTCCAGGTAGGCCTTGAGGGCCGTTAACTCCAGCTCCATCAGAGGAAAGATCCTTGCAAAAGGAACCACAGCTCCGGGCAGGAGCTCAATAGGGCAGTCATATGGCCTATGTGGGGGCAGCTGCTCTGCTCCCTTCTTACTGAATACATCAAGGAACTGGTGATAGACCGACGGGACTGCCTGGCAAGTCTCTGGGTCCACGTTTGTATCCAGACTGAGCAAGATGGGGTCAGGTCTGCTGGTTCCAGGGAAGCAATGCTGAAGGCAGTATGTTGACAGGAATTTGATCTCCCCGGTAGCCCAGTTGATGGAGGGGCTATGAGCCTGTAGCCATGGTAGCCCGAGGATAATCGGGAACAGAGGGGAAGCGATGATGTCCAACCGCAGAAATTCCTGGTGGCCGTCTGGAGTAGAAGCCTGGATGGGGAGAGTCTTGTGTGTGACGGCACTGGACTTGATGGTTGTGCCATCAGCCAGTCGTACGACCATCCCTTGGGATTTGGGTCGTAGTGGGATCTGGTGCTGGGTAGCAAAGGCATGATCAATCAATCCACTGCAGGCGCCAGAGTCGACAATAGCAGTGGCCAGGAGACTCTTTCCAGGAAGCTGCAGGGATATCGGGAGAGAGATATGCGTGGCGGTCTGGGAGGGGGTCGGTATGAGATCGGTGGAAGAGGGTGGAGTCTTGGTGCGCTTGGCAAGGCAAGTCTTCACCACATGACCGGATTCCCCGCAGTACAGACATAGGCGGTTGCCCAGGCGTTGTTGCCTTTCTTCAGGTGTCAGAGATGGTAGAATAAGACCCACTTTTCTGGGCGGGGGCTGATCCAATGCTGCTCTTTCGGCTCTTCGCTCTCTCAGCCTTCTGTCAATCTGAATAGTCAGGTTGACTAGAGCATCCAGTGTGGGTGGCACCCCCACACGGGCTAACTCGTCCTTTAGGGGGTCCGACAGACCCAGGCGAAACTGATGACGGAGAGCTGCGTCATTCCACACGGTGTCGGCGCTCCAGTGCCTAAACTCCGCCACATAATCCTCCGCCGTACGGCTACCTTGTTGCAGCGCATGGAGGGCCGCTTCAGCCGAGGCAGCTTGATGCAGGTCTTCATATAAGGCGGCCATGGCCTGAAAGAACAGAGTCAGGTTACCGACTTCAGGAGCCTTCTGTTCCAGGAGGCGATGTGCCCAGGACTGAGGTGCTTCCCGCAGCAGGGAGATGACCAACCGCACTTTTGTGGTTTCTCGAGAGAAGGTATGAGGTTGGAGGAAGAAATAAAGTTTGCAGGCATAGCGAAAGGCCCTGAATGAAGCGCGGTCACCTGAAAACCGCTCTGGTAGGGGAACCCTTGGTTCCAGTGGCATGGCCAGCAGGGGATCAGCTATGGACTGACTGGTTCCCGGGGCCTTGGTTGCATTAAGTTCTTGCACCTGTGCTTCCAGTCAGGTGTAACTTTCCCACAGGGTCTGGATGGCCTGGGTCAGCCAGCCAGGTGTGCATTCAGATCGTCCATAGGAGAGGTCCCCTGTGCAGACTCAGGCATGGCTGTCTGATACTGTCAAGTACCTGGTGGTGGAGTCTGACTTATGCAGGGGTAACCTCCCTTGCGACCCTGATTCGTGAACCCCTGATAGAGTAAACAGGAAGTCCAGGAGTGAGGATGGCACGAGGGCTGAGTTGCTCACCGGTGACGGTTGGAGAAGCTCCTCCGGTCTTGTGCAGGTTTGGAAGGTCGGTGGTACAGGCAGGGTCGGAAACTGGCTGGCGGTGCAGTACAAGGGAGTAGGCAGGAGAGTGGTCGGGTTCAGGCAGGGTTTGTTAACAGTCTAGCAGCAGAAGTACAAAAGGAGCATGCAATCGGGTGGTCGTAGGCAAGCCGGGGGTTGGTGCAGGCAGAGTTCAGACAAGGTCGGGGTAAGTCAGGTCACAGGAACTGGTAACAGGTTACAGGTCGCTCAGGAAAACAGGTCACATGCTGTAGATCAGACAGCACTTGCTGCAAGGTGCACACTGTTCAAATAGAGCAGTCTGGCACCGCCCCCTCTGGGAGGGTGAGGAAAGCACAACCAAGTGCAAAAAAGTCCACAGCCCAGTCTCCTTCTAACAGCCTTTAAGGACCTCAAAATATCGTCAGTGCCCGGACCACTAACGCCAATACGTGCAAACCCAGATTTCCCACCAGGTATGGCACCTGATCACTTCCCATCGGTGGGTGGGAAAACTCCCCTACTTGTGACACATTGTATCGCCAACAACAAAATCAAAACATATGACAACATCGCCACACAATACGACTCTGAGCACCCTATCCCCTTCTGGTCATACCGTCAGCTACATAACTTCCTCTCAAGGATAAACAACCCCAACTTACACAGAGCCCCCTCACCATATGAAGCTATCTGCTTCACTGGGGACCCAATAAGAAAGACGACCTCATTCATTTATACATGGCTTTTAGAAACCGAAAGCTACAAGCCCACGTCTGCACAAAAAGCTTGGGAAGAAGAACTAGGAACCAAATTCACAGAGGCGCAATGGCAAAGAGTGAATATCTTTGCACACAAGTGCTCATTGAGCACAAGGATTCAAGAGATGTCCTACAAACTACTGACCCACTGGTATGCCTCACCCTCCAAACTTAAAAAGTGGTATCCAGGAACTTCAGATACTTGCTGGAGATGCGGTCAAGCTACAGGCACAATGCTGCACATATGGTGGGAGTGTTCTATAATCAAACCCTATTGGGACGAAGTCAAAGAACTCATAACTCACATTACAGACAACACCATAAGACTAGATTCAGCCTGCTGCCTGTTACACATCTCTAACAGCACCATCAAAAAATATAAATGCTCGTTGACTAGACACCTCCTCAACGCCGCTAAATTGCTGGTGCCCAGACACTGGAAATCAGGCCGTGCGCCGAAAATTGGCGAATGGCTCAAGGAAGTAGACACAATCTACCTACTCGAGGAAACCACCACCATAGTCCAAGAGTCCTTTGAGAAATTCCACAACCTATGGTCCCCCTGGACCATCTTCCGTTACTCGGACAGATACTCTCAATTAACGAGTGGGTAAACACACCCTCCCACTCTACCTTAAAACAACCCTCCATGAGCAATAAACCCCTGAGACCCAGCCCAACACTATAGGGAGTGCCGGCCAGCACCCTGCCCCGGAAAGTTCCAGGTTCAAATAAACACAGACAGGAAAACACACACACATTCACAGGCCCACGAACATTGGCGTCCAGCTTAAAACAACACATGCACAACAACTAACACACCATATGGCTCAATACCAAAACCCTACATCCTACAAAAGGTAGTCTACACATCCAGTAGACAATGTGGAGGTAAAATGAAAAGCGCCCTTGGAGGGGAGGGGGACGGGGCTTCCCCGGAACCCTAGGGAGTGACACAGTTAGATCCCAACTGGGGTATCTGGGAACCGGGGGGTACCTACCCCTTCCATCCCAAACTGACAACATACTACTCCACATGTACAGCGATGAAAAGATGAAAAAAGTTAACTAACTGAATGGCAATAGATAACTCATGTACTACACCCCCAACGCAGTGATTATCGGCTATGTACACTTTAACGTAATGTTTGACTGCCTTACCTCTACATCTATTTCATGATTATAACATCTTATGTCATCTGTATGTTCAATGCAATACTTTAATAAACTTTATTGTTGAAAAAAAAAAGAAAAAAAGAATTGTTGCTCTACAGAAAGATGTCCTAGGCTATAAGAAGATTGCTAAGACCCTGAAACTAAGCTGCAGCACGGTGGCTAAGACCATACAGTGGTTTAACAGGACAGGTTCCACTCAGAACAGGCTTTGTCATGGTCAACCAAAGAAGTTGAGTGCACATGTTTAGCGCCATATCCAGAGGTTGTCTTTGTGAAATAAACATATGAGTGCTGCCAGCAGAGGTTGAAGGGGTGGGGGGTCAGCCTGTCAGTGCTCAGACCATACGCTGCACACTGCATCAAATTGGTCTGCATGACTGTCATTCCAGAAGGAAGCCTCTTCTAAAGATGATGCACAAGAGAACCCGCAAACAGTTTACTGAACATACGCAGACTAAGGACATGGGTAACTGGAACCATGTCCCATGGTCTGATGAAACCAAGATAAAATAATTTAGTTCAGATGGTGTCAAGCATGTGCGGTGGCAACCAGGTGAGGAGTACAAAGACAAGTGTGTCTTGCCTACATTCAAGCATGGTGGTGGGAGTGTCATGGTCTGGGGCTGCATGAGTGCTGCCCCCACTGGGGAGCTACAGTTTATTGAAGGAACCATGAATGCCAACATGTACTGTGACATACTGAAGCAGAGCATGTTCCCCTCCCTTCAGAGACTGGGCCGCAAGGCAGTATTTAAACATGAAAATTACCCCAAACACACCTCCAAGACAACCACAGCCTTGCTAAAGAATCTGAGGGTAAAGGTGATGGACTGGCCAAGCATGTCTTCAGACCTAAACCCTATTGAGCATCTGTGGGACATCCTCAAATGGAAGGTGGAGGAGTGCAAGGTCTCTAACATCCACCAGCTCTGTGATGTTGTTAAGGAAGAGTGGAAGAGGACTCAAATGGGAACCTGTGAAGCTCTGGTGAACTCCATGCCCAAGATGGTTAAGGCAGTGCTGGGAAATAATGGTGGCCACACAAAATATTGAAACTTTTGGGCCCGATGTGGACATGTTCACATAGGGGTGTACTCACTTTTGTTTCCAGCAGTTTAGACATTAATGGCTGTGTGCTGAGTTATTTTGAGGGGACGGCAAATTTAAACAGTTATACAAGCTGTACACTCACTACTTTACATTGTAACAAAGTTTCATTTCTTCAATGTTGTCACATGAAAAGATATAACAACATAATTAGAAAAATGTAAAGGGTGTACTCACTTTTGTGAGATACTGTACATCCCATTAATAACCACAATTGTATTAAAAAATCTTGTTTAACAATGTTTAAAATCAATCTCCTTTCCCATAATAGTATTTATAAATGTTTGAAATAAACCAACTTTATTTAAAACCGTTTTAAAAAACTCCATGACAAGCTGAATATGTCAGGTATGAATGAGGTACAGACTTGACCAAACTTTTTATGATACAATAAAAATGTTGATGTAATTTTAATTCTCTATGTTGTATATATTTACTACTTTATGGTGTCGCAATAGACCAACCCTTATTGTCCGCTTATTGGGTATAGGCAGTGGAGCCTCTACCCTCTTTTGCAATTACTATTGTTCATGGATGAGACACCCTTAATGGTTATACACTCTATATAGCCTGTTGAGGTATGTAGCCCCTTCTCATTTGTAAAAGCTTTGATTTAGGGCATGACAGTGAAATTAAGTTTCCTTTTTCATATATGCAGTATATATATATATATATATATATATATATATATATATATATATATATATATAGGCTCATTCACAGAAATGTGCATTTTTCTTCGCTGTACAGCCTCATTATGACTAGGGATGCTTTAATTAGTCATATCATTGGAAATGTGAAGGAGCTAGTGAAGAACACTTGACATACTTGAGTGGATAACTGCAACTGAAGAATGAAATTTGTACATAACAAACTCTGGATGACCAAATCGTCTTGTACAGTGTGTACTTTACTTATCATATTAGTAAATAATCAAAACATTCATCATACATTAAAAATTGTCATGTCTTAATTTCTCCATTTTATTAAGATCTCTTTAAATTACTTTTCCTTTTTATTCTTTTGTTTCAGATTTTTGTAAAAAACAGGAGGGTGTGCACAAATTGTTGAAATGTATGCATGAGTATAGGCGCATTTTGTAGCACAAAAATTAGATATCAAAATATAACTTTCCCTTTTATCAATATTCATCATGTTGCTGTGTTTTTCCAATGAGGAGATCCAGCACGTCACCCAAGACTATATTGATCATACCAGGCAGCCACAACTAGAGAAATATGGCTGACCGTAGGAAGGACTTGCTAGCACTCATTGCCTGAGAGAATATCCTCTATAATAAGAGAAAGAAACAAAAAAAGAGAGTAAAAAAGAGAAAAGGTTTTGGAAAAATAGTACACTTTTTATAGATTTGTTACAGGAAATGTATTTCCCATAAAATTCTATTAGTAGTCTATAATGTGAAAGATATTCAATTTGGACTTCCAGTTTGAAAATAAATGTCAACCTTTTCTTCTTATCCACTTAAAATTGTGCACAATTGCACTAATGGCAAGTGATCACCCAATGATAAACATGAAAATGTTCAACTGTTCAACTGAAGTCATGAAATGCTCGTAGCTTCCGGTTTCTTAGGCCATAGAGGTGATTGGAGCCATTCTAGTCTTTGATCACTATATGGTCAGCTAGCAGAACCACTGGCTGCATTCTAGAGTTCCCCGGTGGGACAGGAGAGCCCGAGAAAAACATGGAAGTCGGCAGGAGGGGGATGTTCCCCCCCACTGCTTGTAAAAGCAGTCTAGTGGCTAATTAGCCACTAGGATTGCTTTTACATGAAATCTGACCACCGGCTGAAAAGAACGATACCAAGATGATATCTATACTTGCAGGCATCATTCCAGTATTACTACATAAAATCCAGCAACATACCAGTACGTCTCTGGTCCTTGTTGGCATATATTGTAATGTTCTTTTTTTCATGCAGCCTGTGAATAAAAAAGAGAATCAATCAATCAGTGGTATGCCCACCATTAGAAAACTGCCCTACATCCACCCACTTCTAATGATGGGCATAGCACCGTCCTAAAAATATATGCCGAAGGATAGAATTAATCCGTCCCTATGTCTACCCCTGCCCTTATGCTTTGGCATATATACTCTTTTTTTAACTGTGGTGGTGAAATCACCTCCTATAGTGCTTGAGTCGCTGATTTACATATCATGGCAGAAAACGCTATTGCTGTCAAGATAAATAAATCAGTGCTGCAACTGAATGGCATACCTGCAATGCAAATAATTTTTAACAATAAAACACAGTAAACAGTAAAGTATAACCTGAAACCATACCTGCAAAGCAAACATGATAAAAGACAGTAACAATAAAACATTACAGTTAAGAAAAAAAAAACAGAGTAGAACAATAAAGCTAAAACAATAGAGGGAGAATAGAGAGAGAATAAAAGAAAATGACAACTATTTTTATCTTTTTTTTTTTTTTTTTTTTAACATTTTCTTTTTTTAGCCTTTTATTTGTAACTGTAAAGGTTCAGGTTCAGGACTCTAAAAATGCAATGGCATCTTTGGAGATCCTGTGAATGTGTGCACTAGGACTATGCAGTGCTGTACCCTAAGCTAATACTCCACTAGTGTGTGGTAGTGATGGAAACATTCACCAATGCAGAGACCAGGTTGGTCAGGACAGGAGGGACAATAATAACAGGTGTCACGCCTATATCCACATCGTCTGCATACACAACATCTTCTTTGGGGTGATCTTTGAGTAGAGGTTTCACGGAGGACTTCTGGGAAGTGCCTCTCATGCAGCCAGCTCACTGCATTTGGATTGGTAAGTTGGGGCACAGCACCATCTGGAAAAAGTAGGGCTGTGACGATCTCTTCCTGGAATTTAAGTAAGGATCCAGTTCATCCTGATGCTTTGTATAGAACATAAGCATTCAGCAGAGCCAATTGAAATAGGTATACAGACACTTTTTTGTGCCAGCATCTGGCCTTACGGGCAATTAAGTACGGCGCCAGCAACTGGTCATTGAAGTCCATCCCTCCCATATCAAGGTTGCATTCGTGGACACAGAGGGGTTTCTCAACAACACGAGTCGCCGTTGCAATTTGGACTGTCGTGTCTGTGTGAATGGAGGACAGAGCGAAAACATTCCATGTATCCCTTCAGTTCCACTGCTAGCAAATTATTACATCTCAAGCCGGCTCTCTCCCCCCGGACTCCACAAGCCGTTGGGGGAAACACACAGTGCCACATGCGTCAATTCCATGATCAAACACGTGACTAAACAGTGACACTCTTGTGTAATAATTGTCAACGTACAAGTAGTACCCCTTTCCGAATAAGGGTGTCACCAAGTCCCAAACAATCTTGCCGGTGCTCCCTGTGTAGTCTGGACAGTTGGGGGGCTCCATGTGACTTTATTTTCCCTCATAAACCATAAAACTATATGTATAGCCTGTGGCCCTATCACAGAGCTTATACATCTTGACCCCATATCTGGCATGCTTGCTGGGAGGAAATTGTTAGAAAGCAAGACGGCCAGAAAATTTCACCAGGGACTCATCTATGCAGACAACTTGAACGGGAATGAAGAAGGCTGCAAATTGTTGGTTGAAGTGGTTTATGAGGGGCCAAATTTTGTGGAGCCAATCGTATTCAGGGTCACCCCAAGGATGACAGAGTTCATTGTCATTAAAATGCATGAACTGCAAGATCTACCCGTATCTAGCCCTGGTCATGGAAAGAGAGAACACAGGCATATGGTGAATAGGGTCAGTGGACCAATATGACCGCAACTCACTTTTTATACATATACCCATGAGGAGGGATTGGCCCAGAAAGGTCTTAAATTCTGGAACCGTAATAGGTTTCCAAACTCTGGCAAGTGTCAAATGGGGATTATCGGCAATGAATTGACCAGCATACAAATTGCTTTGGTCCACAATAAATCTGTAGAGATCTTCCGTGAAAAACAATGAATAAGAATCAAAGGATGTAAAATCAACTGTTTCCACCTTAATTCCAGGTTGGCCAGTGAATGGGGGAAGTACGGGCTCTGCAGAAGTGGTGGGTTGCCATTCAGGGTTAGCATAAGCAGCGGGAAGAGCATTATGGGCTCTATGGGCCTGTCTTTGTCTTCTTGGTGGCTGCGGGACTCTACTTGTGCTAGCCACCACACCAGCTTGAACTGCACTTATGGCACTTGCTACATCAGCAAGTGTTAATGCAGTTCTGGTTTTTCTAGAACCAGGTTGTACTAGGCCACTGGTGCTTGCTAGTTCACCAGATGGATGAGCAGCACTAGTACTGGCTCTCTGCTCTATACGAGAGCCCTGCGGTTCTTTCAGCTCAACAACAGAAGAACAGGGTCAGTATGCTTGACCCTAGCAGGGACCACTACTCCGTCATCAGAGCTATCTATCAGGGTGATGCTGCTCTGTACAGGTTTGTATACTGAGCCTGAATCTGAGAGTGGAGCTTTCCCATCACTCTCATTTGTCATGCTCAGCAAAGTGTAGGCCTCTTCACTAGTGTACCTATGTTAGGACATTTTGGCCTCTACATTTATAGGTACACTAGTGTGTCTCACAGGCAAAAGAACACCTGGTTGTCAGAGCCTGCCTCAATTGTTACCAAAAAATTAACTGTTAGCGTCCGCAGGGATCAGGCATGACTCTGCGAACGCTGCAGTTATGTGTGTTATGTTTTGTAAGTGACAATGATCTATTAATACTGCTCTTGGGTAGGCTGGGCTGGGCTGAGGGGCTAATTGCAGGTGAAGGTATCTGGGCTGATCCTGCTAATGCTGCATTTTTGGGAAAACTGAATTACTGTGGATGCTAATATAGTTCTGATCAGATCAAAGATATTGATCCTTTCAGACACTATACTAGTACCAGGGCTAGCTAATGTGATGTGCGTGTGACTACCTGCACTAATCTGACCCTGACTGGTATTTACACTGACCCTAACTCACGCTAGAACCTAACTGATGTCACCCGCTGGGTGATCAGGGGGTTAAAACCTTTATTAGGTACAGTGTCTCACAAAAGTGAGTACACCCCTCACATTTTTGTAAATATATTATTATATATTTTCATGTGACAACACTGAAGAAATGACACTTTGCTACAATGTAAAGTAGTGAGTGCACAGCTTGTATAACAGTGTCAATTTGCTGTCCCTTCAAAATAACTCAACACACAGCCATTAATGTCTAAATTGCTGGCAACAAAAGTGAGTACACCCCTAAGTGAAAATGTCCAAATTGGGCCCAATGAGCCATTTTCCCTTCCTGGTGTCATGTGACTCGTTAGTGTTACAAGGTCACAGGTGTGTTAAATTTGGTGTTATCGCTCTCACTCTCTCATGCTGGTCACTGGAAGTTCAACATGACTCCACATGACAAAAAACCTCTGAGGATCTGAAAAACAATTGTTGCTCTACATAAAGATGGCCTAGGCTAAAAAAAGATTGTCCAGACCCTGAAACTGAGCTGCAGAACAGTGGCCAAGACCATACAGAGGTTTAACAGGACAGGTTCCACTCAGAACAGGCCTTGCCATGGTTGACCAAAGAAGCTGAGTGCACATGCTCAGCGTTATATCCAGAGGTTGCCTTTGGAAAATAGATGTATGAGTGAAGCCAGCTTTGCTATAGAGGTTGAAGGGGTGGGGGGTCAGCCTGTCAGTGCTTAGACCATATGCTGCACACTGCATCAATTTGGTCGGCATGGCTGTTGTCCCAGAAGGAATGATGAAGATGATGCACAAGAAAGCCCATAAACAATTTGCTGAAAACAAGCAGATTAAGGACATGGATTACTGGAACCATGTGCTTTGGTCTGATGAGACCAAGATAAACTTATTTGGTTCAGATGGTGTCAAGCGTGTGTGGCGGCAATCAGGTGAGGAGTACAAAGACAAGTGTGTCTTGCCTACAGACAAGCATGGTGGTGGCAGTGTCATGATCTGGGGCTGCAGGAGTACTGCCGGCACTGGGAAGCCACAGTTCATTGAGGGAACCATGAATGCCAACATACATGTGACATACTGAAGCAGAGCATGATCCCCTCCCTTTGGAGACTGGGCTGCAGGGCACTATTCCAACATGATAATGACCCCAAACACACCTCCAAGATGACCAGTGCCTTGCTAAAGAAGCTCAGGGTAAAGGTGATGGACTGGCCAAGTATGTCTCCAGACCTAAACCCTATTGAGCATATGTGGGGCATCCTCAAATGGAAGGTGGAGGAGTGCAAGGTCTCTAACATCCACCAGCTCTGTGAAGTCATCATGGAGGAGTGTAAGAGGACTCCAGTGGCAACCTGGGAAGCTCTGGTGAACTCCATGCTCAAGAGGGTTAAGGCAGTGCTGGAAAAGAATGGTGGCCACACAAAATATTGACACTTTGGGCCCAATTTGGACATTTACACTTAGGGGTGTACTCACTTTTGTTGCCAGTGGTTTAGACATTAATGGCTGTGTGCTGAGATATAATAAAATATTTACAAAAATGTTAGGGGTGTACTCACTTTTGTGAGATACTGTATATACGGCAGGTACCCTGATGTTATAAAAAAAAACGACCTAGCTAACTAGCTTCACCCATGACATTAATATGGTTATCACTGGGCGGGAAAGGGTTAACTGGGGGGTAATCAAGGGGTTAAAACCTTTATTAGGGGGTAATGGGGGTACCCTACACCTACCTGGGCCTACCACTAACTGCCATTAAGTGTCACAAGTGGCACTAATACAGTGATTAGTGGAAAATATGAACACAGTTGGTGACACAGTGACAGGGGGGTGAAAGGATTAACTGGGGGCAATCAAAGGGTTAAAACCTTGATTAAGGGTTGATGGGGGTACCCTAAACCTACCTGGGCCTACCACTAACTACCCTAATGCTGCTAATGTCACAAGTGACATCAGTGCAGTGATCAGTGAAAAATCACACAGTGACAGAGACACAGTGACAGGGAGTGAAGGGGTTAACTGGGGGGATCGGGGGTTAATTGTGTGCCTACCTGTCCTGGTGTCAGTGTAGTGTTCTGTACTCACAGTAAGATGTCTTCTCCTCTCACGCTGGAACTCAAAATGGCTCCACGAGGGGAGATGACATCACTTTTTCTGTCTGTATTTACATTACACAGGTGGAGGACAATCTACCATTTGCCAGAACTGACCAGCAGGTCCAGACCAGAAATCATTGGTCTTGGTCTAGGCCTGGAGACTGATCAGTTCTGGAATGGATCTGATCATCGCAGGGATGGTGGGGGCACGCACACAGCCTCCGCCCTGCGCGACTGACCGACGTACCATGAAGACTGTTTGCACAGCCAAGCCAACCTGCTTCAGTAAAACTGCAGCGACTGGTCAGCAACTGGTTAATTGGATTGTGTGAAAGGTATAGTACCTACAAGCTTTGCTACATTTCATTGAAAATTGATCAATCCTAATATGCTGACTGCCTATCTCATTTCTTGAGGCCCTAAAATGTCAGGACAGTGCAAATACCCCCCCCCTTTGGAAAGTAGACAGTCTAAGGTATTTTGTAAGAGGCATGGTGAGTTTTTTTAAGCTGTCATTTTTTTCCCACAATTGTTTAGAAAATTAAGAAATTATTTTTGCTGTGCCATATGTTGATAATCATTGGTACACTGTGACAGATGTGGATTTGGCACTGGTACACTGTGACAGATGTGGATTTGACACTGATACACTGTGACATATGTGGATTTGACACTGGTACACTGTGACAAATGTTGATGATGACTGGTACACTGTGACAGATTTCAATTTGACACTGGTACACTGTGACATATGTTTATGATTACTGGTGCACTGTGACAGATGTTGATGATCACTGTTACAGATGTAGAGTTAACACTGTGACACGTCTATGTACACTGGGGACACTTGCTGGTACACTGTGACAGATGTTGATCACTGGTTCACTGTGACAGACATGGATTTCACACTGGTGCACTGTGACAGATGTTGATGATCACTGGTACACTGTGATGTATGTTGATCATTGGTGCACTGTGGCAGATGCAGGTTTGACACTGGTACACTGTGACAGACATGGATTTGACACTGGTGCACTGTGACAAATGTTGATGGTCACTGGTACACTGTGATGTATGTTGATCATTGGTGCACTGTGGCAGATGCAGGTTTGACACTGGTACACTGTGACAGACATGGATTTGACACTGGTGCACTGTGACAAATGTTGATGGTCACTGGTACACTGTGATGTATGTTGATCTCTGGTACACTGACAGATGCAGATTTGACACGGGTACACTGTGACAGATGTTGAAGACTGGCCTACACATAGGAAATTCCTCCCGCTGAGGGTCATCTACACTCCCGTGACACTGTGGTGAACATACACGGTCTACATCTGGCACAGTGCATCCAATCTTTGGCCTGTTCCACTTGTATTTACACTGCAGGCTTAGGACTGTCACTGAAGTAAGATATAAGAACTTACTCAAGACCACCAGAATATAGGTGGGCACCACACTCATTTACTTCCACCTCAGTACATTAGTCCACCATCACAGTCCCTGAAGCTCTATCAAGAGGACCTTTCCTATCTGCTCACCCTGCTACCTGGTGAAACAATGCCTTTTATATTTTTACTGGACCTACATCTACGTTGATCATCAAACCACACCATTCAGGTACTGATCATCAATCTCCACTGTTTGTACTATGACCATTCATCTTTTCCAAGTTCCCATTGACTGATCACGTATGGCAATTGGGCCATTCTTGACCCCATTCCACCCACAGGGTACCCACCGAGCTGTCTAGCATTTCCACTGAGATCAAGCACTCCACAAATACTTCAGTGCCAGAGGCCCCTGCAAGGACTCCCTAAATTTCTCTATTCCTCTGTGGAGATGCACTTACTGTCCCATTATTTCCGTGCATCCGGACACTGTTCTTAAATTGTTTTGTGTCTCCATTGTGTGTGTCCCGATGGTGTGTTGTCCTTGTTTGCCCAGGAGACCCTTGGTCTCCATATGGGGTTAGTGATCTAACATTGTCTATTGATGCCCTATTTATAATGCATTGTTCATTTAATTGATACATTAAAGTATTTGTATATTTTTACTTGCTGTTATCTACTGCTCGCCCCTCACTAACTAACCGCTTGGTCCTCTGTGATCTTCACAAGGACACCTCTTTTTCCTAACAGATGTTGATGATCCCTGGTACATGGTGACAAATGATGATCATTGCTACATTGTGACAGATGTGGATGGTCACTGGTACACTGTGACAGATGTTGATAATTACTGGTACACTGTGACAGATGTGGATTTAACACTAGTATACTGTGAAACATGTTGATGATCACTGGTATACCGTGACAGATGTTGATGTTCATGGGTACAATGTGACAGATGTTGATGACCACCGGTACACTGTGACAGATTTTGATGATCACTGGCACACTGTGACAGATGTGGATTTGATGTGGGTACACGTGGCAGATGTTGATGATCACTGGTAAACTGTGACATAGGTTGATGATCACTGATACACTGTGACAGATGTTGTTGATCATTGGTAAACTTTGACAGATGTTAATGATCACAGGTACACTGCCAGATGTTGATGATAACTGGTATTCTGTGACAGATGTGTATTTGACACGGGTACACTGTGTCAGGTTGATGATCAGTGGTACACTGTGCCATATGTTGATAATCATTGGTACACTGTGACAGATGTGGATTTGGCATTGGTACACTGTGACAGATGCGGATTTGACACTGATACACTGTGACATATGTGGATTGGGCACTGGTACACCGTGACAGATGTTGATGATCCCTGGTAAACGGTGACAAATGTTGATCACTGCTACATTGTGACAGATGTGGATTTGACATTGGTAAACTGTAACAGATGTGGATGATCACTGGTACACTGTGACAGATGTTGATAATTACTTGTACACTGTGACAGATGTGGATTTGACACTGGTATACTGTGAAAGATGTTGATGATTACTGGTATACTGTGACAGATGTTGATGTTCATGGGTACACTGTGATAGATGTTGATGATCACTGGTACACTGCGACAGATGTTGATGATCACTGGCACACTGTGACAGATGTGGGTTTGATGTGGGTACACATGACAGATGTTGATGATCACTGGTAAACTGTGATAGAGGTTGATGCTCACTGATGCACTGTGACAGATGTTGCTGAACATTGGTAAACTTTGACAGATGTTAATGATCATGGATGCACTGTGACAGATGTGTACTTGACACGGGTACACTGTGACAGATGTTGATGATCACTGGTACACTGTGCCATTTGTTGATAATCATTGGTACACTGTGATAGATGTGGATTTGGCACTGGCATACTGTGACAGATGTGGGTTTGACACTGACACACTGTGACATATATGGTTTTGAGACTGGTACACTGTGACAAATGTTGATGATGACTGGTACACTGTAACAGATTTCAATTTGACACTGATACACTGTGACATATGTTTATGATCACTGGTACACTGCGACAGATGTTGATGATTACTGTTACAGATGTAGAGTTAACACTGTGTCAGATCTATGTACACTGGACACACTTGCTGGTACACTGTGACAGATGTTGATCACTGGTTCACTGTGACAGACATGGATTTCACACTGGTGCACTGTGACAGACCTATGTATACTGGGGACACTGTGGATTTCACACTGGTGCACTGTGACAGATGTTGATGATCACAGGTACACTGTGACGTATGTTTACGATCACTGGTACACTGTGACAGATATTGATGATCACTGTTACAGAGGTAGAGTTAACACTGTGTCAGATCTATGTACACTGGACACACTTGCTGGTACACTGTGACAGATGTTGATCACTGGTTCACTGTGACAGACATGGATTTCACACTGGTGCACTGTGACAGACCTATGTATACTGGGGACACTGTGGATTTCACACTGGTGCACTGTGACAGATGTTGATGATCACAGGTACACTGTGACGTATGTTTACGATCACTGGTACACTGTGACAGATATTGATGATCACTGTTACAGAGGTAGAGTTAACACTGTGTCAGATCTATGTACACTGGACACACTTGCTGGTACACTGTGACAGATGTTGATCACTGGTTCACTGTGACAGACATGGATTTCACACTGGTGCACTGTGACAGACCTATGTATACTGGGGACACTGTGGATTTCACACTGGTGCACTGTGACAGATGTTGATGATCACAGGTACACTGTGACGTATGTTTACGATCACTGGTACACTGTGACAGATATTGATGATCACTTTTACAGAGGTAGAGTTAACACTGCGACAGATCTATGTACACTGGGGACACTGTGGATTTCACACTGGTGCACTGTGACAGATGTTCATGATCACTGGTACACTGGGGTGTATGTTGATCACTGGTGCACTGTGACAGATGCAGATTTCATACTGGTACACTGAGACAGACATGGGTTTAACACTGGTGCACTGTGACAGATGTTGATGGTCACTAGTACACTGTGACATATGTTGATCACTGGTATACTGTGACAGATGAAGATTTGACACCGGTACACTGTGACAGATGTTGACAATGTTAATGATCACTGGTACACTGTGACAGATGTTGCTCACTGGTACACTGTGACAGATGTTGATCACTGGTTCACTGTGACAGACATGGATTTCACACAGGTGCACTGTGCACTGGTACACTGTGACAGACATGGATTTGACACTGGTACACTGTGACAGATGTTGATCACTGGTTCACTGTGACAGACATGGATTTCACACTGGTGCACTGTGACAGATGTTGATGATCACTGGTACACTGTGACATATGTTGATCACTGGTACACTGTAACAGACACAGATTTGACACTGGTGCACTGTGACAGACATGGATTTGACACTGGTGCAGATGTTAATGATCACTGGTACACTGTGACATATGTCATTGATCACTCGTACAGATGTACAGTTGACACTGTGACAGATGTGTGTACATTAGGGAAACTTGCTGGGGGATCAGTGTATGTAAAACAGTGAAAATGCTGTCATTTCATTGATCCCTGGCTGGCAACACAGATCACACTCTCTTTCTCCTCACTGGTGGGCTCTGTGTGAGTAGAAGAAGACTTGATTGAATGAAAGGCTGCAATGTTTACATTACATGATGGCTGTTATTGGACAGAGCTGTGACAAATGTTGATAATGACTGGTACACTGTGACAGATTTCAATTTGACAATGGTACAGTGTGACATATGCTTATGATCACTGGTGCACTGTTACAGATGTGGAGTTAACACTGTGACCGATCTATGTACACCGGGCACACTTGCTGGTACACTGTGACAGATGTTGATCACTGGTTCACTGTGACAGAAATAAATTTCACACTGGTGCACTGTGACAGATGTTGATGATCACTGGTACACTGTGACGTATGTTGATCACTAGTGCACTGTGACAGATGCAGATTTAAAACTGGTACACTGTGACAGATATGGGCTTGACACTGGTGCATTGTGACAGATGTTGATGGTCACTGGCACACTGTGACATATGTTGATCACTGGTATACTGTGACAGATGCAGATTTGACACCGGTACACTGTGACAGATGTTGGAGACTTGCCTACACATAGGAAATTACCCTGTGACAGATATGGATTTGACACTGGTATACTGTGACATGTGGATTTGACACTGGTACACTGTGACAAATGTTGATGATCACTGGTACGCTGTGACAGATTTCAATTTGACACTGGTACACTGTGACATATGTTTATGATCACTGGTACACTGTGACAGATATTGATGATCACTGTTACAGATGTAGCGTTAACACTATGACAGATCTATGTACACTGGGGACACTGTGGATTTCACACTGGTGTACTGTGACAGATGTTGATGATCACAGGTACACTGTGACATATGTTTATGATCACTGGTACACTGTGACAGATATTGATGATCACTGTTACAGATGTAGAGTTAACACTGCGACAGATCTATGTACACTGGGGACACTGTGGATTTCACACTGGTGCACTGTGACAGATGTTGATAATCACTGGTAATCTGTGATGTATGTTTATGATCACTGGTACACTGTGACAGATATTGATGATCACTGTTACAGATGTAGAGTTAATGCTGTGACAGATCTATGTACACTGGGGACACTGTGGATTTCACACTGGTGTACTGTGAAATATGTTGATGATCACAGGTACACTGTGACGTGTGTTTATGATCACTGGTACACTGTGACAGATATTGATGATCACTGTTACAGATGTAGAGTTAACACTGTGACAGATCTATGTACACTGGGGACACTGTGGATTTCACACTGGTACACTGTGACAGATGTTCATGATCACTGGTACACTGTGGTGTATGTTGATCACTGGTGCACTATGACAGATGCAGATTTCATACTGGTACACTGTGACAGACATGGGTTTTACATTGGTGCACTGTGACAGATGTTGATGGTCACTAGTACACTGTGACGTATGTTGATCACTGGTATACTGTGACAGATGAAGATTTGATACCGGTACACTGTGACAGATGTTGAAGATGTTAATGATCACTGGTACACTGTGACAGATGTTGATCACTGGTACACTGTGACAGATGTTGATCACTGGTTCACTGTGACAGACATGGATTTCACACAGGTGCACTGTGACAGATTTTGATGATCACTGGTACACTTTGAAGTATGTTGATCACTGGTGCACTGTGACAGATGCAGATTTGACACTGGTACACTGTGACAGACATGGATTTGACACTGGTACACTGTGACAGATGTTGATCACTGGTTCACTGTGACAGACATGGATTTCTGTTTACGTATCTTTTATTTTTGATAGGATGGGGAATGATTCAGCAGATCACCTGACTCATGTATTTTGCGACGACAAAACTGCTAGATTGCAATATCAATGACTATTTTAGGACCATATGGTTTATCTCAATCCGTGTGTGATGACATCACAATATTATGACACCTTTACCATCTAGCCCAAGAGGGTTAATGTATTACTTCAATATGCATCCTGTGCTCATCCATCCGCCCGCCAGACACGGCCATCTCCGATGATATTGCGCATGTTTCCGCTCTGAATCATAACACAGGAAGGTCACATGTAATCTAAAAGGTCATACACTGAGAGTTTTGGAGATCCAGGTTTTTTCAGCGTCTTGTGTTATACTGCATGCACTCATATTCCTTGCACTGTACTCCACATAGAAGCCGGTAAGTTGGAGCTTCTGCCTCCACCTCTGTGACTCGCCAGACAGGACAACCGACAGACATGGATTTCACACTGGTGCACTGTGACAGATGTTGATGATCACTGGTACACTGTGACATATGTTGATCACTGGTACACTGTGACAGACACAGATTTGACACTGGTACACTGTGACAGACATGGATTTGACACTGGTGCAGATGTTAATGATCACTGGTACACTGTGACATATGTTATTGATCACTCATACAGATGTACAGTTGACACTGTGCAGATGTTGATGATTACAGGTACACTGTGACGTATGTTTATGATCACTGGTACACTGTGACAGATATTGATGATCACTGTTACAGATGTAGAGTTAACACTGCGACAGATCTATGTACACTGGGGACACTGTGGATTTCCCACTGGTGCACTGTGACAGATGTTCATGATCACTGGTACACTGTGGTGTATGTTGATCACTGGTGCACTGTGACAGATGTTCATGATCACTGGTACACTGTGGTGTATGTTGATCACTGGTGCACTGTGACAGATGCAGATTTCATACTGGTACACTGTGACAGACATGGGTTTTACACTGGTGCACTGTGACAGATGTTGATGGTCACTAGTACACTGTGACGTATGTTGATCACTGGTATACTGTGACAGATGAAGATTTGATACCGGTACACTGTGACAGATGTTGAAGATGTTAATGATCACTGGTACACTGTGACAGATGTTGATTACTGGTACACTGTAACAGATGTTGATGATCCCTGGTACACTGTGACAGATATTGATCACTGGTTCACTGTGACAGACATGGATTTCACACGAGTGCACTGTGACAGATGTTGATGATCACTGGTACACTGTGAAGTATGTTGATCACTGGTGCACTGTGACAGATGCAGATTTGAGAATGGTGCACTGTGACAGACATGAGTTTGACACTGGTGCATATTTAATGATCACTGGTACACTGTGACATATGTTATTGATCACTCGTACAGATGTACAGTTGACACTGTGACAGATGTGTGGCTGTTATTGGACAGAGCCATCATGTGATCAGAAGTGACACACGAGTGCCCACATTCTGAGGGACATATGGGTACATACACTCAGAATGGTACCTGTCCCACCTAGCAGTTTATATGCAGTGGCCGGTTGTGAATCGGTTAAAGGAGATTTGCACACCACCGTAAATATTTACGCCATGAGTTCTGGTATGATATAAGTAGGTGGGTGACATACATTAACTAGCTCCCTTACTACTAAAGCTGTCACAGCTGGATTGTGTTCTGACTCCAATTGAACAATTAAACACAGATTTACAGGGTCTGGTTGTGCATTTTCAGTATAAGGTTTTGTGTATAGAATATTTGGGCCACATCCACATAAAGTAACAGGAAGGAAGGAAGGAAGGCTTTATGAGATCTTCTTTATAAAATATTAAAGGTATGTACAGTATTAAAACATGATTCATTATTTATGTAAATAAAATATATACAATGTTTTAGACACAAACACTGTATAAGAATTGTATGTTTACAACACAAAAAGAACATGACAAAAAGAAAATTTAGAGCTCATAAAAACATTCTTGGGAAACCATGTCCCATAGTGAATACAGACTTTCCAGTATCAGAAAGCTAAAAACACACAAAAACAAACACTTTGTAGGCATAACACCAATGTGCATCGCCTGAGAAATGTTGACATTCAAGTAAGAGGGTGTAAGCACTTTATTTGTATAGGTAGTTAGAGTTCTGGCTAACATGTAAACAATTTACAGATGAAAACGTGACATAAATCTAGACTGCACAAACTGAAAAAATAATGACATATGGGGATAGTGAAAAAAAAATTTGATTGTGCCATTGCTCGGCTCTCTAGGGTGCCTGAGTATGTTTTATATCTACAAATGTACAGCATTGATACAGCTGCTTACAAGTGAAAGCTAAATAAGCTTTAACCAGTGAAACAATAAAATGATCAAACAATGCTATGGCCAGGGGACACTTCACCCATCAGTGTGCCTGACTCCCAAATGTGGGAAAACAGAAGGTCACACCCAGGGGTCAGATGAGCCCCAGCCAGCAGCCAAGAGACAGATGGTCTCAACCAGGGGTCAGACGTGCACCACCCAGCATCCAGGAGACAGATGGTCTCATTCAAGGAGTCAGGTCGGCTCTTACTGTGGTGTCATAGAAACTAAGATTTAGCCATGCAGCAGAGAGCTGCAACTAAAGACTAAGAGAGGCCAAGTAAAGCTGGACAACACAGTCAGAGGGACTGAGTCTGCCAACAAGGGAACCAGGTGACTTGGTATTTTCTGCTTTTTTATACTGATGTGGAAGAACCCCTGGTTGGGAAACTGATGTCTTTATGAACATTAAGTTTAAGTAGGCTGCAATGCCCTTTAATACAGTTTGGACTGACACAACTCATTGAAAAAGTACCTACCACATGGGTATATCCCCCCCCCCCGATACTGTTACCAAAAGTATTGGGACACCTGCCTTTACATGCACATGAACGTCAATGGCATCCCGGCCTTAGTCTGCAGGTTTCAATATTGAGTTGGCCCAACCTTTGCAGCTATAACAGGGACTCTTCTGGAAAGTCTGTCCACAAGCTTTAGGAGTGTATCTATGGGAATGTTTAATCAATCTTCCAGAAGTCTGGTGTCTCTCATCTTCCTCTTGACAATACCCCACATATTTTAATGGGGTTTAGTTCAGTCTGTAGGAAGAGTGGGGAGGCACATAATCCAAGTGGCATGAGGTCCAGTGCGATGTTTCCACAGTCTGTGATGATTTGGGGAGCCATATCATCTGCTGGTGTGGGTCCACTGTGTTTTATCAAGTCCAAAGTCAGTGCAGCCCTTTACCAGGAAATTCTAGAACACGTCATGCTTCCCTCTGCTGACCAGCTTTATAGAGATGCTGATTTCATTTTCTAGCAGGACTCAGCTCCTGCCCATACTGTCAAAAGTACCAATAACTGGTTTAACCTCCCTGGCGGTATTCCCGAGTGTGGCTCGGGGTGGAATTTCAGTACCAAGAGCGGTAACCCCGAGCCACACTCGGGCTTGCATCGCTGGATCCAGGCAGCGCTACTCACCTTGTCCCCTGGATCCAGCGATGTCCCCCGCCGTGTCTGCGGGCTGTGTCCGCCGCTCCGATGCCTCTGTGTGCCGGGCTCCTTTCCCTGCGAGCGTCGCGTCGCACGGGGACGGAGACCGGCGGGAAATTCAAAAAGTGAAACACACACAGTACATACAGTACACTGTAATCTTATAGATTACATTACTGTATGAAATCATTACACATCCCCTTTGTCCCTAGTGGTTTGCCCAGAGCCCTACATGCACTTTTATATAATAAATGTCATTCTTTCTGCCTGGAAACATGACAATGTCCATGGCAACCAAAAAGGTGTCCCTTTATGTCAAAAGTGGTTTTTGATCAGCTAGAAAACACCGATAGTAAATAAGAATCATTTGCAGAATTGAGTGATACTGATTTTTGAGGAAATTTATCATCAGAAACTGAAAGTGACGACAGCGACAATTCTGCAACTGAGCAAATTTCTGCGTTTTTGGTTTGATTACATTATTGAATAAATTTTATTACTATTATATTATTATTTTTGATAATTATTTTTAGTTATTTATTATATTATAATTTATGATTTCATTTTTCAAACTTTTTCATACCCGGGATGTTTACTAGACTGTTGTTTGGACAGATTTAAGTGAGTTATTCCTAAGAATTGCAGGCCTACAATACATAACACCAAATTTCCATGCAAAAAAATGGTACCGCTTTTGGAACAAAATTCCTGACATAATCATACCGCCAGGGAGGTTAATGATCATGGTATCACTGTGCTTGATTGGCCAGCAAACTTGACTGACCTTAATCCCATAGAGAATATGTGGGGTATTTTTAAGAGGCTGCGTGTTGAGTTATTTTGAGGGGACAGCAAAATTACACAGTTATACATGCTGTACACTCACTACTTTACATTGTATCAAAGTGTAATTCCTTCAGTGTTGTCACACGAAAAGATATAATAAAATATTTACAAAAATGTGAGGGGTGTACTCACTTTTGTGGGATACTGTATATATATATATATATATATATATATATATATATATATATATATATATATATATATACCCTGTGTATATACAGTATCTCACAAAAGTGAGTAAACCCCTCACATTTTTTTAAATATTTTATTATAACTTTTCATGTGACAACACTGAAGAAATGACACTTTGCTACAATGTAAAGTAGTGAGTGTATAACAGTGTAAATTTGCTGTCTTCACAAAATAACTCAACACACAGACGTTAATGTCTAAACTGCTGGCAACAAAAGTGAGTAAACCCCTAAGTGAAAATGTCCAAATTGGGCACAAAGTGTCAATATTTTGTGTGGTCACCACTATTTTCCAGCACTGCCTTAAATCTCTTGGACATGGAGTTCACCAGAGCTTCACAGGTTGCCACTGGAGTCCTCTTCCACTCCTCCATGACAACATCACAGATCTGCTGGATGTTAGAGACCTTGCACTCATCCACCTTCCATTTGAGGATGCCCCACAGATGCTCAATAGGGTTTAGGTCTGGAGACATGCTTGGCCAGGCCATAACCTTTACCCTCAGATTTTTTAGCAAGGCAGTGGTCGTCTTGGAGGTGTGTTTGGGATCGTTATCTTGTTGGAATACTGCCCTGCGGCCCAGTCTCTGAAAGGAGAGGATCTTGCTCTGCTTCAGTATGTCACAGTACATGCTGGCATTAATGTTTCCCTCAATGAACTGTAGCTCCCCAGTGCTGGCAGCACTCATGCAGCCCCAGACCATGACATTCCCACCACCATGCTTGACTGTTGGCAAGACATACTTGTCTTTGTACTCCTCACCTGGTTGCCACCACACATGCTTGACATGATCTGAACAAATACATTTATCTTGGTCTCATCAGACCGCAGGACATGGTTCCAGTAATCCATGTCCTTAGTCTGCTTGTCTTCAGCAAACTGTTTACTTGTGCATCATCTTTAGAAGAGACTTCCTTCTGGGACGACAGACCAATTTGATGCAGTGTGCGGTGTATGGTCTGAGCACTGACAGGCTGACCCCCCAAACCTTCAACCTCTTATGCTGGCAGCACTCATACATCTATTTCCCAAAGACAACCCCTGGATATGACGCTGAGCACGTGCACTCAACTTCTTTAGTTGATCATGGTGAGGCCTGTTCTGAGTGGAACCTGTCCTGTTAAAACTCTGTATGGTCTTGGCCATCGTGCTGCAGCTCAGTTTCAGTGTCTTGGCAATCTTCTTATAGCCTAGGCCATCTTTAAGTAGAGCAACAATTCTTTTTTTTCAGATCCTCAGGGAGTTCTTTGCCATGAGGTGCCATGTTGAACTTCCAGTGACCAGTATGAGAGAGTGATAACACCAAATTTAACACAACTGTTCCCCATTCAAACCTGAGACCTTGCAAAACTAACAAGTCACATGGCACTGGGAAAATGGCTAATTGGGCCCAATTTGGACATTTTCACTTAGGGGTGTATTCACTTTTGTTGTCAGCGGTTTAAACATTAATGGTTGTGTGTTGAGTTATTTTGAGGGGACAGCACATTTACACTGTTATACAAGCTGTACACTCACTACTTTATATTATAGCAAAGTGTCATTTCTACAGCGTTGTCACATGAAAAGATAGAATAAAATATTTCCAAAAATATGAGGGGTGTACTCACTTTTGTATATTATGTATATATATCGCAATATATACTATATAATAGCCTTTTTGGCTACTCCAAAGCAAGACACATATTCGTAGCATTTTAAGCCTAGGTTCACATTGGTGCAGGAATGAAATCGTGCAAGTTCAGCTGAACTTACACAATTTCATTCCCACATGTCAGTCCCGATTTCAGGTACAATTTCAGAGATATCTGTGTGGGTTTATGCATGGATGTCAATGGAAATCACACCTGAAATCGCTAAAAGTAGTACAGAAACTACTTTTGTAAATTGGTGCGGTGCCGCAAATGCAGCGTTACACTGATTAGGACGGTGCCAGCTATTGCTGCCAATTTGGCATGCGATTTGAAATTTCAAATCATATGCCAAAATGCAACAATGTGAACCAGGGCTGAAACACAATGGGTTTGATCTATTAAAACTGGAGAGTCCAATTAACTTATAACTTCAGCTTGTTCAATTAAGCTTTGACAAAAAATGGAAGCTGATTGGTTTCTATGCAGAGCTGCACCAGATTTTGCACTCAGCAGTTTTAGTAAATCAACCCCAGTGTGTTTATGAACTATGAAACATGATCAATTTGTTCTCTTTTCTGTAAATCAATAATACATTTTGATGTCTTATCTTCATTCACTTCTGTGATATCATTTTTGATACCTGGTAAGCAGATAATGTGAATATTTTGCTTTGATAAGTTATGCTCATATTGGTGCATGAAGTCTTTGCTTTCAAAACATTACTAATTTCCTAGGGCTTAATTTCCCACTAATGTCAATTATTTATAACATTGTCTGCAGCTACTAAACAGAACTGGCAATAAAAACTGTAAATAGAAGAACACAGCTGCTATATTCAGTGTAAATTGAAACTCAGGAACAAATATCACCATATTTAAGAAAGAGCCAACATGAGCAAAGTGGGATTGTACAAAACAAAAAAGTATTTTTTACAACCCTAGGCTTTCTAGCCATCATTTGTAAAGAAGCAATGTATTGTATTTTAACAGCAGGTTAAGATTTCAATAGAATTTCATGTTATCATCACATTTCTTTATGCTAAAAGATTGTCCATGTAACTGTGTTAAATCAGATTGCAATTTCAGTTAATCTAGCTCTGAATAATAGAATTAGAATTTAGGTTATATATCGATTGCTTTTGCCACCAAAAACATTCATCAATAGCAAATACACATACTCGCATTTTCATTTTCTCTCTGTGAACAACAAAGTTCTTAATCACAAATAGTACCTGCTTAGAATTGTACTGTTATTCACTATGGCACATGACTTTACAACACGACTCCCATGATTCACCCATAAATTAAATCTTAGGACACCACAGTAATAACATATAAATCTCCATTTTACATAAAAATGACTGTTCACCCAGAAGGTCAAAGGGAAACAAATCGATTAATTCGTCCAGAGTATATAGAACCGATTACAGATTAACCTTGACAAACGTGGAGACATATTGTCATCCTCCGGTCAATTTGTTCTGTTTCTACCCTTAATGCATGAAATAGATAAAAGTTAATGGTCCTACCTACAACATTTCAGTACACGGTATCACTTATTGTCATGTTAAGATTCGTCCATGATAAACACTAATTCTTGAAACAACAAGTGTCTCTCTTTTACTTTTACGCTCATACACA
>BLSH010186546.1:407427-418556 GCA_018402905.1 Glandirana rugosa
TCCTACTATAAGGCCAATTCCTCCAAATCCTTCATGCTTGATTTAGGCCTGGACGCTATCTCCAGGAACCTGATAAGCTCTAATTTCCCCTTCCAGTGGACAGACAAAAACCTACCATATCTCGGCATAGTACTGACAAAAAGCCCCACAGACCTATTTAAAGAAAATTTCCTCCCACACAAAAACCATCTCATTCAATCACTAACTAACCTAAGCAAGCATGAATTCTCGTGGTTGGGCAGACTGGCTTGCTTTAAAATGACAACACTACCGCAACTTCTGTACCTCTTTCGATCAGTACCCATCCCATTACCCAAGTACTACTTAAAACAACTACAAACCTCGATAAATAACTTCGTCTGGGCGGGGAAAAAACCCAGAGTGGCCTTCCACAAACTCACGAAGCACAGACTGGTAGGGGGCTCGGGTCTGGTGGACATATCTGACTACTACTGGGCAGTAATCTTATCGCAAGCCAAAGAATGGTTCCGTCCCAACCCAACCACGAGATGGGGCGAAATAGAGGCACAAAACACCCCTAACTATCACTTAAAAAATTGGCTTTGCAGCCGGATACCTTCAATAGCAACTCAAAAGTCAACCTCACCCCCGACTGCAGCCACAATTAACGCTTGGCTCAAACTTACAAGCTATAATTGGGCAAACACCCCAACATCAGAAGTACACCTCAGCATTAGCGCCCTTAAAGAAGTAACACCCTCACTACACCTTCCCCAAGCAAAAGATCAAACCCCCACAGGTATATCAGACCTCTTCCTAGCAAATAACATTAAATCCTTTCACTTACTCAAAGAGGAATTAAATCTCCAAGGGAACCCTCAATTCACATATCTACAAATGGTAAACACTCTCAAAACCAACCCTCAACTGAGGACTAAAATCCCAATTCAGATATTAAATTACCTCACACAGGACCATAGGTCATCAAGTGGGATATCCCAAATCTACAGCACCCTGCAAGAGAAAAGTCGATTTGAAAACTCACTCTCATTCAATCTCTGGGCCCAAGATCTTAACTCTCAGATTTCAACATCACAATGGCTGATGGCCATCAAATATACCTACTCAGCCACTTGTTGCGTTGCTTTATGGGAAACGTCACAAAAAATAGTACAAAGACGATACTTGACGCCTACCAAATTAGCCAAGTTCAGCCAAAATACCTCCCCACTATGTTGGAGACTATGTGGCATGAAAGGCTCCTTATTCCACACTCTATGGGAATGCCCCAAGTTAACAAAATTCTGGGCAGACGCATTCACCCTCATCACGCAAATCTCTGATACTGAGATCCGTCCTTCCCCAGATCTGGCCCTACTAAACTTGAAGATGGAGATCATCTCCCCAAAACATAGGCTAATAATAGCTCATCTCTTAATGGTGGCTAGACACTCAATAACAAGCATGTGGAGGAAACAGGAACCTCCCCAATGCAACCATATTATTGCACAAATGCAAACGCATTATCATTACGAAAAAATTCTTGCATCTGTCAACTCTCACAGCGCCAAAACAGAGGAAAAATGGGCCCCTTGGCACCATTGGTATAATAAAAGAAACAACCCCTAAGCTCGCATATACTACCAAGGCAGGTTAGTCCTTCGTACTTCCCAGCTCCCCCCCCCTCTCCCCCTCTTCTTCCCCGCATAAATTTTCCGCAACGTCATCCCCCGCAACACATTAAACCACATACATCCACGGAGCATTCTCAAGCAACACCAACGCTCCTGGAAAAAGATAATGGTTTACTCTGGCTTGCATACATCATCATAAGCTTCACCACTCCCGGGTGACAGCATGGTCCCAATGGGGCACCCGGGAGGGAGAGGCACCCAATAAGGTGTTAATAGCAAACCAGATAATGGAACACTAGACATTGGGTATCCCTTATTAATCTAAGGTATAAACTGAATAAGAAGACTACTCAATGTTAGCATAAAATACCACGTACCCACTAGTGTGCTTTTGTGGATGGTGTTTCAGAATCCGAATTGTCATCCCTGGTTAATTCCATATTTGCTCACGAGTTTGAAGTATGGATTCCTCATGTACTTATATTATGTTTACTGTCTCCCGAGCCAGGGTATGCCCAGCGGCTCTGTTTTGTACTTTCTTATTCTCTTTCAAATAAAAAAGATTCAAATAAAAAAAAAAAAAAAAAAAAAAAAAACGTAAGCAGTTTATAACCTCAGCTACTGGTAAAGAATACAAAATACAACAGCTCATTACCTGCCACACTGTTGGTGTGGTATATATGCTTGAGTGTAGCTGCGGTCATCAAAATATTGGGATGACTTCTAGACCTTTGCATGTTTGTCTAAGGAAACATGTGGGGAACATAAAAAAGGGACTGAAAACCCACAGTGTTTCATGGCATTTCAGGAAATTCCACAAAAGGGACCCCAGTTCATTTAAATTCTGGGATGTTGAACATGTGGTCAGGCATTGGAGAGGGGGTAATTATATCTGCCAGCTAAGTAGGAGGGAGTCATTTGTATTTAGCACTCCTGAGAAATGTACCAGCAGGTTCTTCAGAAGATCCACTTGTAGGTACAAGAAAAACAGTTATTTTTGGTATTCTGCATTTTGTTTCCTTCAACTCCTGCTTCTTTCGCTTCTGTGCACCACTCAGAGGTTTGGACATATTGAGGGCTCACAGGCTCTTCAAAAAATAGATGTGACTGACACCTGCATTGAAAAAATAAATGATGCTCTGTGCAGTTTCTTATTAGCTTAAAATGAATGCTTCTATGGTGTAGCATTCAGTAGTAATATGCCAGACTCTCAAACCTCTCCTTTTCCCTCCTCATGTTAGTTGCAGTCATGTACATTGCTCTATGCACATTACACATCCAATAGTCCATCTTAGGAGTGAGCAAAAGAGGGTGGCTATATTCCTTCATACAGTACAGTAGGACCATAAAGAAGGAACTTATACACCCTCTAACAGATAGTCAGATCACAGCAAAAAAGGGAGATTTGGAGGAAGTTGAGAGCAAAAGAATGTTTTTTTTTTGGAGCTAAGAATATACTGTATATACCAGGAGTCATGAATTAAAATTTATGGAGGTCCAGTTGGTAAAATATTCCTCTGGCAGAGGTCTGAATATGAGGTTTGCAGTATAACAAATCTCATCAGTGTCCTCCCCACCTTTACATCACAACTCACCTTTACATCGCAGACCCCCTTCACAGCAGTCCCATGTTGTCCTCAGTTCCCTTTCATGTGACAGTACTCTATTACATTGCAACCCCCTTCATGTCATAGTGCCCCTTTACACATCACAGTGCCCATTTACACATCACAGCGCCCCATTACATTGCAGCCATTTCCACATCATAGTGCCCCTTTACACAACACATTACCCCTTATCACATCTCAGTGCCTCATTACATTGCAGCCATTTTCACATCATAGTGCCCCATTACATTGCAGACATTTCCATGTCATAGTGCCCCATTACATTGCAGCAATTTACACATCATAGTGCCCCTTTACACATTACAGCCATTTCACACATCACATTGACCCACTACATTGCAGCTATTTCCACATCATAGTGCCCCATTACATTGCAGCCATTTTCACATCATAGTGCCCCATTACATTGCAGCAATTTACACATCATAGGGCCCCTTTACACATTACAGCCATTTCACACATCACATTGACCCATTACATTGCAGCCATTTTCACATCATAGTGCCCCATTACATTGCAGCCCTTTTGCGCATCACAGTACCCGTTATCACATCACAGTGCCCCATCACATGGCAGACATTTTCACATCATAGTGCCACTTTACACATCACAGTACCCCTTATCACATTACAGTGCCCCATTACATTGCAGCCATTTCACCCGCCATAGTGCCCCATTAAATTGCAGCCATTTGCACGTTATAGTGTTCCTTTGCACATCATAGTGCCCCTTATCACATCACAATGCCCCATTAAATTGCAGCCATTCCATTTCCACCTCATAGTGCCCCATTACATTGCAGCCATTTTCACATCATAGTGCCCCATTATGTTGCAGCCATTTTCACATCATAGTGCCCCTTTACACATCACAGAACCCCTTATCACATCTCAGTGGCCCATTACATTGCAGCCATTTTCATGTCATAGTGCCCCTTTACACATCACAGTACCCCTTATCACATCACATTGCCCCTTTACATTGCAGCTATTTCCACGCCATAGTGCCCCATTACATTGCAGCCATTTGCACATCATAGTGCCACATTATACATCACAGTACCACTTATCACATCACAGTGCCCCATTACATTGCAGCCATTTCCACGTCATAGTGCCCCATTACATTGCAGCCATTTTCACATCATAGTGCCCCTTTACACATAACAGTACCCCTTATCACATCACAGTGCCCCATTACATTGCAGATATTTTCATGTCATAGTGCCCCTTTACACATGACAGTACCCCTTATCACATCAAAGTGCCCATTACATTGCAGCCATTTCCACATCATAGTGCCCCATTACATTGCAGCCATTTCCACGTCATAGTGCCCCATTACATTGCAGCCATTTCCAAGTCATGGTTCCCCATTACATTGCAGCCATTTTCACGTCATAGTGGCCCTTTATACATCACAGTAGACATGTGCAATTTGTTTTGTTTCAAATTCGTTTTTTAAAAAAATTAGTTAATTTGGAAATATTTGAATTAAGGAAAACTCATTTAACGATTTTTTCTGAAATTCTAAAATTTGACAATCCAAAAATTAGAAAATCCAAAAATCGAAAATCTGAAAATTCAAACTCTGAAATTTGGAAATTCGAAAATTCGAAATCCGAAATTCAGAAATTTGAAAACTCAAAAATCTGACAATTAGAAAATCTGAAATTTGAAAATTCAAAAATTCAGAAATCCGAAAATAAAAAGGAAAATTTGAAATGATAACTAACTAACTTATGATAACTGTTATTAACTATGAAATTATAGGCATTGGAATTTCCTTTCAAATCTGGCTGTTAGTAAATGTAACGATTACAAAGTTACGAATTATCCAAAATAACGAATGCCGCATCTAAACAAATTGAAAATAAAGGGTTAATAATAATAAATAATAATAAAAAAGTTGTATAACATTATTTATTATTATTATTACTTTGTTACGTACTATTTGTTTAGATGTGGCATTCATTATTTTGGATATTCGTAACTTTAGATAAATTCATAATTGTTATGTTCACTAACAGCCAAATTTGAAAGGAAATTCCACTGCCTACAAATTAATACTTGGTTATTAGTTAGTTAGTTAATATTTTGGATTTTCAAATTTTCTGATTTTCATCCTTATTTTCAGATTTTCACATTTTCGGATTTTTAAATTTCTGAATTTTTGAATTTATGGATTTTTGAATCTTTGAATTTTAAAATTGAAAAAATTTACAAATTTCCAAATTTTGGATTTTCGAGTCTCCGAATTTTTGAATTTCTGGATCTTTGAATTTCTGGATTTTTGAATTTTCGAATTCCTGAACTTTCGAATTTCCGAATCTTCACATTTTTCCAGAGTTATGAATTTATTCGAAATAATGAATTTCGATCATAACGAATGACCCGAAACAAAAAACACCCAAGAATACAAAAGTGCCGAATGAAACGAAAGCTAACACATTTTTTGGCAGTGCACATGTCTACATCACAGTACCCCTTATCAAATCACAATGACATTTCCAAGTCATAGTGCCCCATTACATTGAAGCCATTTCCACATCATAGTGCCCATTACATTGCAGCCATTTCCACATCATAGTGCCCATTACATTGCAGCCACTTTCACGTCACAGTGCCCCTTTACACATCACAGTACCTCTTATCACATCACATTGCCCCATTACATTGCAGCCATTTCCACGTCATCGTGTATACTAATGCATTATGACAAAAACCTGCAGTGTTTTTATTGGTAAATTACTTTACTACCGCTTTAGGCCTGGTTCACATGTTGGCAGCCCACATTTGCACAGGCACAGCAGCCCATTCATTTGAATGCGCTGCCATGCCTGCACTTCCTGCAGAAAAAAGGTGCATATAGCATATTAAAAATGCAGTGGCCTTGAAATCGCATCCTGCTTTTGCACCATGCGACCCACCTACATATCCCCCACACAAACGCACTATATTTTTAAAAGCATGTCTCACGCATCTAAAAACGCATCAAGTTTGCCAGTGCAGGAACTGAGGTGTAAATTGCATGGTGCAAAAGCAGAATGTATTTCAAGGCCACTGCATTTTTAAAATGCCGCATGCACCTTTTTTCTGCGGGAAGCGCAGGCATGGCAGCCTATTAAAATGGGGTGCCGTGCCTGTGCAATTACGCATACATGTAGACAAGGCCTAAAATAAGCCCATCAAGCAGTGAAATACTGTACAGCACTGTGTGGTCTGGTGGTCTGGCCCATGCTGCCTGCTCAATGCCCCGCCTGCCCACTCCTTGCTCGAGAATATGCAGCACTGTGTGCTGATGCCTGCTGCCTGTGTTACTGTCTGGCGAGGACAGGTGGATATGCAGCATCGATGGGGGTCCACCAATGGGGGGTCCTGATTTGTGGGCAGTGCTGGCTTAAGGGGCAGCTCTGCTTTGGGCCCCAAAATAATGAGAGGGCACTGGGCAGCTGCTCTTTTGCCCTGTGGCAAAGGCGGCCCTGCATACAGGTTACATAAAATGAATCCCAACTCCCCTGGAGTGATGGCGTTGTGGGGGAGCTCTGGGAGACTTTACTCATATCTTCTGGACCTGCCCGGCCATCGTTGGGTTCTGGGAGGAAGTGTTAACCTACATATGATTTTTTTTACAACATTTCATTTTGGAATTTTCAGTTTATTATATGTAACTAATTTATGGTTATATTGATACCAGCTGCTCTTGATATTAATTGATTTGTTGTTGATTCCAAGGAGCGGGTAAATCTGTTTTAGATTAAGAGAAATTAACCTACATATGGTTGGTCAGTGCAATTACCTTACAGTCCTCCATGTCAGTTTACCTATTGGGACTAATTGAAAAGATAATTCCAATCGTGGCAGGGTGCACTATGTTAAGTTTGCTTTTATTTTATGCTAGGAAAGCTATCACGCTCCATTGGAAGTAGTCGGTCCCCTCCAACTATCACCTTTTGGAAACAGTTGGTTAACAATAGCCCACCTCTTTACAAGGACACATATATCAACAGAGGCTGTCTTAAAAAGTATGATAAGGTCCAAATGGCTAGCAGAGCTGTCCATGGCATAAGTATGTTTTTGAGTTTGTTGTAATCCTCCTTAGCTACAATGTCAAGTAATGGTTGTTTTTCACGGTATGCCATTTATTACTGCATATATGGGAGTAAAGAAGTTCATAATTTTGCTAGGCATGGTTTCAAATGACATAGGTGCCACACACTTTATTTTGTTGTTTGATTTCATAGATATATACATTTACAATACCCATTTAACACCAATAAAACGTTTTTTTTTTAAAAAGAGAAGTATGGGGTTGTTTTTCTTTCCAGTATCAAACTTACCTAGGTGGATGCAGCATCAATCCAATGCTGCATCTGTCCTCCGGTGCCTCTACACTGAGAACCAAGCAATTGAACACCACAGATCACTTGGTTCTTACAGCTTCATGAGCAGAGAGCTGCAGATTGTCAGTCAGCAGCTCTCTGCTCTGCCCCTCCTCACTCACTGGAGCGCTGGGCTATAGAGGTGGTTCACAGCTTGCTGAGAGCCTAAGCCGGGTGTTGGTCAAGGGACCTGGCGGATCACGTTTTCCATTGTCATAATGATGTGGACCCTGGGTTGACTTCTGCGACATCAGCAGAGAGCAGACTTCAGCCCACTCTCTGCTGAAAACAGGTCACAGGAGTGCAAAATCCATTGCACTCCTGTGATCTGGAGGAGAGGTACAGCCAAGCGAGCGTTGGCTATACTTCTCCTTTAACAACATACATCTAAAACCCTGATCTTCAAGCAGATTGGCCAGTGATACAGAAGTTTAATAGTATAGTTTGTGAGCTTCTTTTCTCGCAAAACTACATTGAATCTTCTTAAATGCTTACAGTGGATTTTTTTTTAGAAATCATACTTACCTAGGTAGATGCAGCATCAGTTCGATGCTGCATCTGTGCACTGCCGACTCTAAGACTGAGAACTGAGAGATCAAAACACCACCGATTGCTCAGTTCTCAATACTCCATGAGCAGAGAGCTGGTGAATGAAAGTCACCAGCTGCCTGTTCTCCCCCCATGCTCACTGGAGAGCTGGGCAGTGGAGGGATGGGAGTGCCTGGCTCAGGCTCTCAGTGGTTCACTGAGAAACTGAGCCAGGTGCCAGTCCAGGCATCTGGATGGATCCTGACCATATGGTCGCAGTTTTTCCCCTGCCTGGACCGGCTTTGTGAAGCCCACTAAACACACAGAACAAACTGCACTCCTGTGATCCACAGGAGAAATATAGCCAAACAAGCTTTGGCTGTACTTTTCCTTTACCATTTCAAAACAGAGTGCACAGAAAAAAAAACAGTTCAAAACCACAACCTCACATTCCCTGAATCTACTACCTTGACATAAAGATTAGAGTGTATTACCTATGACCAAATGGTCAGACATATTGTAGAGTAGCTGAATAGTATGTGCGTAGCTTTGTAAGGCCTCAAGGTAACAGCAATAGAATAGGCAGCCCTAGAATAGGCTGTAAACCTCAATGGGCTATGTTGATTTTATGCTGCAGCAAACATTAGAAATTTAGAAGCTGAGGTCCAGCTGTGAAAACATAATATTGCATTTTAAGGCTACATGTACACTAGCCTGCCCTGTCCACGGCCGCTGAAAAATACAAAATGCGGCAAAAACGCAAACCGTGTTTTTTGTCAAGATTTTGCCACAATTTGCATTTTCCTGTGGCCAACAGTCAAACATTCCTATCCTGAACACTCAGTAGAGGAAGGTTTAACCTTGCCTAAACATGGCAGCTCCTAAACTCTGGTAAATGCCTATGGGGATTATTTAATAAAACTGGAGAGTGTAAAATCTGGTGAAATTCTGCATAGTAACCAGCTTCCAGGATTTATTGTCAAAGCTTAACTGAACAAGCTGAAGTTGGAAGCTGATGGGCTATCATGTACACCTGCACCAAATTCTGAGTGCACCAATTTTAGTAATCTACCCTATGTGTACATGGATACTATGGGGTTAATTTACTAAAGGGAAAAAGACTGAAAGTGCAGTTGCTCCAGAGTTTAGTAAATGAGCAAAAACTCTGCTGACTTTCATCATACAATCTTGTGCTAGCAAACATACTGTTCTTTTTATTTTCCTTGTACGTGATTGGGTACTCTTTGCAAAGTGAACCCTTTCCTAATTTACTAAACTCTGGGGCAATTGCACTTGCAGAGGTGCACAGTCTATTTGCCGTTAAAAAATCAACCCCATTTTTAAACTTTACTTTTATAAAGTTAAGTTTAGAAGCTTTAGAAAAAAGACCCCAAAAAGCTCCTAAACTCAAGTTTAGGAACTGCCAGTGTACATGAAGCCTAACAGTTTCTGGGCACTGGAATAGGCTAAAACTTTAAGAGAAAAATCATAATTTGTTAAATAAATATTTGGATTCTGCACTGGTTCACACAGGGGGACTTGCGGTCCGACTTGAGTAGCCTTAAGTCACCCCAGGTTGCTTGACACAAGAAATCCCATTGAAGTGAATGGGAGCCATCTCTATGTACACTACTGAAGTCGCTCCGACTTCAAGGCGACTTCAGAATAGATTCCTGTACTACTTGGAGGCGACTTCTATCTGACTTATGCCCATAGAATTCAATAGAAGTCGGATCCACCTTCTAAACAGAAGTGACTTCACAGTGAAAAGAATAGAATTTATTTAGCGCAACTCCCTCCCTCCCTTCTCTGATTGGCTACAGCAAAGTCGCCTGGCATGGCTCAAGTAGCGCTATAAGTTGCCCAAAGTCGCACTGGAGTTGCTTTCAAATCGCCTAGCAAAGTCTCCCCGCAAGTCGGATTGCCCCTGTGTGAACCGGCCCTAAGGGTTTTTTTTTATTTAGCTTTCAAATAAAGGTATAATACACATTTTTTGCACATTGCACATATGTTCTAGGCAGCGCCACCCACACCTCTCTCTTCAAACGTACTCATCGGTTGATGTCACTTATATGAAATGTCATTGTTTGACTATTAATAATAACCCTTTTACACGTCCAGCACGCCTAGCACTTTACATTTTTATATTTATTACCTGGTTATTTTTTCTGATTGTTTGTTTTTATGTACACAGGTTGGTTTGCACAATAAGCACACAGCACTTTATTGCTTTCACCAGCATAGTTAACACGTAGTTACACACCTGTAAGAGATTCACGTGACACTATTTTTAGTTAAAGGGACAGCACATAGTTTTCTTATACCATTGCAACAGGCAGCGCCATCCATACCTCTCTCCCCCATAAACACAAATCAGAATTTACCTTACAGCAGATACTACATATTTGGCACCTGAGGTTTTACTAAGAAACATTGATTTATTTTCTAAACATAGAAACATAGAAAAGTGACGGCAGAGAAAGACTGAGTAGTCCATCGAGTCTGCCCCTTTTTATTTATTTATTTTTTTATTTTTTATTTTTTTGTTTTTTTTGTTTTTTTTTTTTGTTTTGTTTTTTTACATTAACCTTGTTGTCTGACTATGGATTTATGTTTATCCCAAGCATGTTTGAAGCCATTTACTGTTGACTGTCTCACAACCTCTGTTGGTACCCTATTTGTATTTAGGTATCAGTCTGTTGTTCCAATTACATTTTTTTGTTTTGTTTTTTTTTTTTGTTTTTTTTGTTTTTTTATTTTTTATTTTTTTATTTATTTATTTTTCCCCGTCTGAGCTACCTGATGAGTCAGAAAGAGACGGCAGTGAAAAGATACAAAGATACAAATCTTTTATTTAGTTACAAAGAATCATTTTGGAGTCCACGGTTTATACATCATAGACGACATTCCATTTAAGACTAAACACAAATACCCCCTCTCTCCATACCTACCGCGACGGACAACGTTACCATATTCTTTTGATACACGACAGGGAAA
>BLSH010186546.1:420191-443124 GCA_018402905.1 Glandirana rugosa
CAGAACGAAGCGGAGAGTTTCACACACAGGAAAAGCGTGCAACTTTGCAAAGTGCATCTGCAGTCTGCAATTGCAGGTGCTCCAAAGCTTAGTAAATGAGCAGAAGCTATGCTGACTTCCATTATCCAGTTGTGTGCAAGCAAAATGCAGCTCTTTTATCTTCCTTGCACGTGATTGGATATTCTTTGCAAAGTGAAAACTTACCTTATTTACTAAGCTCTGGAGCAACTGCACTAGCAGAGTGCATCTGTACTTTGCAAGTGCACAGTCTTTTTTCCTTTAATAAATCAACCCACTGTGTGGCAAATTTACTATGCCAAAGCACTGAAGTAAGCCACATATTTTTGAGACACAAAGCACAATTTACCCTGTAGCAATCATCAGAAATGTGGCAGCTGTGCAGACATTGTGTGGCACTTTTACAGTACTTGGGCAATGAAAAGGACACACACTTTGAGAGGCGAAGCAAGACTGACACCGAAGAAAGCATTTGAATTTCTGAAGATAAGGTCTAGCTGCAGAAACACTGTGTGACCTCTTTTACAGTAACCGGGCACTGAAACAGACCACAGATCTTGAGACACAAAGCATGATTTACTTTGCAGAAAGTTGTATATATTTGGCAGCTGACGTCCAGATCAGAAACACTGTGTGGCAACTTTATTGTGTTTGAGCACAGGAAAAAGCAACAAACCTTGACATGCCATGCATTTATTCAATGATAATCCAACACTGATTCTTCTTACTCAAAGTGAATCAGTCCACACAGCAGTAGAAGACCCCGAATGCTCAGTTTTGCTGAAAACAACACTGTCTTCAACAAACTCAATTGACCCATGTACAACTGGTGTTTAGAAAAATAAAACATCCATATTGAAGCCTGTCACATTTCCTCCTCACTGCCAACAGCACCAACCATCTCCTCCTCCTCGAAATCCTCTTCTGCATCGTGCTGCTTCTTCCTTACAGGGATGGAGGCAGTAGGCAAAAATCATGATGGTCTGGAGACAGCAGCAAATCCTATTTTCCCTTGTCTTTGGTTGCCTTTTCATAAAGTTCCAAAATGCTACACACATCCTGAATGATGAGTTGTTGACACAACAAAAAGAACCCAATCTCTCCAGAGCATGTCCTTGAGCCATGATGCTGGTACAAGGCTGCACACCAATGCTGGTGCAGCCTCTGCAGCATGGACAGCAATGATTTCCAGCATGTGCGGGTGTAACAGATGAAGTGGTTGGCAGGTAGCTTACAGAGCTCTGCCAGGGGAATACTGGCTGGATATGAAAACCTAAAGTTCACACAAGCTATTCTGGTTTGAAAAAAAATATTCTGGAAGCTAAAATATTTTATTAAGGGTAAGTCTACAGTTCAGTCTGAATCTAGGCTTGGACTGAACTACAAACCCAAAAATAAAGGAAGGGATATACCAAGAAAGGTAAAAGAGGAGGAAAATGAAGGAAATGCTGGCACAAAGAGATATCCTCAGCTTAGAGAACCCAGAGGGAATAGATGCCTCTGTACACAATGTGGTTATTCTGTTGGCTATAGATCTGTCCCAAGAAGAGCTGTACCTGTTGTCCAGGGGTTTGTCATTTTCACCATCATGTCACTTTGATGCTTTCTTCACACTTCTCCATGTCAACAGGTTCATACACAATGTTCTACTTAAGAAAAATGTCTGTGATACATTTAATAATAATGTGGATACTCTGAGTTATACTCTGAAACTAATGTTGGCCCAAATGGAATGAGCAACAGTTCCTTAGGGAAAGGACACAAGAAAGTTTACCTAGTGCAGGTGGGGAGTACTGCTGTGGAAACATTCCAAGATTTGGTAGAACAGGAGTTAATTGCTTTCCAAGAATCTAAAAGCAGCTCTAAATTGGCGTATTCAGCGATAGGTACTTTTAAAGGCTAAGCTCACCTTTTCAGGAAGAATTTCCCTTTTCCTAATAAATAGAAGCCTCTTCTAATGTATTTTCTGCCCAAGCCATCCCAATGTGCTTATCTCTCACTTACCTAATCCATGGCAGCTTTAAATATTCATCTCTCAGTTCAAAAGTGCAAAAAAATGCATTCTGAGCCTTGACAATGTGTATTATCATGTAACAATCCAAGAAACTTCATTTCCTATCACGCACTGCCTTACTGCATCACAGTAGTGGTGGTGTGAAACATGTTGGGGGCATGACTTGGAAATTGAAGCTGAGGCTGCTGTTACTTGTTAACCACTCGGGCCAGGCAAAGTGTGCAGCAGCTGGGCTATCTCTTCCTACTTATACAGGGGCAAACCTTTTCCCAGTCCAGTGAGGGCACCTCACTAGTCAGCAGCATCCAATTCATCAAACCTTGTGTAGTACAAGTGCTTGCATGATTTTATACAAATTGAATGGATTGTTCAGGTAGGTTCTCCTATTACATAGTTATGGTAAATCTAAAGGACATTGGACAGGGATTGGACAACCACATCGCATAATGTATGGCTAGCTTAATACAAGTACACGGGAGGGAGACATTCAACTGTGAACATTCTTTTAATTTAAATAAAAACTGCCGTGCCCCCAAAATCCATACCAGACCCTTATCTGAGCAAGCAGCCTAGCAGGCCAAGAAAGGGGGATGAGTGAGTGCCCCCTTCCTGAACCATACCAGGTCACATGCCCTCAACATGAGGGTGTGGGTGCTTTGAGGCAGGGGAGGCTCAGCCACCCCACCACAAAGCACCTTGTTCCCATGTTGATGTGAAGAAATTATGCAACACACAGCAACAATGAACTATAGTGTAATTTTTTTAGAGGCTACATTTATTGCTGTATGAAAGATACAAAAACATTGGTCGTAATACCAAATGCATATTCTACAACTCATCTTGCATGAGATAACTTGTAATTAAAAATTTTTTGATCAGATATAAGGTTTTTAAGGGGAAATGGTTTCAGCACATGTTCAGATAATGCAAATGCATTATCAGCAGCAAAAACTATGTTTAGTCCTTCCACAGTGTCCTCTTTGGATGGCAGATTCCAGGGTCCAATTTTTAAAAGCTGATAAAATTCAGTTTTCTCTATTATTCCTCCATCTGAATTTCATCCATTTTTGCCAATGTCCACAAAGATGAACTCTTACTTTGCATTCCCGATTGCCATTAGGACAATGCTAAAGTAGCCTTTGTAATTAAAATAGAATGAACCTGATTTTGCGGGGGGTGTTATGTGAACATGCTTCCCTTCTACCACCACAGTTGGGGAAATTCCAGTAGTCATTAAATTGTTTAGCTGTTGCTTTCCATTCCTCAACAGATGCTGGTAGCTGTAAAAGTTAAAATATATGTTGAGCACATTTTTTGGCTTAATTATATATAACTTTTTTTAAATTAAACTATACAGGATCTATTAGACAATGTATCCCAAAATGCCACCAGAAAGCAGGAGTAAAAGAGAGAAAATCGGGGCAAGATACACAGCAAGTCCACATCGCTACGTCCTGTACCTGGAGGAAGTGGGAATGTCATTTTCTACTGTCTGAGAAGTTTTCTAACTTATTCCAGGTACAGGGCGTAGCAATGGGGACTTGCTGTGCCCCATCCTACGCCAATCTGTACCTGGGGGAGTGAGAATGTAATTTTCTACTGTCTGAGAATTTTTCCAAACACATCCCTCTATGGCTATGTTACATTGATATTGCTAAAACTGCAGTGCAAAGTCCAAAAGAAATTCACATCAATAGTCATTTAAGAGATGATCCTGTGATATCAGCATTTGTGTATAACCATCACCAGTGACACCGCCACACACAGCTTCTTACCAGATCCCACCTACCCTCTATTATGGAGGGTCAGGGTTCGGAAGCAAATACCAAGAGCTTTATAAGTGAAACATCATACTAAAAGTACCACAAAGATACCGCTCTTATTTGTGGTAATTTTAGTATGATGTTTCACTTATAAAGCCCTTGGTATTTGCTTCTGAACGAGCGTTTCCGGTAGTGCTGGTTGGCGAACTGGCATTGTTGGAACGCATCAAATTTCCGTTCGTTCCCGGTCATATAGGAGTGGTGCCGCTTGGTGGCCACACCCCTGACGATGTCATCGATGAAGAAACACGTTGGATGGACGCCAGGCAACGCTCATCACATGTGACCGGGAAGCTGAGCTACGGGAGCCATCTTGGACACTGGACGCCGGAACTTTTTATGTTGTCACGAACGTTGTTTTAACTTTTGGGAAATGTGAGTAAGCCTTTTCCACAATTTTATATAATAAACTGTATCATTACCATCTGCACTATTGGAGTTTTATATCTATTGCATGAACATCTCATCACTGCTGGGGACTTATCTGTGAGCTGATGATGCCTTGCCTGCTATGATATGTGCACAGCCTGTTACCTGCCTGGTTAAATAAATCTTTACCGAGGCGCATTCTGACCCTCCATAATAGAGGGTTGGTGGGATCTGATAAGAAGCTGTGTGTGGCGGTGTCACTGGTGATGGTTATACACAAATACCGATACGACCATTAATGTGAATTTCTTTTGGACTTTGCGCTGTAGTTTTAGCAATATTTATTTACATGGTTACACCTGACTTTTCTGCATAGCTGCATAATTTTACTCTATATGCATTCACTCTAGCGCAGGATTATTCAATATTTTGTATGTTACATTGATGATGTCTTCCTATTATGGAAAGGCTCTGTAGATTTATTGAACAATTGCCTCTCTGCCATGAACCTGAATGACACATTTTCTTGATGTCACAGTGGAGATTACCCCCATTGGTGTGCTGACAAGTGATTTGTACAGCAAACCATTAGCAGGTAATACCATTCTAAGGGCAGAAAGTTTCCATCCTCAACCTCTGTTGCGCTCCCAATACTTGAGACTACGGTGAAACTGTAGCAATGATCTCAAATTCAAGAAGGTGGCAAATGATCTAAAAAACTGCCTTCTTGATAAGGGATACTCCCAATCATGCCTTCAGATGGCCTACAAAAGGGCTTTCAAACAATCTTGTACACAGCTTTTATTCAAAGATCATAAGAAAACAGAAAATACACTGGGGCAACCATTGAGAATCATCACCACTTTTAGTTTGCAACATGAACTAATCAAAAAACAGACGTCCAAGTATTGGTATTTCCTACAAGCTGACCCTAATATAGCCAAAATTATCCCTCCAGCTCATCTGTTTACCTTCAGCATGAGAGCCCCTTTTATTAGGGATAGATTAGTTTCTGGCAATTATAAATCTCCTCCCACTGTTTCCACTTCCACCTGGGGAACTAAAGCTTGTGGCCCATGCCAATGGTGTGGTTACATCAGAACCTCCAGTAAAAATACACTTCTCAATGGGCAAAAACCATGGTCCAAACATTTGGTCACATGTGACACCCAGGGGGTGATGTATATACTGGATTGCCCGTGTGGGGCCTTTTATGTGGGCATAGCCAAGCACCAATTTTGGCGCAGAATAAAAGAACATGTTAATTCAGCCCACTCAGGGGACATTTATTCAACTATTGGCAGACACATGATTCATGTCCACAACTATCAGGTTCCACCTTTGTTGTTTTGGGCCCTTGACCATCACCCCACCTGATCCCAGAGGGGGTGATTGGAACAAGGTCCTTCTTCAAAAATAAACCAGGTGGATTCATAAACTTAGGGCCACTCACTCCCCTAGCTTTAAGCCCTTTTTGGAGGACTTTACATTGGTCGCTCTGAACTTCTAATGTGATCACTCATTATACGTCATGTGGCCCAACCCTTATAAATATGTTTTTTTCCCTCTTTATTCAGTGTCAATTGGAGCCTGTGTTGTGGTGTTATCTATGTTTTTATTTTGTGTTTTCTTCCTATGCGACACAGATTTATATATATATTTATATTGTTTTCATTTGATTTGCATTAGGTATTTTAAATTCTGGGGCTCCTCCAGTCCGGGAGATCCAGTCCATGTTTTCTTCCTTTCTTTCCTTCCCTTTTTGTGCCAGTCAGCCTGTGTTTCCTGGGCATCCGTCACACCTAACACCCTTTGTTTCCCACTCAGGGGTCTATAGTGTATATCGGCCACCATTGGGCTCCTTTGGTAACTCTTGGTGCGTCCTACAGTCAATTTGTTTTCTTCCCTGGCTTTCACGTGTCTGCGCTATTTTCTCATTTCCGCCAGTGTCCAACATGGCGGTGTGACCTTTTCCGGTTCCAGTTGTGATATAATTTCCAGTATGTTGGCTGTGACGCCACCTCTGGTGGGATGCTCTCTTATCTAGATGGAGGCACAGTACTGACAGGGGATATCTTCTGGTCTTGTCATTTACTTAATGTTGGTAAGTTGAGTCTTTCAAACCACCATGTAAACCCTGTCCCCTGTTTGCTCTGTATTAGTAGCAAGGAGCCCTTGCATGTTGCCTTATATGGTTCCAGTTTTCTCTTACTTGACAAATGCCTTTTCATCCACAGGTCCCTATGTAACTTCACAACTATCCCATATGTGGTCCATAGCAACTACCCACTTGGTGACATGCCTGATTGACACATATGCTGGATAAGGTATGGATACCATGGAGTCATATTTTTACCTTTTGTGTAGATCAGGATGGAATACACATGTATACATTGTACTATTTGGACTGATACCCTCTCCTTGTCTTCTATGTTTTCTTCTGCTTCTCTTCCATCCTGGTTGATATTGCATCCTTTACCTTGCTGTGTTTGATATATCTTATGACCATAAGTTACTCACAATTGGATTTCCTATGTTTTTTTTAAATATATTTGTAATTCTATATGTACTATGTTCTCTTTATACATCTGTTATAGAAAGTTCTTTGGTGTGCTACCCAAGAGCAATCCCCTGGGGAAAACCACCTTCGTCAAAACTCTTCAGTGCCGCTTGGAAAATGCAATTTCTTCATATCCAGCTAAAGTGGATGATATTGATTTTATGTCAATATTACATTTTTTATAGTGGGTAGCTGCAGGCTGAGCTCCGGCCTCTGGGACTGGAAGTGATGTCAGCGGGTGTAGGAGAGACGAGGCAGAACCAGAGGGTTTTCCAGGGCTACGCGCTTGGAGCACAACAGCTCCTTCTACACCTGCTGACATCACGTCTGGTCCTGGAGGCCGGAGCTTGGCCCGTGGTGCACGCCTGGGTAGCCGGCCTGCGGTTACCACTGCTGATCTCTGGAGGCTCTCCGCGTCCAGTCCCGGATACACAGCTCTTACATCCATCCTGGAGGATCCCTGGAAGCCCCCCCACTAGGAACCTTTATGCATACGTGATATATATCTACATCTTGTAAGTGCAGTCTTGTTTTGTGCAATAAAACTTCTCCTAATACTATACTTAGGTGTGCCTCTCTCCTTTCTTCTCTTTATCATTTTGTGCAATAGACACTGTCTGATTGGACAGAGGGGGAGTCAATCAGCAGGTCCAGTGTACCCGATGTCCACCAGCCACCCACAATTGTTCCCCAGAGAGGCAGAATGGTGATCTGCCTACGTAAACAAGGCAGATCCCATTCTGGCAGGGAAGAAGATAGAGATATTATGTTCCAATTTCTGTCTTTATCCAGTGAGACCATTACCCACACAGTTAGCAAGCACCCCCTAGGGACACACTTAACCCTTTAATTGCCCATGATGTTACCCCCCTCCCTGCCAGTGTCATTAGTACAGTAACCGTGCATATTTTTAGCACTGATGACTGTAATAATGTCACTAGTTCCCAAAAAAAGTGTCAAAAGTGTCAGTCATGGGTCTGATTTGTCTGCCGCAATGTCGCAGTACCAGTAAAAATCTCTATTGCTGCCATTACTAGTAAAAAATAAATAAATAACCAAATAAAAATGCTATACAAATATCCCATAGTTTGTAGAAGCAATAACTTTTGCACAAACCAATCAATATAGGCTTATTGGGATTTTTTTTACCAAAAATATGTAGCAGAATACATATAGGCCTAAATTGATGAAGAAATTAGATTTTTTCATTTTTTATTGGATGTGTTTTATAGCAGAAAGTAAAAAAATATTGTTTTTTTTCAAAACTGTTGTTCTTTTGTTGCTTATAGCACAAAAATAAAAACCGCAGAGGTGATCAAATACCACCAAAAGAAAGCTCTATTTGTGGGGAAAAAAGGACATCAATTGTATTTGGGTACGACTGTGCAATTGTCAGTTAAAATAACCCAATGCCGTATCACAAAAAATGGCCTGGTCATTAAGGGGGTAAAACCTTCCAGGGCTGAAGTGGTTAAATGCAATTATGCAAACGAGCTAAAAGAAAAAATGCAATCCAAGCAATAGCAAAAAAAAAAGATTTCTTAATAAAATATGAAAAACGGTACCTCCACCAAGGTAACACTTATTAGTAGCTTGACATGTAAATCAACAAGAGATAAATGTTAGTAAAACCAATATAAGTAAAATGCAACAAAAGATAAATATATTCACATGATTGATAGTTGACGTTCCAAGGTCTGTTTTTACAGTTTAAATTGATACATGTAAGACATTACACTCAAGTGGAGCTCTAATTTGTAAGAATGTAAGCAAGTAACAAATTCCATTAATAACTTGGGCCGGTGCTCCCTGAGCATCCCTCAGTGATTTTCAGAGGTGTTCCTCCTCTTAGGCTTCAGGTAGCACCTAACGTTTTAGATGTACCCCATAGGGTCCCCTTTTTTCAAAAACTTAAAGGTTACTATAGGTGTGGGAAGTGCAAAATCTGTGATCTTAACCAATTATGTGATAGAAAGGTGTGTAGTTTCAGTTCTGCGGTTTCACACAGACAGTATGACATTAACACCTTTATCACATGTTCTTCCAAAAATGTGGTGTACATGCTCACCTGCCCTTGTGGATTTCAATATGTTGGTTGCACCACCAGGGCCATGAGCGTAAGGGTAGGTGAGCATGTGGCCAATATAAAGAGGGGCTTCCCTAAGCATTCCGTCTCTAGGCATTATTTAGAGCACCATCACAAAGATCCAACGGGTACCACCTTTCTCGCCATTGATCGTTTTACACCCCATTGGTGGGGTTCTTTTGTGTGGAGGGAAATTTCCCGACTTGAAACCCGTTGGATTTTTGCGCTAAAAAGCTATGTGCCTTTAGGGTTGAATGTTGATTGGGATATTAATTGTTTCATCAACAATGGCTGATGTGCTTCATTATATTATTTTTATTAATTTATGTTTTGGATTTTATGAATCAGTGTATTAATTTTACATTTGGAATGAAAGGCTATCTCAGTTTTCAACACTAGGTGTCGCCTTTCCTCTTTTTTATGTCAGATGTTTCTAGTGGTGTTGTTTTAATTACAATCCATTGATGTTCATTTATGATTATAGAGTTCATGCTTTTTGTATAAATTAATAAACAGTGGGTATTTTTATAATCTTTATTGCAGGTGAGTGGTGACGTGGTTGGCGCGATTATTATGCCTTTGGTCTTCAATGCCCTGGGTATGGTGCGCCTTGCGCGTCACTTCCCGTGCTGCGTGTGGTTTTTAGAAGTGACGTTTGTGGTGCGCTTGTTCCGATGAATGGACCGCAGGGTTTAGATGCCGGTGCGTTCCACGCGTCACTTCCCGCACTGGGCTTATTTATTGGTGTGCTGTGGGATGATAGACACGCCTCTGAAGATATCCGATTGGATGAAACGCGTCAGATGACGGTCTGTTATGCCCAGCACGCCTCAATTACCGCGGTCTCTCTTGTACTTAAAACACCTGTATTTTATCCTGTGAAATGAAGGAGCAAATATCGATGCTGGCCTTAGTCTAAAAGGACACAAGGAATTGATTATATGCCTATAATCAATGTGATCTGGTAAGAAGCTTTTTTGAACACTGTGGTGTGGTGTGTCTATGATTCACACTGAAGTCGGTGTTGGGATCTTCTTCCTTTTCTATTATATGGACATTGTACTATAAGCGCTGCATTTTTGGACTTAATAATATGGCTCTATGCGGCTACAATACACTTTGCCTATAGAACTTGGAGATGATTTTCTAACAATAATATGGCTCTATGCGGCTACAATACACTTTGCCAATAGAACTTTTAGATGATTTTATAACAATAATATGGCTTCTATGCGGCTAGAATACACTTTGCCTATAGAACTTGGAGATGATTTTAGAACAATAATCTTTCCCTTAAAGCAACAGCTGGAACCTTTCCCTGTACAACTTGGAGATGATTTTAGAACAATAATCTTTCCCTCAAAGCAACAGCTGGAACTTTTCCCTGTACAACTTGGAGATGATTTTAGAACAATAATCTTTCCCTTAAAGCAACAGACTCTACCTAGTCCAGTCAGATCGTTCTGTGCAGCAGGATGAGCTCTGCAATCTGTCCCTCAAAGCAGCAGTACTAGTATCTCTCCCTAGTCCACAATCAGATCGTTCAGTAATGCACAGAATGAGATGTTCTATAATATCTGCAATCTGCCCCTCACAGAGCCAGCAGCATCCTCTCCCTAAACTATCCTGAGCACATATGACATGCAGCACAGTGACTCCAGCCCCATATAGAGGCTGGGTCACATGGTGCACTGGCCAATCACAGCCATGCCATTAGTAGGCATGGCTGTGATGGCTTCTAAGGGCAAACCAGTGAAACACTTGTTGATTGGCTGCCCTTGGCAGCTATTCAACACGTGTAATAAAATACCAGAACCCGGACTATTTTTGAAAAGTCCGGGTTCGGGTCAGGGTCCAGGACACCCCAAAAGTTTGGTACGGACCCGAACTTTACAGTCCGGGTTCGCAGAACTCTAGTCTTGACCACAGTGCTGCAGCTCAGTTTCAGAGTCTTGGCAATTTTCTTATAGCCTAGGCCAACTTTATGTAGAGTTCTTTGTCATGAGGTGCCATATTGAACTTCCAGTGACCAGTATGAGAGAGTGAGAGAGATAACACCAAATTTAACTCACCTGCTCCCCATTCACACCTGAGACCTTGTAACACTAACAAGTCACATGACAACCGGGGAGGGAAAATGGCTAATTGGGCCCAATTTGTACTCACTTTTGTTGCCAGCGGTTTAGACATTAATGGCTGTGCGTTGAGTTATTTTGAAGGGACAGCAAATTTACACTCTTATACAAGCTGTACACGAACTACTTTACATTGTAGCAAAGTGTAATTTCTTCAGTGTTGTCTCTTCATGGCCTTGGTCCACTCACAAAACATTTATTTAGTCACTTGAGTCCCAAGCACCATATCAAAATAGTGCTGGGATAGCAGCTATTCATCCTGGTAACGCAGTGTCAATTTTTGACAGATGGCAGTAGGGATTGGTGGCTCCTTCAGGTCTCAGCAGGGGAAAGATGTCTGTGACAGCCATCAGTTAGTGCTAAGCCCAAGAGCCCTCATACAGCAGAAAATCACTGCTATAATTATCTATTGCAGGCTGGTTGCAACCAGCAATAGATGACTAATAGCAGTGATCTATTGCTGCAAAGCTGCATGGGGGGGTCTAAATCAGAACAAAAGAAAATCATTTAAAATAAGGAAAACATTTAAGAATATAGTATATTAGTAAACCTACAGTTGCCTACTCCCATTAATTTCTCACAATCTATGTGATACATAGTGTTTACCAGCATACAACTTTGTGCAACCATTCATTTACATGGCCAGCTGTATAAAGCACATGTGGTTTCTGGGTGTGAAGAATTTTACTTTGTATAGCCAAAAGTAACCATGTGCACCTGGTCAAGAAGTTGCAACAATGAATGCTGGATGATCTAGATCAGAGGTCAGCAACCCATCAATCGCAATCTATCTGTCGACCGCAGGCAGGTGACAGGTAGATTGCCAATGAGCCTGTGCCCTGCCAACTGTTCCTGCGATTTGTAATGCGTTTTGTGCATAGCAAAAGGGATGACTTTTGGAACCTGTTCTGTGCAGTGATATGTGTGGCCGATTCGCACTGCGGGTCTAGTGCGTCTTTTGAACAGTGCGATGCAAATTTGTGCTGTACAGACATCAATGGGAACTGTCAGAAGGCAATGTGTTTTTGTTTCCCCTCTGCTATAGAGATGAATGCAGCGACCCTCTCACATTAAACTCTCACACCAAGCAAAGTGTGCCTGTGTGTGGGCAGCGGGACAATGGTATGAGAGGAATGTGACAGGACGGACCATGCCCCTCCAAACAGGTGCCAGGTTGGATGGGACTGCCGAGTGGAGGAGCAATGGTGCATAGCTACTGAACAGAAGCGAGCAGGGACAGTCTTCTCCCCTCTGCCTCCATACCACATGTCCTCCCTGTCTGTGCTCCTCTGTGAGCTTGTGCCGCACTCCTCTCTTGTTGCCTCCCCTCCCCTCTACCTCCATGTCAATGCCCCGCAGATCACATGCCTCTTCTCTTGTTGCCCAACCCCCGATCTGCTGTCAGTCATGGGGGGTAATGCCATCCAGCTGGAGCCAGCCAGGAGATGCTACAACGAGGCAGCCCATCAAGAGAGGAGGTGAGAGCAGTACAGGGAGAGGAGGATGAGATGTGGAAGATGCTGAGAACATTCTACAGTCCAGGACAAAGGGCTGGGGGTCTTCTACACATTGAGGGGGACTGAGACCTCCACTCCCCTCTTTCTACACATTGAGGGGGACTGAGACCTCCACTCCCCCTTCTACCCAGTGAGGGGGACTGAGACCTTACATACCTTTCTACATATTGAGGGGGACTGAGAGCTCCCCTCCCCTCTTCTACACATTGAGGGGGACTGATACCTCCCTCCCCCATTCTACATGTTGAGGGGGACTGAGACCTCCCCTCCCCTATTCTACACATTGAGGGGTCTCAGACCTCCCCTCCCCCTTCTACACATTGAGGGGGACTGAGACCTCCCCTCCTCCTTCTACACATTGAAGGGACTGAGACCTCCCCTCCCCAGTTCTACACATCGAGGGTCTCATATGTGAGAGAGTGGCAGAAGCAAGCATGGGGTAGGGGGTGAGTTCTGGACATGCTGAAACTTGTAATATGCAGGCAGCAGAGGAACCCCTGTGTAACACGAATGGTCCTCAACACTGGCTTAGTGTCGGGGTGGCAATGGTGGCCCTATGCATGATCCGGGGACCCGTGTTGCCTCATTGTCACATTTGGTTTTACACCTGGATGGGAAGGGCAGCAGGGGTGGCATATACAGAAACTGATTTCCTGTATTTTCTTCCCGCAGCTGCAGGAGAAAAATACAGTAAAAATAATCAAAAAAGAAAAACTACTGACACTGCCCACTGCTCTACTGACCCCATTATCTGCCCTACTGACACCATCCACACGCCGTCCACTGCCCTACCACCAACATCTGCCCTTCTGACACTGTCCCCTTTTAATGTAGTGTAAGTATATATTTTTACAGTGATATTTAAATGACTATATTTTTCTAAGTTTTCATTACTATTTAGTTAGGCCTTGCTACTTACTTTCTTAAAAAAAAAGGGTGCCGACCCCCGGTGACCTTTGATCTCTTTAATGTTGTTCAGGTAGATGTCTGCCTCTCAAAGTTTGTCTACCCCTTATCTAGATGATCACTGCACAAGTACCCAATACTCAAATAAGGTCAAATAAGTCATTCTAAATCTTTAGTGACTGCAAACCTGTGAAAAAGTCACTGGCATGCTAATTTGTGCCCTCATCAACCCAACTTAATGTTATCTTAATGTTACGCTAACAATTTGAACAAACTGTTTTTTTTTCTCCTGCGTGCATTGCAATGTAGCTTTGAAATGTGATAGAAGCTCTTCTGAAGTAAAACACATACATTGATATTGAAATTTGCCATCCCACTATATTACATAAAAGTCATACTAATGTGATATCATTTTAATCAGCAGACTTCGTTGATTATATTTTGAAATGCATTATGAGAGTTTGCAAAGTACATAAAGGTTGTATTGGAAAACATTACAAAAAATGCTATTTCTTTGTCATGTTTTACTTAACTTATTCTCATTAAAACCAATGAAAATATATATAAATTTACTAGCAAATTAAAATCCTATCAGTCCTGAAAAAAATGTAGTATGATAAGGCAGACATTGCTGAAACATCAAAAATGCTCTGGGACTAGATGTACATTGACTTTGAGCTTCACAATTTCACTACTTTACATAAAAGTCGCATTAATGTGATATTATTTTAATTAGCAAATCTTGTTGATTATATTTTGTGGTACATTTATGAGGGTGCAGCAATGACAGAAATTATGTTTTGGGAACAATCACAGGAACATACCATTTTTTCTTGTTTTTTTACTATTTATGAAATATCAGTGAAATTGGGTCCTACCACTTCTGAGCCACACTGAATGCAATGTTCTGGGCCCTGTCATATTCCCACCAAGTAACTAAGGCATATGTATATGGTATCCCTGTGTATGGGAGAGGTAGCTCAACATATTGCTGGATGTGGTTTTATTATGTCATCACTGCAAAAACCTTCAGGGGTCTTCTTTTCTAAATAGAGTCATTTTGGGGGAGTTTCTGGTGTCCCACTGCAAATGCAGTTCAGTGCCAGAAATAGATTATACATTGGGGTGTTTGCTTTCCAAAATGGGGTCATTTTGTGGGCAATTCCATTGTTCTGGTGCTCCAGGACCTTCAAAAGTGGGATAGGTAGGTGGTTGAGAAATGAGATGTGTAATTTATATTGTACAGTGTTGCGTGACTGAGTAATTGTCATTCAAAGTGTGATAGCGCTGAAAGCTGAAAAATAGCCTGGACAGGAAGGGGGTTTTCGTGCCCAGTACTGATGTGGGTAATTTATAGCATTTCTTTTAAGTGTCTTTTTCTGTTTTTTTTGGTTAATGTTATGCCTCTATCATTTAAAATACACCTATGATACAATTATAGAAGTGGGCAAACTTACAAAATATGCAGGGGATAAAATAATTATTTTCCCCACTGTACCTGCGCTGCCACTGTTACCAGCTCCTGCCACCTCTAATGGCCTTTCACTATTACTGTCTCCTGCCACTTCTCCTGTCTTGCTAATATTACCAGCTTCTTCAATCTCTCCTGGCCTGCCATCATTACCAGCTTCTGACAACCATTCTGGCCTGTCACCATTATTAGCTTCTGCCACCTCTGGTTGCTTGCTAACATTACCAGCTCATGCTACCTCCTAACTGTTTTTTTTTCAACCATCCTGGCCTTTACCATTACCAGTTCCTGCTATCCCTGTTTTTCCTGCCACCGTTATGAGCTCCTGCTATCTATGCCATCTTTCCACCATTACCAGATTCTGTCACATCTGCTGACGTACCTGTGTGACCTCTTCTGGCCTCTCATCATTACCAGCTTCTGCAATCTCTGCTGCCTGGCCAGTGACCACTATTACCAGCTTCTGCCGTCTCTGCTGGCCTGCCACCTTTAACAGCTCCTGCCACCTCTTCTAGCCTGTTGCCATTACCAGCTGCTTCCACCTCTGCTGGCTTAACATGTCCTGCCACCTCTCCTGGCCTACCACTGCCACCATTACCAACTTCTGCTAACTCTCAGTGCCTGCCAACATTACCAGCTGCTGATACCTCTGTTTGCTTTCCGCTATTATCTCCTCCTTCAGCCTCAGCTGGCCCTTCACATTACCAGCTCCTGACACTTATGCTGGACTGCTACTATCACCAGCTCCTACTACCTCTGCTGACCTGCTCCCATTACAATTTTCTGCCACCTCTATTGGCCTTCAACCATTACAATCACCTGTCATGGCCTGCTGCTGCTAATATTACCAGCTGCTGTCACTTCTTCTGGCCTGCTGCTATTACTGCCAATAAGTGGTCAGGCACTATAACTAGCTTCTGTGCTCTTCACCTATAGAAACACTCTTTCCCATAAGGCAAGCAGGCAGTTTCCTCCAGGACTTATACACACTGCTATAGTGCCTAAATACCATGCTGGGACAGGCACAATTTGAGCACAGCAAACAGGTACTTGCAGATGGCAGACAGGCAGAGTGGTACAATGGCAGTCCAGGTGTAAGGTAGGCAAGGTTCAGAATAATCAGGGTCAATCCATATTCAAAAAGGCAGGCAGAGTTCAGAGAATAGCTTGAGTTCCAATCTGAGGTAATACAACAGTGGAAACCAAACAGCAGACAGGGCAGACAGACAGGGAGCTTGGAGTATTTGTTAAACCCAATCACAAGCATGAGACTGCAGGCTTAGCTGGTTTTAATCAAGTTTGGTCTCTACCCAAAGAATGGCCACATCAATCACCTTGCATGTGGATGGGCTTTTGTGTCTTGCATGCACTTGATCATTTGATCCATGGATAGCTTGTTTATTATTAAATATATATATATATATATATATATTATTTTTTACATTAATTGATATTATTATTTAACCCCTTGCAATGTACTGTGGATAGGCAGACCGTATAGGTACATTGGCATACTGGTTCATCACTGCCTGTTTCTGGGCACACCCAACCCCCACGTCGACACCCGCCGTGATTGTACACAGCAGAAGTTTGTCAGCAGGCCCCAACCAATGATTTAAGGTCAGGACCCACTGGCAAACTCCTGCTGTGTCCAATCACAGCCCAAAGTCCTGTGTTGACAATCAACACAGGGCTCTGTACAGAGGGAGCAATCTGTTTGTTTCTCATTAATACAATGACAGTGTAAATTATTATCACTGATCACTGTATTAGTGTCACTGGTGATAACGGTGGCAGCTAGTCAGTTCCCACCTAGTGCATGTTTGTGTCAGATTGCCTGCCGCACTATAACAGTCCCACTATAAGTCACTGATCACTGCCATTAGTAGTATAAAAGAATAAATAAATAAAAAATCCAATATATATAGTATAGTTTGTAGACACTATAACTTTCATGCCAATCAATGTCACTTATTGGGGTTTTTTTTTACCAAAGACATGTAACAGATCACATTTTGGCCTAAATTTATGACGATTTTTTTTTATTAGATATGTTTTATAGCAGAATGTAAAAAATATTATTTTTTTTAAAATGTTGAGTCTTTTTTCTTTTATATAAGAACAAATGAAAAACACAGTGGTGATCAAATACCATCAAATACCATCAAAAGAAAGCTCTATTTGTGTGAAAAAATTATATAAATTTTGGGTACACCGTTGCATGACTGTTCAGTTACCAGTTAAAGTAGTGCAGTGATAAATAGCTAAAAATGGCCTGGTCATGAAGTAAAACCTTCCAAAGCTAAGGTGGTTAATGCTTTTTATTTATTTTTGTTTGGAGGTTCACAGTGGAGCATGGAGTGGGGGTCAGATTCCTTTTTTTAGATACTTTGCACCTCCAGGTTGGGGTGGGACTCTCTTGCATTCTGCTGCAACTAATGCTGTGTCCTTCCTTGGGGATGTTCTTTGTGGCGCTTCACCATTGTGGAGTGCAGCCTTTGTTATTGTGTCATTGGGTGGGTGCAGTTTTTTGCACCCTGCCACATGGGGTATGCACAAAGGCCACCATCATGTATGAGGAAGTGACACATACTCAGTGGCACATCTCTGCTGTGCCCTGTGTCTGTGCTGTGTCATAGGACTAGTGTGGTGAGTTTGGGTGCCTATCTGCAAGTACCATCTTAACTAGCCATTGTGATTAGTATAACCACACCGGCCAGATTGGAGGCAGGATACATATTGCCTAACACCAAGTATTACTTGTGTTCTGGACCTTGAAGGAGCCCTATACACCCGTGACTCTGCTTACCTCCACTCTCATCCAATTTATGGCATGTTTGATTTGGAACATGTCTGAATTCATATGTGATGCTGTTCGCTTACGCCATATTAAAACATTAAAAAATATATGTACGTTTTCTTTATAGATTTCCAGCATTACTACACTGGTGCTTTATTTCTGTCCTGATTGGTGACGCTGCTGTTTGGATTGTATTTTCCATATTCCCATTGCACGTGTTCATGGACATAGACATGTAGCAACTACCAGCTGGAAACTGAGCTTGTCATGAAACAATGCACATAGTCGCCAGCACACTGTGGATCATCAGATATTGTCCAAAACTTTTATAGCAGAAAGAGCACATCATAAAGGGCCAAGTGCAACATTTCGGAGCTTGCACAGGACCCCTTTGTTATGCATGTGATAAGGTGCATACTGTGTTACAGAAGTATTTAAAGTGCAATCCACCAATCAGAAACACAGAAAAGATGACACCCCCTTCCCTCTGACATCAAATTACGTCATAATGCCACCAATAGAACACACCATATACAGTATGATAACAGATAACTGTGCATCTCATATAACCACAATAATGGTTGAGGGGAATATGGTGGAAGCCCGCCATATAAGGACCAGATAATGTTCTAGCCAGGTGTGCACGATTGATAACTGTAGCGGGCAGGGCTCTGCATCGATATTGGCAAGGTAACCTTGCTCTTGTCCAATTGGTGACAGCCACGTCACCTGCTTGTGCACAGTGCAGTAGAAGTAGGCATAGCAACCCGAGGATGCCATGCAAACCAGTGACATCAGGTAGTTCCAGCACAGCCGTGAATGAAAAAAAATGAAAAAATTTGTAAAGTAAAAACAAAGATAAAAAATACAGGAAAAAAATTAAAAAATAGAAAAAATTATGATAAAAAAGTAAAAAAAAAATAAAAAAATAAAAAACAAGACATAATCACTGAAATGGAAGAGCTCATAGCCATTTCTCACGACTCTATCACTAAATATAACACTATCTGGGCTTGTTGGTCGTACTTTAAGAATACCACAGAATACACCCATATATGAATAAATGCACACAACAAATAACTCCGTCACACCTTCCCAAAAATGACACTCCTGACTCCCACATAAGGTACTATAGTATGCAAAGGTTACAAGGCCTGAGGAGTCTGACCCCAGGGCTAGTTGGAGGCTCTCGCCACCCCTGGACCGACCCACCTCAGCCCTTTGCCTCACAAAAGCACACTTCACCACAAACCCCTGAACAGCACTTCATTCTTGCAGCCCGTGACCCTCCCTCCCTCCTCCCAACCACCACCCTATTGTGTTATCTTCCCCCCTCACTGTGTGTACACCCGTCTCCTCATACATGGCTGATCACCCTCTACCAAAGATCCCATCTGAGGCTACTAGCTGGTCTGCTAGCCTAAATAACATCCCCCACCTCAACCAATCTCCACCACTTGTCACCAGTTACCTTAGACATCCCCTTGCAGCCACACTCTACATATACCCGAAGGGCCAAACCGCCCAAACCCCTAGCACTAAACACCCCATCGTGAACTGTTAAGCATCTTAGAACCAACACCCCTGAGACTCAGATACACACACTTTTTCCGGCAGTTGAAAAAATTTGTATCTATGGTTAGGATAAGCCATACTGCCCCTCATCTTCCTGCTCTGTGTGTTCCCTGATGAGGTGTCAAAGCGTGGGGTCACTACCCACATCGCCAGTTTATTGCTAATCTACACAAATGCAGTTCAGGCCCAAATGTAAACTCAGTTGTACCAATGTGAACATTCAAAGGGTCAGCAGATTTTTGTTACTGTGTATACCGAATATTGGCACTGTTTCTTATGTTTCCTATGCCGCTCTACTTATGTTTCATGAAAACCCAATAAAACTTTCTGAAATAAAAAAAAATTAAAAACAAAAATAAAAATTATAAAAATTTACAGAAATGGAAAAAAGAAGAAAAAATAGAGAAAAAGAAAAATTGTACATTAAAAAACTTAAAAAGTAAAATGGAACAAAGAATGAGGGAAAAACAGACCAGGAAAACCAGGAAAGAAAAAAGAAGGTTAGGAGGAAGGAAAGGAAAGGACGAGAGGAAAAATTAGAGACCAAAAAGGGTCATGATCATGATGCTACTAAAGCCACTTAATGAGGCGATAGACAATAGACAACAGCAACTCAAAAAAATCTGTCACAAGTTTCTTGAACAGAGATACCCAGCTAAGATGCTTGACCAAGCTTTGGCCAGAACTTTAATTAATCAATTGATCTAAAACTACTCATTCAATTTATTGTCCATTATTTGTGCATACGTTTAACTGTGAGTCTGGTGGGATCAGACAGGTAGTACAATGCAATTTGAACATATTACAGCTTGAAAACTCTCTAGCACCTGACCCTAGGGTAAGACCCTTGAGTGCACCCAGCTGAAACTGAAGCTTACATGATTACCTTGTACAGGCTGACCCAAGGCATAAATACACCAAGGCTCAGCCCAGGGTTTCTAAGAAGACTGGCTGCTTTAGGTGTTTCAGTTGTAATGTTTGTAACTTGTTTGTGGGGATCACTTTTCCCACTGACACAGGGACAACCCATACTAAATATGTGATTATCATAACTGCAACACAGATTTGTGCGTTCATATCTTAAAAAGCCTATATGCATTAACTTATGTCAGAAAAATGACTGGCCTGTTTAAAAGAGAGCCCTAGCAAATACTGGGAGGGGTGAACAGATTGATTTGAATAAACCGGTAACGGTACATTTTGTAATGTCCAAACATCAGACCCATAAATTGCAAGGGATGGTTATCGACCATGTTAAACCACCCACTAGAAGGGATGCTTGTGATTGTGTATTTCTCTGTCGAGAATCTTACTGGACATAAACTTTAGGCACAATACCAATCTACAATTCACATGTTTTCTCAATGATGATTTCACGTCTTGGTATTCACACCATTGGTCTTAGCTTGTACCATGACCACTAATGAGTTTCTTTATTCCTTGCTCACTGCCAAATCACAGGTGCTTTCCCATGATGGTAGGTACAAGCCTGGCATGGGGGTCCATAACATGTGTGGTTTGGCCTTCATGACTCTTTACCCAAGATACTTTACATGTTGTGCATTATTACAGATCTTTCATTAAGTGGATTTAGTAGCATCATGATAGAGTGCAGGGTAACACATGTTCCTTTGTATTTTTGCCGACCATTTGTGGTCTCTCATTTTTTCCTCTCATCTTTTCCTTCCTCCTTCCCTTCTTTTTTATTTCCTCCTCCGTTTTTCTTGTTTTCCTTCTCTGTTCTTCTATCATTCTTTTGTAATTTTCCATTTTTATTTTTTTACTTTTTTAATGTACAATTTTTCTTTTTCTCTATTTTTTACTTTTGTTTTTTTTTTTATGTATTTTATATGTATTTATTTTTTAAAATTCTTTTGTTATCATTTTTGTATCTATTTTTTCTATTTTTCATCTATTTATTTTTTCCATTATTCTTTTGTATTTTTTATCTTTATTTTTTCTTTAATAACCTTTTTCCCACTTTTCATTTTGTCAGTGTTTTCATTTTTCTTTCTTCTCTCTTCTTTTCTTTGTTTTTTTCCTTTTTCCTTGTTTCATTTTTTGCCATTTTATTCTTCTCCCCTCCTGTTCTATTTCCTAGCTTGGCCCTGGTATTTCTCTAATGCACCACACTCTACTCCCTCCCTCTTCTGATGTGACACTCACTGCTATGGTAAAATGGGCTGATGTCACTGGGTTGCTATAGCAGCTACGAGTTTGTTTATTATTTTATTTATTCTAGCTTCTGTGGTTGAAGTTATTTTGGTGGCTATAAAGCCACCTGGCCACATCAACATGCTGTGGATAATACTGCTCCCTCCACCATGTGTCCTGGGCTCACCTGTCTTTTCTGGGTGCTTGGTATTTCTGTTAAAATTGTAAGGATGGAGAGGGGTAAAGGATAAGTGAACATCAATTTGCTGATCTCCCCTGTGAATAATGAACCTGGTAGTACTCAGTTTTGAGCACATACATGTTCAGAGGTATCAATCGTTGGCCTCCCGGTCCTGGAAAAAACCTGATCAAACGGTTTGTGTTTAACCAGCTTCGAAATAGTGCAGATGTGACATTAGGGGTCGAATAGGCCCCTGATGTCCTCTTAAAATGATCAGCAATGAAAGGGTTAAAGGCCTCTTCCATGCGTGTAATATATAAGATTGGTGTTTTTGTCATGTCACCCTCAACTTCTCTTAAAAAGGAGGATCTTATCTCTGCTGTACAAAAAAATAATAATTTGTACATTTACTTGACAGTGCCCAGCTCTCCATATCATTTGTTTTACGATACCTTGTCCAATAGCCATGAAAATGGCCAGAATTTATTTTCAAGATTCACTCCATCACATAGACTTCAACAGAGTTTGCATTTAAGTTCTCAAATTCTGGACTTTACTTTTAAATTTAAACATCCCTAGTTATGACACTGTTACTCAGTGGTGGATGGTGTGGGAGGGGCGCTAGGGCGCCGCCTCCCCGCCAGCTAAAGAAGAAGAAAAAAAAGTCAGCCCGCCCCCCTGCAGGTGGTGCCGGTGCATTGACTTTGTTTTTTTTTTTCGGCTCCTTGGCTGCCACATGACAGCCAAGTAGTGAGCCTATTGGTCGGCCATTAAAAGCTATGAGGGTGCGCTGAACAGGTGCACCCTGCATAGCTTAATTGGCTGCCCTGAGCCTCCGCTCAGGGTGATTGGATGCGGTGGCCGGGGGTGGGTCACTGTGGCAGCGGAGGTGACTTCTGCTTCCACAGAGACCATGACCGCCCGGGGACCACGAGGGGGGACAGCCGCTCTCCGTATGCCGAATCTCTGCAACAATCCTGCCTGCAGGATGTTGTAAGTGTGGGGTGGGGATCTCTGCAGTATACCCCACCTGTGTCCCTGGCTGCAAACTGCCCCACCTGTGTCCCTGGCTGCAAACTGCCCCACCTGTGTCCCTGGCTGCAAACTGCCCACACCTGTGTCACTGGCTGCAAACTGCCCCACCTGTGTCTCAGTGGAGGCGACGGTGTCACTGGGTGGGGGCCGGTGGCGTAGGTTAGTGGGACTCGCCTCCGAGTCCCGTCGGTTAATTCGATACGTCCCACGTGGACAAGTCGCGTGGGAGTATCGAAAATTACCGGCTGGTTATCCGAGTGATGAACCGACAGTACACCGTCGGTTCCTC
>BLSH010186546.1:443644-467951 GCA_018402905.1 Glandirana rugosa
AAACGTCGGTCCCTGTGTCCACCCCCGTCAAACGTCGGTCAACTACCCCCACCTGTGTCCCTGGCTGCAAAATGCCCCCACCTGTGTCCCTGGCTGCAAACTGCCCCCACCTGTGTCCCTGGCTGCAAACTGCCCCACCTGTGTCCCTGGCTGCAAACTGCCCCCACCTGTGTCACTGGCTGCATAACTGCCCGCCTGTGTCACTGGCTGCATAACTGCCCCCACCTGTGTCACTGTATACTGTGCCCTGTGATGCAGAGCCGTATACTGTGCCCTGTGATACTGGGGCTGTATACTGTGTTCTGTGATGCTGAGCTTTATACTGTGTCCTGTGATGCTGAGCTGTATACTGTGTCCTGTGATGCTGAGGTGTATACTGTGTCTTGTGATGCTGAGCTGTATACCGTGTCCTGTGATGCTGAGCTGTATACTGTGTCCTCTGATGCTGAGCTGTATACTGTGTCCTGTGATGCTGAGCTGTATACTGTGTCCTGTGATGCTGAGCTGTATACTGTGTCCTGTGATGCTGAGCTGTATACCGTGTCCTGTGATGCTGAGCTGTATACGGTGTCCTGTGATGCTGAGCTGTATATTGTGTCCTGTGATGCTGAGCTGTATACTGTGTCCTGTGATGCTGAGCTGTGTACTCCTGACAATATGTGGAATACAGGGGACGGAGTGGGTGGATTCTATAAGGGGTGGGGCTTATTAGAAGTAGGATGGGTCAAAAGGAAGGGCGGGGCCTGGCGCCCCCCCATCCAAAAACTTCACCAGCCGCCACTGCTGTTACTGACAGTGCTGGTCTCACACCTATGATTGGGAACCATATTGGCTGATTTCAGATCATGTCATTTTCATAACAGCCGATCTTGGGGACCACTGCTTCTAAATTACCAAAGAAAGCATTCCAGCTGCAAATGCCAGTCTCAGGAGCAATTCCTGCAAAGATTCATCTAACAGTGTGGTCTCTCTAAAATAGAGAAACGTATAAAAACTTTAAAGGGCTAAGCCGATGGTTATTACCACAAGCTTCAGCTCTCCCTCTGACATTTTCTTCCTGGAAATTAGCTTAGTTATGGGTTTGTTTTCAAAACAAACCTGCTGGCTCAGCTGTCACTGTGCCTTGTGCAGAGAGAGAGAGGCACAACAAGATGACAGCGCTGGCACCCTGCACCTGCCAAAGTAAAATTAAGTCAGTAAACAAATAATTCATTATAAAGTGTGAAGTGTAAAATGCATTTTTAAACATTTTCCCATATGCCAGCTTTTGATTAAAGAAAAAAAAAAAAAACAACAACCCATAAATAAGGAATTTATTAAACGAGTGCACCTTTAAAATATATGTAAAATCCCCATATGTCATTAAATACCAATATAAATATTAGTTAGGTAGGCAAATTAGTTGTAGAGTTATTGTCAAATGAATGGGTCTAAATATTTAGATTTCAACAAACTCTGGTCATGGAGTTGGATCAATAGGGTTGATCTAATAAACTACAGAGAGCAAAATCTGGTGCAGCTCTGCATAGAAACCTGTCAGCTTCCAGTTTTTTTTTTTGTCAAAGCTTAATTGAACATGCTGACGTTAGAAGCTGATTTGCTTCCATGCACAGCTGCACCAAATACTGAGTGCTTCAGTTTTAGTAAATCATCCCAAATGAACCTTCAGTCTGCTCCAAAATTAGCCCCCATGAACTAGTTATGAACCTAAGGGTATACTCTCACTAGCACTAATAACTGGTCTTTTGTGCAATTCAGCCCCTTGGGCCAGTTTATTTGTGTTGTGTATGTGCTCCAAACTGCACCCAGGACAGGTTATTTGAAACACTGGGCATGATTCACTTGCATTCCGATACTGTTTGCTGCAGTGTTATGGGAAACTGTACTGGATTACAGTTCTCTCCATAGAGAAATATGTAGTAAAATGGGGATTGCTGGTCTGGTTAGCAGGGGAGTGTCAAATAAATATAAGGAGATTTCCAAGCTTAACCACGTGCTTACTGGGCACTTAAACCCCCCTCCTGCCCAGACTAATTTGCAGCTTACAGCGCAGTCGCACTTTGAATGACAATTGAGCAGTCATGCAACACTGTATCCAAATTAAATTTGTATCATTTTTTTCCCCACAAATAGAGATTTCTTTTGGTGGTATTTAAATACCACGGTGGTTTTTATGTTTTACTAAAAAAAAACAAAAAAGCCTGAAAATTTTGAAACAAAAAAACTGTTTCATAGTTTGTTATAAAATTTTGAAAATAGGTATTTTTTCTATTTCATTGATCCTTCCTGGGGTTAAAAGCACCCCGCTAACAGCGGTAAAGCACTGCTTAAACAGCAGTAAAGCGCTGCTAAAAAAATAAGCATTTTACCGCTACCGCGGCCCGTGCCCCAGTGTGAAAGCCGTCTTACTGTGAGCGATTTACAGAGGTTGCTGATACAATTTTCCCAATCCTCTGTTGATAAGGATAGATTACATTCTAGTTCCCATTTGTGCATATAAGGTATTTTTTCTTGCATATCATTGTTCACCAAATTGGTATATACAACTGAAATCAAGCCTGGACCTCTAAGTGATGGCACCCTGTTTTCTGTAGTCCCTAACCCTGACTTCTGGGTCTCCACAATAAGAGCACAAGCATTTTTATGGATAAGTAAGAACAGGTGGCCTGGAAGGAGCCAACCCTTCCTTAACCACTTCAATACCAGGGACTTAGAACACTTCCCGCCCAGACCAATTTTCATCTTTCATTGCTTTCGAATTTTGAATGACAATTGCGCGATCATGCAACGCTGTACCCAAATAACATTTTTATGATTTTGTTCACACAAATAGAGCTTTCTTTTGGTGGTATTTGCTCACCTCTGCGGCTTTTATTTTTTGTGCTACAGAGCAAAAATTTTGAAAAAAAAAGTTTTTCTCTGTTTCTGTCACAAAACTGTGTAAATAAGTAAGTGTTCTCCATCACTGATGGGCACTGATAGGCTACACTGATGGACACAGATGAGGCAGTACTGATTGGCATTGATGAGGTGGAACTGATTGGCACTGATGATGAGGCACTTATATGCAGCACTGATGGACACTGATAGGTGGCACTGATAAGCAGCATTGACAGGCACTGATAGGTGGCACTGGTATGCAGCACTGATGGGCACTGATAAGCAGCACTGAAGGGCACTCATAGGTGGCACTGATGGGCACTGATAGGTGGCACTGATAGGTGACACTACAAGAGGGCACTGTAAGGTGTCAATTTCCTGGTGGTCTAGGGTGGCATCTGTAATTGGCACTGAGTGCTAACCATGTTGGGCATTATGCTCCCTACCTGGTGGTCTAGTCTGGGCTCCCTGATCATCTCCCTGGTGGTCTAGGGTCAGCTCCCTGGTGGCCCGTGGATGGGCTCTCCCTGGTGGTCTAGGGTGGCGATCCGAGGATAAACACTCAGCACAGACCCCCCTGCCGATGGGCTCTCCTCTACTCATGTCTGCAGATGTGACTAGAGGAAAAGCTGATAAACGGCTCTTCCTGTTTACATCGTGATCAGCCATGATTGGTCACAGCTGATCACGTGGTAAAGAGCTTCCGATGGAAGCTATTTACCGAGATCTGTAATGCGGTGAGTCAGACCGCACCACCGATCATTGCGATGCATGCCCCCGTGGGTGCACGATCGCGGGTTATCCTGGGGACATCCATAGATGCCCAGTCAGCATAACAAAGCCACCGCCTGGCTGTCATTTGTCTATAGACCAGACAGGAAGTGGTTAAAGGTACAGGGGCACACTAAAAACCCAGCATATTGCACTAAGGCAGCAAAGATGTCAGTGCTTTGCCTGGCCAATATAATCAAAATACAAAAAAGTGGCCACTGCCCCACCTATAACTGGTCTATTGCATCAAGGAGCACTGGAAGGCTGACGCATGTCAAACAAATACAAAGAGATTTTCAAGCTCAAACTTACCAACCAGCCAGCAACCAACCAAATTGACCTATCTAACAATATGCGTTAAGAACAGGTGTTTAGTCTGCACACATTTGAAAATACACGCATAAGCTACAGGCCCTGTCAAGGCACCCTATTTTCTGTTGTCTGTAGGGTGCCTTGATGGGGCCTGTAGCTTACGCATGTAAGTGTGTGCAGGCTAAACCCCTGTTCTTAACGCATGTTGTTAGATAGGTCAATTCAGTTGGTTGTTGGTTAGTTGGTAAGTTTGGGCTTGGAAATCGCCTTGTATTTGTTTGACATGCGTCGCCCTTCCAGTGATCCTTGCTGCAATAGACCAGTTATAGGTGGGGATAAGTGGCCACTTGTTTGCAGCAAGGGATTGTGCCTAGAAACCCTTGTAAGTATTCCAGGAGACACTTCCTTATAAACCAGTGTGAGTGCAAACCATCTGGGAGTGAGAAGGGGGAGAATCAAACACCCTAAGAGATACAAATAACACAGTGAAGTTTGCCAAGAAGGTAGAATATAAACAAAATCTATTAAATAAAAACAAATACAACACAACATATCCAATATGACAGGATATGACAAAGTTGTCCCATTTCTTTACAAGTTTAATTATAACCCTATAACTAACTGCACTTTTTTCTATTGTTTTATGACAGATAGTTCTGTTAATTTAATTGTAAATGTGATTCACATATAACATCACTTCCCAGTGTTTAATCAGCTTCTACTAAGAAGCATTTTGCATCAATACTGCTTATTAATTAGTGATCTTGTTTATGCCATTTCCATCTAAATACAATTACAATAAATCACAAGTGCCTCAGTAGATGAATGAGAGAGAAGCAATAGTATGTGCTGTCAATGCTGTAACAAAATGTTGTATTTGCATTTGATTTGAAATCCCAGGGTGAAAACTTATTTTAGCAGTAGTTACCTGTACTTCAATACATTCATCTCAGTATGTGGGCAGTACATGGATGCATACAGTATATAATCTGGAACATAGTTTATCAAGTTTTATAATACAATTCTGGAATACACTGAGCTGGTTTATTACTCAAGGGATTTTCAATTTTACATATGGATCTTTCAGTTCTTCCTTGATTCTAATGAAGGCTAAAAGAGACGTATGCTATTTGCTATTTGATTTAGATGTCTATCACATACAGTTAAAGAGAATGTATGGTGTTTTTTTAAATATAATTTCCTTTTTAATGTATTCTGATAAAAAATAAAATACATTAAAATGCAACTGTTACCAATATTATGATGTATAGTCTGGTAAATATGAATTATAGGAAACAGCAAACAATTAAAATCTAACAGCATTATAAAATTGTTACAAGGCTACACCTAGACCATTAGAATTAGTGCCAATGGCAAGATGCATTCCATAAAAAGTTAATTTTATTGCACATATAAGCATAAAAGTACATCTGGCTTTAATATTGAATTTGTGGATTCATGTGTCTATACACATCTCATGGGGACCACTCTACCTTTGTATTTTTTACATGTACAATGTTCAAATTTTACAAAAATTGTAAAATTAGAGTTGAAAAATCAGGTATTTTGCCCTGCCAGACAGGGCTGTGTTATATAGCAGAGTTGTGTAAATCTTAGGGCTGGGGTGACAGACCTAATATTTACACAGATAAGTAGCATTGAAAGGTGTATTTCATCTGTACATTTAGCTTTGTTTGAAGCGCAGCTTTAATAATAATCTAACTAAAATCCATATATAATTATACACCATTGCTAAGAAAGATTTTAGACAAAGTAAGCAATTCAAGAGTTCTGACTTTACTTTGGTGTAATGTATTGCATCTTTGTTCTGGGGCTGTGACTCAGAAAACAGCAAAATCATTGTATCAGCTTGACAGCAAAGCATCCAGCATTTTAAAAGGAGAGTTGGGCCATAACTTCCATATTTCTTGAACTAATGAACATGCAACCTTTCAGATTCTAGAACTCTGAAATAAACTATGATCTTAGGCGTATGTAAATCTACAGGTTTCTTAATTATGCAGTTGAGAAACTAATTCAAGAAAGAAAACAACCATATTCAAAACATTTTGTCTGATTAAAATGTGGCTTTTTAATCTCAATCTTAGCTGATGCATTATCCAGATAAAATTAAATTATCTGTGAGAACATTCTTCATGAGTCCATTATTTTTCATAGCCTGCTGATTTGTTATTAGCTTACTAATGCTGGCAGTCTAGGAATATTTTTTTCATTGATTGTCAATCAATTAAACGGTAATGTTGAACAAGCTATCACAAAATGTTCGACTACAGTGGAGAAACTGTTACAGTTTTATGAAAAATGTTTTTAGAATAATATTGTAAACATTTTACATTTATGTTAATCCAACTTTTTTATATTTTATTATTGTGTGTAAAAAAACAGAGGTCCATCTTTTTAAGTAACTAAATCCCAACTGGCAAGGGGGAAGAGTAGGGTTCCACAAACAAAGTGGTAAAATATACCATTAAACATGCAAACTGTGACTGAGTGAGATGTGTTAGGAGAGGGAGAAGTGAAGAAGCTGGGCTATAGATTATTGACCTTATTCTAAGCTGTAAACCAAGAAAAACAATTTCTGTAAAAGATCTGAAAACAATAATGTTTTAAAAATAACAGAGACTGATTACTTAAGGCCCTATGTATAATAAATTAAAATGTCCTTACTCTGCATATTACCATATATTCATATAACAACCTTCTTGACCCCTTACAGTCTGGCTTTCGCTTGCTACACTCCACTGAAACTGCCCTACTAAAGCTCACTAATGACCTGCTAACTGCTAAAACCAATGGCCCCTACTCCATACTCATACTACTCGAACTCTCTGCAGCCTTTGATACTGTTGACCAACCCCTCCTCCTTAACAACCTTCACTCTCTTGGCCTTCAAGACTCTGCTCTCTCCTGGCTCTCCTCCTACCTGTCAGAGCGCTCCTACAGTGTGAGCTATAACTCTGTTTCCTCCTCTCCACTTCCTCTTTCAGTTGGTGTACCTCAAGGTTCTGTCCTTGGACCCCTTCTCTTCTCCATTTACACCTCCTCCCTTGGTCTGTTAATAAACTCCCATGGCTTCCAATACCACCTCTATGCTGATGACACACAAATCTATCTCTCTACTTCTCACATCACTCCTTCAGTCTCCTCTCGCATTACTAATTTACTAACTGACATATCAGCATGGATGTCACACCATTTCCTCAAACTCAATCTTTCTAAAACTGAGCTCATCATTTTTCCTCCAGCCCATGCCCCTCCCCCTGACTTCTCCATCAATATCAATAATACAACTATCAGTCCATCCCCTCATGTGAAGGTCCTAGGTGTAATCCTAAACTCTGACCTGTCCTTTCAGCCCCAAATCCAATCACTGTACAAATCGTGCCAACTTCACCTCCGAAACATCTCCAAAATATGTCCCTTCCTAACTGCTGACACTACTTAGCAACTTATTCACTCCCTTGTTATCGCTCGCCTTGACTATTGTAACTCCCTCCTAATTGGCCTACCTCTCCACAAGCTATCCCTTCTTCAGTCTATCATGAATGCTGCTGCCAGACTCATCCACCTTACCAACCATTCGGTGTCCCCCACTCCTCTCTGCCAATCCCTCCACTGGCTTCCCATTTTCCAAAGAATCAAATTCAAAACCCTAACCATGGCATACAAAGCCATTTACAATTCTGCCCCAAGCTACATTACCAATCTTATCTCCAAATATTGCCCAAACCATGCTCTTCGCTCCTCCCAAGACCTTCTGCTCTCTAGCTCCCTTGTCTCCTCCTCACATTCTTGTCTCCAGGACTTCTCCAGAGCCGCTCCCATCCTCTGGAACTCTCTACCCCAATCTGTCAGCCTATCCCCTACTCTGTCCACTTTTAGGCAATCCCTGAAAACTCATCTCTTCAAGGAGGCCTATCCTGCCTCCAACTAACAACGTAATCTTCTACTCCCCTCATCAGTTCATCCCCCACTGTCCCTACCTTTTGTTTCACCAGCCCCCCCTTAGGTTGTAAGCTCACAGGAGCAGGGCCCTCTAACCCTCTTGTTTTAAATTGTACTGTTGCTGTAATGTCTCTTTATATTGTAAAGCGCTGCACAAACTTTTGGCGCTATATAAATCCTGTATAATAATAATAATATAACATTTTAAAATTAGAGTAAGAATCAGGATTACAGATGAGGTTCAGATTCACCACTACCATGGGTTTGCAGCAAAATCCCTGAGGTTTGTGAAGTTCATGAATAAAGTTTTTTTTCTCCAATAACATTATAGGATTCTGCTTAGCCAAAACAGTCAATAATTTGATTGAATGCATAGAGACAATGAATTCTGTCTCTATGTTTACTTAGGGATGTGGTACCTCTACTATAATTGAGGTCCCTGGTAGCCACCCAGTCAGGACCTCAGAGTCAATTAATTGTTTTCGATTGAATGCATAACCCACTCTCCATTCTTTAACCACCTCAATACTGGGCACTTTCATCCCTTCCTGCCCAGGCCATTTTTCAGCTTTTAGCACTGTCGCACATTAAATTGAATTGCGCAGTCATGCAACACTGTACACAAATTGGTTTTTACACAAATAGAGCATAGAGCTTTCATTTGGTAGTATTTTTTTTTTCCAAAGAATTTATTGAGGTAAATTCACAGGAGAACAAAGATACAAGAGTACTCCTAGTCATGAAAACGACTCGAAGAGGTTTAACATTTTTAACATAAAAGGGACAGGTAGATGTGAAAGGCTTGTTGATCAAGCATAATACAGAATTGAATTGAAATAACATTCAACCATAGGTACAACCAGATGGATCATTTTTAGTGGAAACAAGGGGGGGGGGGTGCCCTATTCCTAACAGGTCTCGTCCAACGTTATTGCATCTAGAACAAGCAGTGAGCTCCAGCCCACCTAACAGGCGAACCATATATATTGATGACTTATAATCTATGCAGTCCTTGGTGGGAGGGAAGTGATAGTTATCCAGCGTCATCTTGAGTGAAAGAAGATGTTTGTTCCAAAAAGTATGTGAAAGTGTCTTTTTGGTGATCAGCCTCATTTGATGGCAATGTGTGGAATGCAAAGGATTGCCACTTTTGATTAAAGTAATTTGCCACCTTAGGGAGACTGAAGTCTGTATTAAGTTTTTCTTTAAAAAGGAGGGCTGTAAGTTCCCTTTTGACCTGGTTAATTGAGGGAGCTGAGGGGGAAATCCAATTCTTCAGGATGGTTCTTAGGGCAATTAGGAGACAAGTGAGTATCCAATCCTTGGACCCGGCGTTCAGCGAGTGTTGTAGTATTCCCCAATAGCTGAAGATAAGGAGTAGGGGGTCTTTTGGGAGGGAGAGGAGAGTGGTGTTTTTAATGTACAGGAGGATACCAAAAGGTTGCAATGTGTGAGCAGGCCCAGAACCGGTGGGTGAGGGATGGTTTATGTTGCTGACAGAGTAGGCAAAAAGATGATTGGGGTTCAGATTTGTTTGAAAGAAAAGGGATAAATGCCTGATGCATTATTTTCAGTTGGGATTACCGCTATGTCTCATTTGGGGTCAATGTTAGGGTCGTGGTATATCCTTTTAGAATCTTGTCAACCATATCCATGTCAGTAAAGTCTTTATTCCAATTTGCTACTGAAGAGGAGATCAAATGGCAGGAGGTCTGTGTTAGCATTGGCTTGTAGATATTCGAGATGTTATAAGTTTGTCTGTGGAGAAGGGTATCAATGATGCTTTCCCGGAATCTCTTTGCTTTATCCATGCAGGAGGTTTATACATAGCTGATACATTGCCAGTAGTAAAAAAAGGTGCTCTTTAGGAAGAGAGTGCTGTATTTCAATGGATCGAAAGTCACGGGGGCTCCCAGTGGGTTCGTCATAAAGGAGGGAGAGTCTTGTCAGACCCCTGTCCTCCCATTGTTCGAAAATTGTATGTTCTATTCCTGCTGGGAAACTTGGATTACCCCTGATCGGGAGGAATTTTGACATAAAGGGGGGGAGTTTGAGGATTTTCCTGTGCTCTCTCCAGGCTATCGCAGTGTCCCTGAGCAGGAGATTGTGTTGGACATCCAGTGGAGTAGCCTCCCATCTGGAGTGGAGGAGGGCAAACAAAGAATAAGGGTGTATCATAGCTGATTCAAGCTGATAATTTGAGTGTCGAGAGGTTTGAGTTATCTAGTCCAGGCTAAATCTAAGCAAACATGCTATGTTATACAATCTGACATTGGGAAGACTTGTGCCCTCCTCACTTCTGGGGAGATGGAGCTTATGTAAGGCTCTGCAAGGTCGTCTCCCTTGCCATATAAATTGTGCCATGTTTTTATTGAGCAATTGGATATCTTTGTGTTTCACCAATACTGGGATTGTTTGGAGGGCGTATAAAAGGTGAGCGAAGGTGACCATTTTTATTAAATAGCACCTCCCCATGAGTGAGAGAGGCAGATCCATCCAGCTGTCCATTTCTTGGTAAATCTTAGTCAGAAGAGGGGGGTAGTTGATGCGTAGACCCGAGTACAACCTGAACATGTCAAAAATGTTTTTTATCGTGATCATGTCGGTAGCGGGGTTAGAAGTGAATATGAGGACATCGTTAGTGAACAAAGACGAACGTAGTTCGAGAGTCCAAAATTTAACGCCATGAAGGGGGGCAACGTAATTAATGTATCTAGAAAGTGGTTCAAGAGTTAAATTAAATAACTGGGGAGAAAGGGGACACCCTTGTCTAGTTCCCTTATACAACTTAAACTCTGAGGTGAGGAGGCCCGCTACCACCAGCCTGGCACAGGTGCCGAGTACATGGCTTAGATGAGATGGATAAAAGAGCCCTCAAAGCCCAGTTGCTCTAGTACCATATGTAGCCATTCGAAGCTGACATTATTCTCTGCGTCCAGGGTGATGATGGTGTGACCACCCCTTATTGTGTTTTGCTATCTCCAGCACTGCTAAAACCATCCTGATGTTCAATGTAGCAGTTCTACCCCTTACAAAACCTGATTGAGCATAGTCTATGAGATGCGGCATAATTGTGGCTAGTCTCGAGACTATGATTTTAGAGAGTATCTTTACATCAATATTTAGAAGTGATATAGGCCTTTAGGAGCCGGGTGGGTGGGGTCTTTTCCTTTCTTTTCCAACAATTTGATAATGGCCTGATTTCCAGTGGGGGGGTAAGAGCCACCCCCCAAAATTTAGAGTACATTTTCTGTAGGGTTGGTGCGATGTCGTCTTTCAGGATTTTGTAAAATTCCCCTGTAATACCGTCTGGGCTGGGGGCTTTGGAGGGGGCTAGGTGCCAGATGGCTGCATCTAATTCAGTAGCAGTTATTTCGGAGTTCAACATCTCCAATTGTGAGGGAGGGATTTTCAGGAGATTTACCTGAGCAAGTAGTTTGTGTGCTTCTTTCTTGTCTATAGGGCCAGGGGCATAAAGATTGGCGTTAAAGTCCAGCATTACCTGACTGATTTCTTTAGGTCTGGAGTGAATATTGCCTGAGGGGTCTCTGAGGGATATTATATGTGTAGGTTTAAAGGGGCCCCTGCAAAGGCTGGCCAGTAATTTACCCAATTTGTTGCTGAATTTGTAAAAATGAGCTTCAAAGTGGGATCTATGCATTAGTTCAATTTTATCCGCCCATGACTCAAAGGATTCTTTTGCAGTCAACCATTTTGCTGTATTTTCTGGGGTATTGTGACAAGTTAGGGTTTGTTGGGCTAATCTAACATTGTCGCTGGCTAATTTGTAGTGTGAACGCGTATGCTTTTTGTAGGATGCAGTGTACAAAATGATGTGTCCCCGTAGATAGGCTTCTCCTCTTGTCTGTGTGGGATGAGTTATTGGATAAGTATTCACACCAGGCCTTTGAAATGTAAGAGTGAAAGTCTTTATTGTTTTGGAGGAAGGAGGGGAATCACCATATGTTGGATGACATGTCTTTGGTCAGTGAGACATAATGAAATTGAGATTGGGGCATGATTGGAGATAACAATATTGTGGATTTCAGCCTCTGACACGTTCGGTAGCAATGTTTTGGTGCAGAAAAAATAATCTATCCTTGATAGGGAATTGTGCTGGGGGAATCCATAGTGGAGAAGGATCTGGGGGTGTTGGTAGATCATAAGCTTAATAATGGCATGCAATGCCAAGCTGCGGTTTCCAAAGCAACCAAAATCCTTTCTTGTATTAAGAGAGGTATGGACTCCAGAGATAGAGACATTATTTTGCCCCTGTACAAATCATTAATAATACCTCATCTGGAATATGCAGTTCAGTTTTGGGCACCAGTTCTCAAAAAGGATATCGGGGAACTGGAGAAAGTGCAGAGAAGGGCAACCAAACTAATAAGAGGCATGGAAGAGCTCAGCTATGATGAAAGATTAGAGGATCTGAATTTATTCTCACTTGAGAAGAGGAGATTAAGGGGGGATATGATCAACATGTACAAGTATATAAGTGGTCCATATAGTGAACTTGGTGTGGAGTTATTTACTTTAAGGTCATCACAAAGGACAAGGGGACACTCTTTACGTCTAGAGGAAAAAAGATTTCATCTACAAATACGGAAAGGTTTCTTCACAGTAAGAGCTGTGAAAATGTGGAATAGACTCCCTCCAGAGGTGGTTTTGGCCAGCACAGTTGATTGCTTTAAAAAAGGCCTGGATTCTTTCCTTAATATAAATAATATAACTGGGTACTAACATTTTTAGGTAAAGTTGATCCAGGGTGAATCCGATTGCCTCTCGGGGAATCAGGAAGGCATTTTTTTCCCCCGTTATAGCAAATTGGATACATGCTTTGCTGGGGTTTTTTGCCTTCCTCTGGATCAACTGTGGGTGAAGGATTGTATATGGGATTATTTGGTTGTGTATGTGTGTGTGTGTGTATATATATATATATATATATATATATATATATATATATATATATATATAAAAATGTTTGTTTTTTTTTTATTTGGTTGAACTGGATGGACTTGTGTCTTTTTTCAACCTGACTAACTATGTAACTATGTAACTATGTAACTATGTGTGGGTGGGAGAAAAAAGTAAACTCCTTGCCCAGGGATTGATGTAGTCTCCATATACCCATGAGTTTGAGGGAGTCGATTGTGGAGGCACAGGGTGTAGGCTGAAGTGCAATCTGAGGGCGTTCCACTCTCTTTACCGGGGATCTGTCCTCTAAGGGATGGATTGTATCATTGAAATCACTTCCTATTATATGCGGGGTGTCAGGGTACTTCAATAGAGAGACTGAGAGGTCACCGTAGAACTGCCTGCCTGGATTATTAGGTGCATAGACGTTGGTAATTAAGTATTCGGAATTGGCGTGTTGGATACATAGCATGACCAATCTGCCTTGACTATCAGCGTCAGTCCAAATTATTTTTTGCGGGAGGTTTTTATGGATTAAGATTAGGACCCCAGCTTTACGGCCGATAGCGTCTGATCCGTAAACCGATCCTATCCACAGCTTCCGAATACGGTGGAAGTCAGGGGAGGAAAGGTGTGATTCCTGTAGGAGAGCTATGTCTGTTTTAAGTCGTTTGAGGTGATGAAGGACTTTAACTCTCTTGAACGGGGATCTAAGTCCCTTTACATTCCATGAGACTATGTTCATACTAAGTAAATGGGTAGTGGGGTTTAGAGATTGTGGATGTCTAGAGCAGATCTTCAGGCCAAGGGTACCTTTTTGGTGAAATAACCTGTGTAGACTGAGGTAACTGGAATGGTGGAAATGGTGGAATAGGAGGGAGAGGGGAGGCATAGAGATAGGAGGGTGTGCCAAAAGAAGTAGCATGGTGAATTTTATGTACTGTGCAATAAATGTATGAGTAAAACATAACCAAACCAAGCATGACCTTCTCTTCTTCCCGCATGGATGAACTGCGCGTATGGACTCCATTTAAAGCACCTAAGTCACATAATTTAGTGTATCCGAGGAGCTGATTTCAAGGGGACTTGTTAAATTTAGGAGGGAACACCTACAGTAGCTGCAATTTCAGAGACAAATCGAGTACCATGCTGCAGTTCGTGCATGCAGACACACTTACAGGGAAACAAATCTAAAGATGGAATCATGAGGATATGTCTTCTTGAAATAACAATTAACTGGCGTAACGGTTGGTATGAAGACAAGCAATAGCTCTAATAATCATATTGTTAAATGCAAAAACAATAGTAATAAAACTTAGACCTGTATTCTTGATTACTTGAGGTTATACGTGGTACACCTCACTATTTCCAACAGGAAAAAGGGGGTAGTGATGGTATAGTTACCGATCTGATGAAAACAAAGGCCTCGGGGTAGGCTGGGTGAGAAAGGAACAATCATTCAGTGAGGTGATGTGTGATTTCCAGAGGTTGAGTATTTGATGCGTTTTGGAGAACCTTTTCTCGGGCTCCTCTACACTTGAGGACGATTGACCGTTGATGAGACCTTGATTTGGGTAAAGGGCATAGAAGCCTGGAGAGAACATAGAAAGTGATTTGCTTCTGCGGGGTCTTGGAATGTGTGTTGGTCCCCATTAGGTGCCTTGAGATGAAGCACTGCTGGAAGTGCCAGTGTGAATTTTATGTTGCGCTGGAAGAGCTGCGGGCAAACTTTTTGAAAGGCCTCTCTTTTCTTTGAGACTTTGGTGGAGTAATCTGCGAAGATTAGGGTCTTGACACTGTCTATCTGGAAGGACCTGGCTTGGTGGAATTTTTGTAGGATATTGGACTTGTCCACATAGTTTAGCTATCTAGCAATGATTGGTCTCGGAGATGTGCGCTCTGCGTTATATGGGCCTAAACGGTGAGCCCTCTCCACCATTGCGGGGGATGTGAGGCCCAGGGCCTCCAGGATGCGCCATGTGCAGAAGTCTGATAGGTTCTGATTTTGTAATGATTCCGAGACTCCTACAAAATGTAAATTGTTATGTCTTGATCTGTTCTTGAGGTCTGCGCTATTTGATGTGGTCATGTTCCCTTTAAGCTGCGGTGTGGGCTGTGTGTCAGTGCTCACCTCCATCCCCTGGTCATCTGGGTGGACATCATGTGCCATATGTGTCCCTGTGTGGGAACAAGTGGGCGGCAAGCTTACCACCTGCTCACCTCCATCCCCTGGTCATCTGGGTGGACATCATGTGCCATATGTGTCCCTGTGTGGGAACAAGTGGGCGGCAAGCTTACCAGAGCCATGGAGGTGCCGGCCTGCACTCCAGAGGTGAAGGCCGAAGCTGGGGCCTCGATTTCGGGTGCTTGCGGTGGGTGTGGCAGGGTCACTTGCGGAGCAGTTTTCTCCAAATATTTGTCCATGTATGGACTTAGGGTACCATTGGGGGTGGTGGGGTGATTTCCAGTGTGTGGATAGGCTTTGTAAGCTGGCTTTTGAGGGCATTAGGTGGGAGCTAGCTGAGGGAGAGCTGCTCCATGTGGCGCCAGAACTGGAAGTCCCATTTGGTGGTATTTAATCACTGCTGTTTTTTTATTTTTTACTAAAAAAAGAAAAAAGGCAGAACATTTTGAAAAAAGTTTTTCTTAGTTTTATTTTTCTCCTTCACTAATGGGCGCTGATGAGGCTGCACTGATGGGCACTGATGAGGCTGCAGTTATGGGAACAGGTGGGCAGAGGTACAAGCAGAATCCAGGATCAGGTCAGTAGCAAGCCGGGTCATCAACAGAAGTCAGATACAGGATACACACAGGACATAGGGAAAGCTGAAGATCAGTCAGCACTGAGAGATTTGGCACTGATGAGGAGGCACTAATATGATAGGTGGTACTGGTGGGCACTGATGGGCAGTGATAGGTGGCACTGATGGGTGTCACTGATGGAAGGCACTGATGGGCATTGATGGGCAACACTGATGAGCAGACACTGATGGGCACTGAAAGGCAGCTGTGACTTGCATCACTAATGGACACTGATTGGTGTAACTGATGGGCACTGATTGGTGTCATTGATGGGCACTGATTGGTGTCACTGATGGGCACTGATTGGTGTCACTGATGGGCATTGATTGGTTGCACTGATGGGCACTGATTGGTGGCAAGGGGGGCTTTGCTGTAATCCAGGCACTGATGATCAACACGCACCAGGCATGTGAGAGCAGACATTCTGGGTGCTGTCATATGATGTCCACCCAGAACAAAAGCCGCACCGCCCCTCTGTCATTTGACGTTGGGCGGGAAGTGGTTAAAAGAGTGGGCTAACAGCAGCCATATTATTAGTGTTTGTGTGTGCGTGTGTGTGTGTGTGTTACGTGCCTGGTAGAAGACTGAATTGATGAGGTTGGCCTCTCTTGTATCTCCAGCCCAGACCCCACTGAAGATGACTAGAGTGCTAGCAGGTGTTGCTAGCATAACTTGCATCAGGATATACAGGCTTGAGAAGTCAGGCAGGACATCAGGCCAGGAGAAGATAAGATGCAAGCTGGACCTGCAGATGCTCAAGGGGCACCCCACATGTACTGCAGGTTCTGGAAGCAGGACTTATCGAAGTTCTAAGCAGGCTTTAGCCAGGAACACATTGCAAAGACTGGAGCGGTTATGAAAGACAGCCAAAGCAGACACTCAAAAGTAGTATGAAGCCAAGTTGAAGCAGGGACAAGGTCACAAAGGTAGCCAAGGTCATTATCAGTTGGGCAATGAGGTTCAGAAGTGTAGCTGAAAGGGTGGTCAGGAACGAAGCTGAGGTTGGGAACAGGTGGGCAGAGGTACAAGCAGAATCCAGGATCAGGTCAGTAGCAAGCCAGGTCATCAACAGAAGTCAGATACAGGATACACCCAGGACACAGGGAAAGCTGAAGACCAGTCAGCACCGAGAGAAAGCAAGAGCATTCCTTAAATAGCCTGTCTGATGCCAGGAGCTGTGGGCTAGCTCCCGCATGCACGCACATCATGTGTGCACATGCGCATTTCTACAGTGCCTTGAAATAGTATTCATACCCCTTAAAATTTACCACATTATGTCATGTTACAACCAAACATGTAAATGCATTTTATTGGGATTTTATGTGATAGACCAACACAAAGTGACACATAATTGTGAAGTGGAAGCAAAATGATAAATGTTTTTCAACATTTTTTTACAAATAAATATCTGCGTGGCATGCATTTATATTCAGCCCCCCTGAGCCAGTACTTTATAGAACCTCCTTTCGCTGCAATTACAGCTGCAAGTCTTTTTGGGAATGTCTATACCAGCTTTGCACATCTGGAGAGTGACATTTTACCCATTCTTCTTTGCAAAATAGCTCAAGCTCTGTTAGATTGGATGGAGAACGTCTGTGAACAGCAATTGTCAAGTCTTGCCACAGATTTTCAATTAGATTTAGATCTGGATTTTTACTGGGCCATTCTAACACTTGAATATGCTTTGACCTAAGCCATTCAATTGTAGCTATGGCTGTATATTTAGGGTCGTTGTCCTGCCCGTATATATGGCTCCATCCATCTTCCCATCAACTCTGACCAGCTTCCCTGTCCCTGCTGAAGAAAAGCATCCCCATAACATGATGCGGCCACCATGATGTTTCATGGTGGGGATGGTGCGTTCAGGGTGATAAGCAGTGTTAGTTTTCTGCCACACATAGCACTTTGCTTTTAGGCCAAAAAGTTCCATTTTGGTTTTATCTGACCAGCGCACCTTCTTCCACGTATTTGCTGTGTCCCGCACATGGCTTCTCGCAAACTGCAAATGGGACTTCTTATGGCTTTCTTTCAACAATGGCTTTCTTCTTGCCACTCTTCCATAAAGGTCAGATTTGTGGAGTGCACAACTAATAGTTGTCCTGCAGACAGATTCTCCCACCTGAGCTGTGGATTTCTGCAGCTCCTCCAGAGTTACCATGGGCCTCTTAATAAAAGAAAATGCAAACCCAAGCACGCTTGTGTGCAGTGTTGCCCACTGTCAGTTTGTAACACCAAAGTAAAAACCACCAATATTGTCTTTGTTGAAATTGGTAACAAACAGGACCAGCCTGGGTTACTATAAAAAATAGAATGTTTTTTGAAGACTTACATATAAAACTATGGCAGGCTTGGGGAGGAGCCAGGATGCTCGTTGCTATACAGGCTGGTTAACAGTGCTCCATAGTGGAACCGGAGGTCTCCCAGGGCTATGGTGATGTGTGATCCGGAAGGATTTTTCAATTTCTGATGATTGATTGAACAGTGCTCCATGAGATGTTCAAAGCTTGGAATATTTTTTTATAACCTAACTCTGCTTTAAAGTTCTCCATAAATTTATCACAGACCTGACTGGTGTGTTCCTTAGCCTTCATGATGCTGTTTGTTCACTAAACTTCTCTAACAAAACTCTAAAGGGCTTCACAGAACAGCTGTATTTATACTGAAATTAAATTACACACAGTGGACTCTATTTACTAATTAGGTGACTTCTGAAAGCAATTGTTTCCACTAGATTTTAGTTAGGGTTATCAGAGTAAAGGGGGCTAAATACAAATGCATGCCACACGTTTCACATATTTATTTGTAAAAACATTTGAAAACCATTTATTATTTTCCTTCCATTTCACAATTATGTGCCACTTTGTGTTGGTCTATCACATAAAATCCCAATACAATACATTTACGTTTTTGGTTGTAACATGACAAAATGTGCAACATTTCAAGGGGTATGAATACTTTTTCAAGGCACTGTATGAGTAATGTGTCCACACTGATTTCTATCAACTATATGCCCATGCCCATTTCTATGAGCGATCATATGCACATGTGCATATCTATGTGCCAGTCGCCATACTCAAATTCCCTTACAGTGTGTGGATGAGCTGTTAGGAAGAGCTGAAAATTCTGTGTAGGGAGAAATACTGTTTTTATTTATGTATTTTGATATTGATGCATGCCCCCCCATGACAAAGCCCAGCTTTACATGCGTTCTGTTTGACAATAGCTTTCATATTAGCTATATATATAGATAATATATATTTGTATATTAGCCTCACAAATGGTCAGACTGAATAACAAGATTCACCCCATATAGACTTTAATGGGATTCATTGAAAAAATTGTGAACTGTGTGCAACATTCACAAAACCCAGGAAGATTTGCTCATCCCTAACTGTGATATGTACACCACAATTTAAAGACTTTTTTAGTTTATTTTCATTTTGTCATGTTACAACCAATGAGCACTTGGCTTGATTTTAATTATTCAAAATGTGATATTTTGCATTGTCACGTGGTTGACCTAAAATAAGGCAATCAATAAAGGATTAATGTCTGCAGTAAAACTGCCCTGACCCATTTAATTGTGTGTATATATCAGCTTGAGCTATTGTGCAATGTAAGGAGGGCTTACGTCTCTGCTATGATAATTTTTACATAACTGAAATGGCAGTTTAACCTGGTACCAGATCATGCATTTACCTTGTCATAATCTCTTTTTGAAAATGTTTTACTTAGAGGTGTGCACCAGATAACAATAATACATTGACTGCATACCATGGCACATTCCAGATCAATGCAAAGCAATAAACAATAGTATCTGGCAATTTTGTAGGAGTGGTATCAGTGTGCATATAAAAATTGCATCAATCCAAAAGACCCAATATGCTAGTATATTTTACACTGGGCAAAATAAGACTATGTATGCTGACATATTGATTTGGGAAGGGTCTCTAGGAATCCACTACTGAGCGCTGAGCAGAATTCAGAGCGCAGAAGCCTGGATCTGTGTGTACCAAAAATGTTTTTTATTCAACCATCTGGTCTTATGTTCCTCAGTCTGGTCTCGAAGGGCCATTATTTTTAATATCATTCACTCTTGCAATCCATTGGCGACTGTCATGGCAGCTTGCTGTTCCCACATACTAGGGATACAAGCGCAAGCTTCATTTAACACGTTTTGAGTAGGGACTTATGTTAGCGCTTCCTAGATAGAGGAGTAAGATTAAGCAAAATTGCAGCGGGATCATCATGCTTAAAGAGAAACTTCAGTCTGCTCACATAATTTGTAATAAAAACATATTTGCCATTCTAAAGCTTCTCTTCAACCACTTTGCATATTATTTTATATATACTGTGATTCTGTACTTGCCAATATGTTGCAGAAATCTCCCTCCTGGCTGCAATCATTTTAACTGTGGGCAGCTGAAGCTGCTGCCTGTTCACTTCCTGGATTTACACAGACACACAGAGGCACACCTCCATCTCTGAAGCTTTCATTGGCCCTCTTATGACTCACTGCCCCTCCCTTCTTGGCAAACTCTCATGAGAGTGAGAGAGAGAGCTGTGCATGATGTCAAACGCCTAGGCTTTTTTTTCCAGACAAGAAACAGGAAGTGGGCTGTATAAGGTATTTACTGGCAGAAAACAAATGTTTTAATATCCAAAGTTAAAACAACAAGGGTAGAAGTTTTAATAGATGGAAAGATGAAAAAAATGACTGAAGTTCCACTATAATGAACTTCATTCTGAGTATTTTCAGGTAGAAGCATGAGAGTTTTTACTACTTCTGTTTGTGTTGTGTTTGGGTCTGAGCAACATATTCCTATTAGAGTTGTGCGGACACCTGGATGTTCGGGTTTGGTGGGTTCGGCCGAACTTTGCGAAAAAGTTTGAGTTCGGCCCCAAACTTGACCCGAACTTGACCCCAAACCCCATTAAAGTCAATGGTGACCCAAACTTTTGGGCTCTAAAATGTCTCTAAAAAAGTCCTGGAAAGGGCTAGAGGGCTGCGAAAGGAAGCAAAATGGGGGTAAGAGTAGGACAAGTGCCCTGCAAACAAATGTGAATTGTTAGATATACCACCCGGGTAAAAACCCTATTGCCGTCATGCCTTGTTTTGTCAAATACTGGAGGATCCTCCAAAAAAAGGATTGGGATTTTTATAGGCAAAACCGAATATTTAAACCAAAGTTTTTTTATGTAAAAAGTACAAATTTATTAGTATACATTAAAATCATGTAGTCACCAAAGTGAACATCACATAAAATAGATATACATAAAAGCAAGAATTGTATACAAATATAGGTGATAGTTGATGTTTTATACTTCTCCGAAGCCCGACGCATTTCAGGATAATCCTTCTTCAGGGGCCGTATTTGGAGAAGTGTATTCTATAACATAATACAATACATAAGCGTTTAGACCACATTCAAAAAGACCGCACATGCAGGGAAAACACCATCAAGAAAAATATCTCAAACAATACCTTCAAACATATTTCACAATATTCATGTATGTAGAGCAACAGCCCAATACGGACACTTTTATGATAGCCAGGTAAGACCAACCCAGGAAGAAATAGGGTGGTCCAAGGAAGGTCGCTGCCACCGCCTTACCCCCACGGTCACCACTGAGCCTCAATTGTTCGCCACACCAAGCATCCAAAGGGCCCCTGCTGGAATTACTGATAACAGATGTGTAGATTACCTCTGATATTGTTTATGTCAGGGTAACCAGGAATCTAAGGGGGTAGTAATGAAGAAAAATGAGTAATATTACAGGGAGTTGGTAGGAGAGTAATTCACTTCCCTCTACCACGGCAATCCCACCAAAAAAGATCTATATAACCATTGTAGTTAAAGATCAAATGTTTAGACCGGTTTAATTGGAAGAAAACAAGAGCAAGAAGGGGGAAGAGGGGGGAGGAGCCAGAGCATCATGCCCACCCTCAAACCCACGGGTGTATTTTATATTTTATTTATAGAAGCTAGAAAAAGGAACATATATCTCATTGAAGCAGAATGTTCCAAGGGTATTAAACACAAAAAAAACAACCAAAACAGGTAACAATTCTATCAATGGGTGTGATATGTATATATATCTCTATGTGTCTCAATCCAAAATTATTAATGATTCTATCGATGAATGTACATATATATACATAACTTGGAATGTTACACCATACCTTGCTTAGTTCCGGGCGTTAGTCTTGCCCCAAGAAAAAGCACATGGAAGTTAGACCACCAACATGGCAAAGTATCCCGTGCATATGAGGAGCCTAAGAAAAACACCCATCATACAACAATCAATGACAGTGCTAAACGGGCATTAAAGTGTTACCAGACCGTAACAGGGATGAGTTCCCACATACCTGCTTGTACTGCTAGGTCTCTCCCGGGGAAGCGTGTGTCGGATGGCTGAGCACGCTCTGGCCATCGGCACACGCCGTTTATAAAGACGCCGACACATGCGCGAACAGATGGAGCGTGCAATGACCTCATTACATTGCGACGTAGTGACGTGTACTTGCCATGAATCCAGGCATTGCATACAGTGGGTGGGGCAGGGATTGGATGACACGGACTGACGAGGCAAGACTCCCGAAGTGGGTGTGCGCACCCCCCCCGTACGTGACCACCCGGGGAGGTCCCGCACGACCACTCCACCGACGCAACGGCACAGTGGGGGGGGGAGAGGCGAACCAGCAGATGCGTAGCATATGTCCAGTCACCACTCAACATCCACAGAGCCAAAGCCAAACGTCCCCCATGGACCGATGGGGCCGGGGGGCTGGGTGCTCCGGGTGGGGACCATGAGTACAAGGAGGCAACAACAACCTAAAAAAAAGAAAATAATAAAAAATCAAATGGCCATATATGTTAGGACAATTAATGAAAACACTAAACAAGTTTATTTTTAAGAAGTTGTAAAACTTATGATATACGGTATATTCAGATACATCACATCAATTATAATGAGTCATAACATCGGGATCATAGATAAACCTTTCATGTTTCAAATCAGTAATCAAATAGATTCAACAGTCCAAATTAGTACATAAAGCTGTTAGAAAAGACAATACAATACCCCCTACTATCCCAAATCAATGTCACATACCTTATGTTATGCATTGATTTGGGATAGTAGGGGGTATTGTATTTTTTGGGGGGGATCCTCCAGTATTTGCAAACAAATGTGGATAGGGAAATAACTTAAAATCACATAAAAACCACACCAATGCTGTGAAATCACTGAGAATTTTCAGTTTCTAATTCTTCTCGAGGTGACAAAATGTATATGTAAAAACACTAATTATTTCTGTAAAAAGATTTTTTTATACTATATAATATGTAGACAGACCTGTTGACCTGGAATATATTTTATAAGAAAATATTTTGCTGTTGCTGCAGAAAAAAAAAATTTTTTTTTTTCTTTTCGGTAATTCTTTTACCTTCTTAGTTCGCGTGGAATTTAATTTGTACAATTTTTTTTCAGTGTGTGTAAAACTGACAATCGTGGATAGGATTGATGTCTTTATATTTTTTTGTCAAAAAAAAAAAAAAATCACATAAAAAATAAAAAATGGAGGAGGAGGTGGATGTGGAGTAGGAGGTTGAAGAGGCGGTGACCGTGGCGGTGTAGGTGGAAGTGGCGGTGGAGGAGGAGGTAGCCAACACTGTTTTTTGTTTGTTTGTTTGTTTGTTTGTTTTGTCTAATTGGGGTAGCCCCCAAAATATTGAGACATATTAAAAAAAAAAAAAAGATCACTATCTGCAGACAAACCCAGAGATGTTCTAGCACGGGTTCACTTTTTCCATATAAAATGTACCATGGTTTATTTTTCATGTTTCTCCTGTTACAAATTCCAATAAAGACTTATGTTCTATAAAAAAAACAAAACAATAAGTTCACTTAAGTATACCAATGGCTGTGTGAGGCCGGTATAAATGTATATTCTGCACAAGGTACAGACAAGTCTTGTGGGATCCATGCCTGGTTCATTTTAATAAACGTTAGCTTTTCCACGTTGGCTGTGGACAGGCGGCTGCGCTTGTCTGTGATTGTCAGCCACCCAATCTACTATCGCCTGTACTTGTTCTGGCCTCACCATTCATTGAGCAGCATTCGGACATACCATATAACGTTGAAGGTTCTGTCGGCTACTCGCACCTGAGGAAGGTGTTTCACTTGTGCGTGTAGCTGGCACAAATCAATCACGTCCACCAACACCAGAAGCACGACCACGTCCCTTATTTGACGCTCTCCTCATTCTGGATGCAAATTTAGCATTTAGCAAATTTATATTATTTTGTAGACGCACTTTTTAATTTTGTGCAAGAAATGCACAGCAAGGTGCAAATGTACTATGTAGCAATATTTTTATTTATTTTCTAAACAAGCAATGTCGACGCACTTTTTAATTTTGTGCAAGAAATGCACATCAAGGTGCAAATGTACTATGTAGCACTATTTTTTATTATTTTTTTTTAAACCAGCAATGTCGACGCAGTTTTAATTTTGTGCAAGAAATGCACAACAAGGTGCAAATGTACTATGTAGCACTATTTATTATTCTTTTTTTTTAAACCAGCAATGTAGATGCACTTTTTAATTTTGTGCAAGAAATGCACAGCAAGGTGCAAATGTAGCACTATTTTTT
>BLSH010186547.1:37655-61701 GCA_018402905.1 Glandirana rugosa
GGTCTTCTATACATCTTATACCGGACGTCCCCGAAACGTAGAGGTCGTCCACAGACGTAAAACACCTGATTTAAACCGATACGCTAGACCACAGTACATGGTAGCCTCATCATTAAAACACATGTTAAGAGAGTCCCGACTCGATGCGCACATAAATCTATACCTCACATACCGCAGAAAGGTAACAAGCAGACTCTTCCTCAAAAATTCCAGACGAAGGGTCACTACCTTGCCAAAGCAAAAAACTTTCCTGAAAAACAAAACATTACACATTATCTTCTATCTTTAGGGAAACACCTGGACGAATCAAACACACTCCATCAAATACATAATATTACCAGCCTGACATACCAAATTCCGGAACAGGCATGGAACTACCTCACACAAACTAAGCAGGTCCACAAAGGGATTTCTATCTTCTATTACACATTACAAAACAAAAAGTCCTTTCAAAAAACGAAACCGTTCCATCACTGGGAAGCAGACCTTAAAAACTCCTTCTCAGACGAACAATGGAAAGACGCCATACACTCCATATCTAAATACACGCGTAGCTCAGCCCTGAGAGAATTGTACACAAAATTACTACTCCGATGGTACATGACACCAGATCGCATAGCCAAATTTAGTCCACAAAATGCAGACACCTGCTGGAGATGCAAAGCCCCTGCAGGCCATATTCTACATATCTTCTGGGAATGTCCCAAACTACATTCATTTTGGAATAAAATATTCCACATTCTCCGAGACATAACACACCTTGAAACTACTACAAACCCAGCTCTAGCCCTACTACACCTATCCATTGGGGAGATACCTCCAAATATGAGAGCAATATACACTCACACTCTTTTAGCAGCAAAACTGAGTATCACCAAACTATGGAAACAGGAGAAGCCCCCTGAAGTTCATGACACAATAGAGTTAATCAGCCTACACTCATCATATGAAATCGCATTAGCAACACATGACAACAAATATCGAGCAATGGCAGAGCAATGGTCCCCGTGGACCACATGGTTAAAGAATATGAACCCCTAGTGAGATTAGAGGTCTTAAAATAATGATGAAGCACTCTAGGTTACAGAATTTGCAAGGAGTTTTAAGCGTACCAGTCAAGGTCACACCATGGTTAAGGGATACCTTGAGAGTCCTGGCCAGACAGAAGCGATTGGGCGGAACATCTCCACCTGTCACATTATGTTCCCAATAGGGGTGACAGGGTTGGAGATCTTTCACCCAACAATAGCGTAAGGCCAATGGAGGAGGCTTCCCTCTCTTTTTCGGGACCTCGAGTCAGCATTGATGAACTGTAAAATGATACTTGCTCTTGTAACCTATGTAAACGCTGTTTCTGAGACAATCTTATTTATGTTTTACCATACGAGGATATAAATGTACGCATTTAATGTTTACTTGTACCTGAAAACTGAATAAAAACTTAAAACATTAAAAATCGCAGATCGCCGCCATTACCAGTAAAAAAAACAAAAAAAAAAACAGAAATTAATTCTCATCATCCGTAAATGCGGCCACTTTCGCGCAAACCAGTCAATAAATGCCAATTGTGATTTTTTTAATCACAAATATGAGGAAGAATATAAATCAGTCAAAACCGGTGAAATAAAAATGTTTTTTATATTTTTTTTTGGATTTGAATTTTAGCAAAAAGTAAGAAATTAGTTTTTTTTTGCAAAATGGTCGTTCTTCTTTTGTTTATAGCGGCGATCAGAAATGACGCAGAGGTGATCAAATACCACCAAAAGAAAGCTCTATTTGTGGGGAAAAAAGGACACAAATTTTGTTTGGGTGCAACATCGCACGACCGCACAATTGTCAGTTACAGCGACGCAGTGCCAAATCGCAAAAAGTGCTCTGGTCCTAAAGATGGAAAACCTTCCGGTTGGTAAGTGGTTAATTTTGATGATTATAACTGACAACTAAGGAAAATCCCAAATTCAGTATCTCAGAAAATTTGAATATTACTTAAGACAAATACAAAGAAAGAAATTTTAGAAATCTTGACCAACTGAAAAGCATGAACATGAAAAGTATGAGCATGTACAGCACTCAATACTTAGTTGGGGCTCCTTTTGCCTGAATTACTTCAGCAATGCGGCATGGCATGGAGTCGATCAGTCTGTGGCACTGCTCAGGTGTTATGAGAGGCCAGGTTGCTCTGATAGTGGCCTTCAGCTCTTCTGCATTGTTGGGTCTGGCATATCACATCTTCCTCTTCACAATACCCCATAGATTTTCTATGGGGTTAAGGTCAGGCGAGTTTGCTGGCCAATTAAGAACAGGGATACCATGGTCCGTAAACCAGGTACTGGTAGCTTTGGCACAGTATGCAGGTACCAAGTCCTGTTGGAAAATGAAATCTGCATCTCCATAAAGTTGGTCAGCAGCAGGAAGCATGAAGTGCTCTAAAACTTCCTGGTATATGGCTGTGTTGACCTTGGACCTCAGAAAACCCAGTGGACCAACACCAGCAGATGACATGGCACCCCAAACCCTCACTGACTGTGGAAACTTTACACTGGACCTCACGCAATGTGGATTGTGTGCCTCTCCTCTCTTCCTCCAGACTCTGGGACCCTGATTTCCAAAGGAGATGCAAAATTTACTTTCATCAGAGAACATACTTTGGACCACTCAGCAGGAGTCTAGTCCTTTTTGTCTTTAGCCCAGGCGAGACGCTTCTGACGTTGTCTGTTGTTCAAGAGTGACTTGACACAAGGAATGCAACAGCTGAAACCCATGTCTTGCATACGTCTGTGCGTAGTAGGCTTTACAGAAGGTGGTTCCCTGTCTGGATAATCCCCTCTATTAGGAGGCACCTCATCCCAAAAAGATTGAAGTGATAGGTAGATGAGGAAGGGTGTTCCCAGTGGGATTATACGGTGCAAAAAAGACAATTTGATCTCACAGAAACAAAAAGATAAAATCAAGTTTTATTATATACCATCCAAGTAATATCAGCCAAACAAATGGCTATAATGCCCAAAAAGAGAGCTATATAAACAGTCCAACACTAACAAAAGGGTTGGATATACATTAATGGTTACAGTTACATTTGGTAAAGAAGCATATTACTGATACATGCACTTTAGGTCAACATCCCGACATGTTTCGCCCAACATGGGCTTCCTCAGGGGACTGAAAATGACCGATGCACTTTAATGTTCCCGTAACTGCAAATATACAATAAATGAATACAGAAATACTACAGAGGTACAAACAAGCATTGTACTATGCTTGTTTGTACCTCTGTAGTATTTCTGTATTAATTTATTGTATATTTGCAGTTACGGGTACATTAAAGTGCATCGGTCATTTTCAGTCCCCTGAGGAAGCCCATGTTGGGCGAAACATGTCGGGATGTTGACCTAAAGTGCATGTATCAGTAATATGCTTCTTTACCAAATGTAACTGTAACCATTAATGTATATCCAACCCTTTTGTTAGTGTTGGACTGTTTATATAGCCCTCTTTTTGGGCATTATAGCCATTTGTTTGGCTGATATTACTTGGATGGTATATAATAAAACTTGATTTTATCTTTTAGTTTCTGTGAGATCAAATTGTCTTTTTTGCACCGTATAATCCCACTGGGAACACCCTTCCTCATCTACCTATCACTTCAGTCTGTGCGTAGTGTTTCTTGAAGCACTGACTCCAGCTGCAGTCCACTCTTTGTCAATCTCCCCCACATTTTTGAATGTGTTTTGTTTCACAATCCTCTCCAGGTTGCAGTTATCCCTATTGCGTGTACACTTTTTTCTACCAAATCTTTTCCTTCCCTTCGCCTCTCTATTAATGTGCTCTGACACAGAGCTCTGTGAACAGCCAGCCTCTTATGCAATGACCTTTTGTGTCTTGCCCTCCTCGTGCAAGGTGTCAATGATTGTCTTTTGGACAACTGTCAAGTCAGCAGTCTACTCCATTATTGTGTAGCCTACAGAACTAGACTGAGAGACCATTTAAAGGCCTTTGCAGGTGTTTTGAGTTAATTAGCTGATTAGAGTGTGGCACCAGGTGTCTTCAATAGTGAACCTTTTCAAAATATTCTAATTTTCTGAGATACAGAATTTGGGATTTTCCTTAGTTGTCAGTTATAATCATCAAAATTAAAAGAAATAAACAGTTGAAATATGTGAGTCTGTGTGTAATGAATGAATATAATATACTAGTTTCACTTTTTGAATGGAATTAGTGAAATAAATCAACTTTTTGATGATATTCTAATTATATGACCAGCACCTGTGTGTGTATATACATATATATATATATATATATATATATATATATATATATATATATATATATATATATACACACACACACACACTACATTATAGCAAAGCATAATCTCTTCAGTGTTGTCACCTGAAAAGATATAATAAAATATTTACAAAAATTTGAGGGGTGTACTCATTTTTGTGAGATACTGTATATATATATATTGCCTGCACATACTCTATCTACACTGTATATTGCACTGCCTGTATATACTCTACCTACCCTGTATACTACACTGCCTGCATATACTCTATCTACACTGTATACTACACTGCCTGTATATACTCTATCTACACTGTATAATGTATACTACACTGCCTACATGCCACTAACTAAACTGCCTAACCTCTCTCTATCTCCATTATTATGCACTATATACGGCCGCTGTGTAAGTGGCCTTATATAGTGTGGGATGTGGCCCCCTGCCTCTGGCTAATCATGGCTCTCACAGCAGAGTGTGCTGTGATTGGCCAAAGCATGCAGGTCATGTGCATGCTTTGGCCAATCAGCGGGTGTCATTTCCCGCAGTCTCGCACTGCATTATAGGGCGCTTGAATTTGCTGCGAATGCCCCATAATGTTTGAGATCCGGTGAATGGCTGAACGCCTGATGTTCGAGTTGAACTTGCGTTCGACTCGAACAGTGGGCTCATCCCTTAATGTATGGTAAACATCCAAATACTAATACTTTTCCTTTCTGTTAAGGTGCACAATCAGTGAATATGTTAACATTTTATTGAAAATGAAAAAAAAAAAACTATAATAGTACAAATAAAATTGATTGCTAAAGAATGAAATGTTTATGTTTCAAGATAAGAGGCACCCCCGCCCTCCTTACACTATGCTTTCATAAGAAAAAATCAGTATATGGACTTTACTTTTCATTGCAGCCTCCCTTTCAAGCACCATTGTGTATGACAGCTATTGTTTGAACATTTGGGCATGTGCACAAAAATTAGCACATGCACAGTACAATATCCCCCCACATATAGTTCACTAGAGTGGTTTAAAGAGTAGAGCTTTTTTACAGTCTCCCTTAAACCTGTCAATACCTAAGCCAGTTAATTTTTTTCTTGCACACATGTAAAAATGCAGTTTTTAGGCCTGAAGATTTTCTTTATAAAACCCTAAATATTCTATATATCCTGAAAGCACAGACCCTGTAGAATAAAATTATGGTAGTTACAATTTTTTATGTAATGCTACTCGTCTAAACATGTTAGCATTTTACTTACTCCTGTGCAAGAAATAAAGAAGTTTATACAGATGTTGGAGTTGCCGGCCTCATTTTTTGCTTCACGTTCAGTAAAATATACTCAAATCAGGAGGCGTGGCTTACTGCAACCTTTCTGGGCTACGGTGCCTCCGGACACCTAGGAGGGGGAGGTGCATCTCCTCAGAAATTTGCTCTCTAGTACTATATTGGGCAAGCACTAAACGCCTACACTGTGGTACGCGATTTATTTAGCCCTGATACTCGTGGCCGTGAGCGGGCTAGCTCTGCTCAATTAAACAGCGGGGCTGCTACAGTGCCATCACCCGGCCACTCACTGTAGGGTCCCCAAGCCCTCCATCCGCAATACTGCAGAGGAACAGCTTATTCTTATGCCTTCACTCTCCCCCTGATCACCGGGGGACTGGTTAACGCGGTTTGGAAAAAAAAAAAAACTCAGACAGGCAGCAACCCGCGAGATGACCATAGCTGGACCGGAGCAGCGACCATTTTGAGTCCTGAGTGGGTGAGGCACAGATTCCCACGGACCTCCGCTAGGGTCACTTCTCTTCATTCCTGACTCTGCCTTCCCAGGATTAATTCAGCAATAGTACCCAAGTGATAGGAGCAAGCAGTACTGACTCCTGACAGCTGGACCAGGAGACCCATATCTTGCTTCTCTTGTGCTGCGGTCCGACACATCATCAAGCCCTGCAACACCCCTCCTCCAGTGATTTGGACAGCACTGGCACATTTTCATTGAGATCCCTGGGGATACAGAGTCTTCGACTCCGCACCATATTATTGAAGAGGGGCCGCACTTCTACCATACAGCAGTGTACAATTGCGGACGGCTGCATTCCTGCTGCATACGTGACCCCCATCTAACTACTCTGGCCCTCCTTGGTACCACATCTGGAGAAGGGATATAGGGGCCGATTCTAAGGTATGCCCAAAAAGAAATCTCAAAATCCCATCAATACCCGTAACATCTCTGTATTTTTTCAAGATCCTATAATGCCAAACACTCAGAGCACCCCGCGATCAACCTCTCCTCAACACTCACAGCAACTGCCGGATACCCAACATACGTCGGGACACACCCTTGAAATAATGGACAGTTCCAACAATGGCTCCACATGCCCGCAATCCTCAACCACAGACAGGGGCAAAAGAGCGGCTCAATCTCCAGCCCAATCTCCGTCCAAAACTCTGCTATACAAAAAACAGCATTGGGCTGGGTTGCCCGACCCTGAGGACTCACAGGAATCACTGGCTGCTCATCCTGCCACGGACCAACCGCCATCCGAACAAACGCTGAAACTGTTGCTTCTATCGTTGCAGAAAGATTTGAGAATTGAACTACGGTCCTCGATTTCCACACTCCATACCAGAGTAGACCAACTTGAAGATCGTACAACCACAATTGAACAGCAGGTCACAGTCCAGGCGTCTGCACATGAGGCCACCACGGAGACCCTATTTCAACAATCTGAAGAACTTCAATACCTGCGAGCTAAGGTGACAGATCTCGAAGGTCGCTCTTGTCGGAATAATATCAAATTTAGGGGGATCCCGGAGTCTGTGAAGCCATCAGATATCACACACTACATTCAACAGATGTTCCACAAACTCATCCCTCAACTTACGCAGCTGGATCTGACTATTGATCGGGCACATAGAATCGCAAAGCCGAGTTACCTACCGGATTCTGTACCTAGAGATGTATTGGCACGCATCCATTTTTTCCATATTAAAGAAAAAGTTATGTCGGCTGCCCGGGTGTCGAAAACACTACCAGATCCCTACTCCAATATCTCCCTGTTCACTGATATTTCTGCGGCCAATGCGCAAAAGAGAAGGGAGTTCGCTCAGGTTACCTCCATCCTCAGGGATCGCAACATACCATACAAATGGGGGTTCCCAACAAAGCTTGTGGTAACATTCCAATCCCAAATGACAGACATCTTAACACCCAAGGAGGGTATTAAACGTCTGCTTAACTGGAGGGTCATCACTTCTCCACCCCCTCCACTGTAATCTGAACGTCGACCAGGACAACCTCGTGGACCACGCCGCCTGGACGACAACCGGCTCATCCCTGTATTACTCAGCAAATCTGAAAACCATCCTTACCTGGGTCAACCCAGGTCTAACCATGAACTATAGTAAGCTGCTTACTATTTACACGTGTCTCAGTGAGTATGCTATGGTCTGCTGTACTCCACCTTCTCGCCATAGTTTACGTTGCCTCCCACTCCTGTACAGAGTGCTAGGCACTCTCAGAATTCTCTGTGCGCTACCTTAGTGTAGTTACTCTATTTGTATTTGTTCTATTTGTTCCAGACATCTACCTATTGCAGTTCATTTGAAACAATTGTTACGATTAGCTGTTAGATTGTATTGTTGTTCCTTTTGTTCTCCTTTCCCACCAGCTTGGTGATTTTATTAGCCTGTGCCTATTCTGCCCTGACCTTGAGTGTGCGACTGATTGGGTGCCCACTTTCACAGTACACATCTACACTTCCAGCAATAGAGGTCACACCCTGTCACTATGGCTATCAATATCTCCTCACTCAACGTGAAGGGCCTGAACTCTCCTTTTAAACGCCACCTATTGTGGAAGGAAGCATTGCTATTAAAAGCTGATGTTATGTGCGCGCAAGAAACGCACTTCTCTTCCCTCAAACCTCCCACATGCTCCCATAAGCAGTACCTGCATTGCTTTTATGCAAACTCCACCAAAAAGAAAGCAGGGGTACTTATAGCAATACGATCTATGGTAGCGTTCAAATTAATCCATTTGGAATCGGACAACCAGGGCAGATTTATTACACTCCATGCCTCCTTTAATGACCACATTATGACTGTGGTGAATATTTATGCTCCTAACACCCAACAGTCTCGATGCTATAAAACCATCATGCACAAACTACAACCTTTCCGCACTCACCCTTTGATCATTTGCGGAGACTTTAACCAAATTGTAGACCCCACACTTGACTCTTCCAATCCCACTAGAAAACAATCCTCAGCTCTTCCAGACCTGCTTCGCTTGGAAGACTTATATGATCCCTGGCGATGCCTTCATAACACTGAGAGAGACTACACCTACTTCTCGCACACTCAAAAGTCCTATTCCAGGATCGACCTGTTTCTGGTAGATAAATTTACTCTGCAAACCACTCAATCAGCAACCATTGGTAATATAACATGGTCGGACCACGCACCAATCTCCCTTCAGCTTTTTCCAGCTAACCCCAAACAAACGGAGAAACTTTGGAGACTCAATACCTCCCTGATTAACAAACCACAGCTCCAGAAACAGGTCGAATCCAAACTCAGTATATTTTTTCAAACCAACTGTGATTCAGTTACGAACCCAACCACTTGCTGGAATGCCCACAAAGCCTATATCCGAGGTCTTCTTCTTAAATTAAGGGCCCAGGAGAGGAAAACGCATAGTGTTACCATTACCACCTTGCTTAACCAAATGCGATCTTTGGAACTGACACATAAAGCGCATCCCTCCCCTAACCTAGAGGCAGAACTTAATACTACTAGGAAAACGCTCAGTGATTGTCTCCACTCAAATTTTGACTTTGCACTAAAGAGGCTCAATCTTCACTTCTATGCCCATCATAACAAGCCAGGGGCCTGCCTTGCAAAACAACTCCTCTCCCGCGAACATAGCAAGCTTACCAATCCTAAAGATATCGCTGATTGCTTTAGCCAGTTCTACACTAAACTGTATAACCTCACAGCTAATAGTGAAGCCAAGATTCCCGACCCATCTGATATCTCCAAATTCCTAGCAGATCTTGCCCTACCCTCTCTAACTCAGGAACAGGTGGGCCTACTCTCCAGTCCCCTCTCCTTTGCTGAACTAAACCAGACTATTGCTTCTTTGCCCCTTCACAAAGCTCCGGGCCCGGATGGGTTCAGCAACGAGTATTTTAAGCAATTCTCTGCTTTGCTGGCTCCTCACTTACTACGTAACCTGAACTTTACGTTCACCACGGGCACAATTCCACCTGAGGCCCTTGAGGCTATTATTACTACTATTCCCAAACCAGGTAAGGCTCCGGATGACCCAGCCAACTACAGACCTATTTCCCTGCTTAATTCTGACACCAAAATATATGCTAAGATACTAGCCTCTGTCATCTCCCAACTAGTGCATCCCGATCAAGTGGGCTTTATTAACGGTAGGCAGGCATCTGATGGGACACGTAGATACATAAATCTACTCCAGTGGGCCGAACACCACAAAACGCCTTCTCTGTTCATCTCTTTGGATGCAGAGAAGGCGTTTGACAGAGTGGACTGGACATTTCTTAGAGCGGTCTTGTTCAAATTTGGATTCTCCGGTGCACTTCTAGAAGCCATAATGGTGCTCTACACTACGCCCAGCACAAGGGTGGTGACGTCAGGCATTTTATCTGACCCTTTCCCAATCTCTAATGGTACCCGCCAGGGCTGCCCGTTATCGCCACTTATATTTACTCTGATTATGGAACCGCTTGCGCAATCTATTCAAGCCAACCCTTTTATCTTGGGTCTTGAGATAGGACATCACACTCATAAAATTGGATTATATGCAGATGATGTAATTCTGTCTATCACCAATCCCACACAGTCACTCCCGCACCTACATCATACGTTGGACCTTTTTAGCAAAGTTTCCCTCTACAAACTCAATTGTTCCAAGTCATCCATGATCGGTATTAACATTGTTCCCCGTCTCAGAAGTGACATTGCGCGACTTACCTCCTTCTCCTGGGCTCCTAACTCCGCTCTAACATATTTAGGGATAAGCCTGATATCTCCTACTTCACAACTACTTAAGATGAATCTCTCACTCCTATCGGTCAAACTGCACCTGGCCATACAAAACCTACGTAATGCTCAAGCCTCCTGGGTTGGGAGAATAGCCCTCGCTAAAATATACCTGCTGCCACATGTGATCTATGCATTTCGGACATTGCCTATTCCATTTCTTACTTCTCAACTCCATAAATTACAAGCAATTCTACACACCTTCATGTGGAATGGTAAACACTCACGACTCAATAGAACCACACTTTGCAAGCCAGTCATAGCTGGAGGCATGGGAGCCCCCAACCTCACAGCATACTATAGAGCCAACATCCTGGAACAAACCAAATGCTGGTGGGTCCAGGACAATACACTCCCGTGGTTACAGATCGAATGAGCTGCCCTCTCTACATGCCCTAGGCTGCTCCTTAGTGCAATGCTACTGTCTCGGCATAAACCGTCCTCATATCTTGACACGGTCAATGCCACCCTCAGGACATGGCAAGCGGTGTCCCAACAATCTCAGGGTATCCCTCGGAAATTACTGCACGACCTACCCCTACAAACGCTACATTCTCTCTTGCCAGACATTCCCTTACAAAACTGGATCGCGGCTGGAATCTCAACTCTAGGAGACCTTTACCAAAAATCCATGTTACTCTCCTTTCAACAAATTCAGCAGAAATACCACATCCCCCACAAAGACCTCTTCAAATTTCTGAGAATCCGCTCAGTACTTTCGAAAGTTAACTGGCCCACGGCTCCAATACTTTGTACCATACTGCAATTTTACCAAGGAGCATGCATACTCTCTAAAGGCATCTCTTATTTCTACGGTCTCCTTACCAACCCGGACCCCAACTCTAAGACTCCCACAATGCTTAAATGGGAACGCCGACTAAATTGCTCATATACTGCTCAACAATGGTTTAAGGCATTAAGACTACCCTCTCGCCTCTCTCGCTGTTGTACCCATTGGGAGGGCATCCAAAAAATATTCCATGAATGGTACCTCACGCCACAAAAACTGACCAGGATCTACCCATCGACCCCTGATGTGTGTTGGAGGTCTTGCAACCAACCTGCATCAGCCCTTCACATCTGGTGGTCTTGCCCAAAGTTAAAAACTCTTTGGAATACGATTGAGAAGCTCCTATCATCAATACTACTCACGCCCATATCACTGTCCCCACAGATGCTCTTACTTGGCCTGGATATGGACTCCTGGCCGATACCCACACAGACAGTATTGTCTCACATTCTCTTCGCCACCAGATCACTTCTAGCTAAAAACTGGAAAACACCTATCCTTCCATCTCGTTCGGAAATCGTCTCGACTGTCAACACACAATGTGAAATGGAGCTCATGTACGCCAGAGCTCATCTTCAAATGCCTAAATTTCTGAGGCGGTGGAAGCCCTGGCTTGCCCATTCCATCTGTTCTCTGTCGCCTTGATCTCAATTTACTCTGAACTTCAACATACTTCCGGAGCAACGTCGTTGATCTCCCTATATGAAGAACACCTACCTGTATAATCCTTAACTGAAGGATAAACAAGCTCTTACTGACTATCCTGTCTCTCCTTTTATCCTTTATTGGTCTCCTTTGGCTTATCCCCTTACTTTCAACTTAAATATATCTACAAAGTTGGGACCACTAGTGACTGAGGTAGTCTTTGCATTGGTCGGTTGCACCGCCTCTCATGCTTGACACAGTTTGTTCCCGTTGGGGTGTCTGTGTGAGGCGAGTGCAACCCAGACTGTACCATTCGCCAAACCTCTCTCGTATTGCTATACTATGTACTATGTATTGACTGACAAGTAAGTTTCTATACGCATTGTAGTTGATTTTCAATATTTGTTCAACCTGTGCTTTATTTTGGTGCCATACTGTTTTACTCTCTGTATGCCAATGGAACGTTTCTTTAAAAATTGAATAAAGATTATTAAACAAAAAAATATATATACTCAAATCAGTTTTAGTGCACAGAAAATATCATATCCAATTTTCTGGTAAAGTACAAAAGGTTAGTTTCTTTCAAGTAAATAAATATGAAATATGCCTAGCCTCAAAATTGCACACAGCCAAGAAACAACAAAAAACTACAGTAGCTAAATTTGTCCATAGGAGGCATTACAGCTCATCAGCTGAGAGTTAACAGTGAATAGTGGCCCTATCTCATTATGGCATATTCAGCAATATCTAATATGTATTGCGCAATACTGTTTTCTTTTTGCAAGACCTAGTACCTAATGCAGGAGTACATGTATATGGAGAATGGAAGCCTATTTGGAAATGTTTTTTTAAATACTACAAGGTGGGCCATTTATATGGATACACCTTAATAAAATGGGAATGGTTGGTGATATATATGGGAATGGGAATGGTTGGTGATAGATTTTTTCCTGTTTGTGGCACATTAGTATATGTGAGGGGGGAAACTTTTCAAGATGGGTGGTGACCATGGCGAACATTTTGAAGTTGGACATTTTGAATCCAACTTTTGATTTTTCAATAGGAAGAGGGTCATATGACACATCAAACTTATTGGGAATTTCACAAGAAAAACAATGGTGTGCTTGGTTTTAACGTAACTTTATTCTTTCATGAGTTATTTACAAGTTTCTCTTTGTTTACAGCCATTGACATGTCGCTGAGGTTAACACGTGCGGAGTGGATAGAAAGATAGAGAGATGTGCAGCACCTGAAACTACGGATACTGGAAGCCTGTGCTAGCATTTCTCCTGTGGTGTTGCTATCAGTGTGTGAAGAGTGGGAGAAGAGGGTTGCATTGACAATCCAACACAATGGGCCGCACATTGAACACATTTTACAAGTGCTCAGAAGCTTGTAAATAACTCATGAAAGAATAAAGTTACGTTAAAACCAAGCACACCATTGTTTTTCTTGTGAAATTCCCAATAAGTTTGATGTGTCACATGACCCTCTTCCTATTGAAAAAAACAAAAGTTGGATTCAAAATGGCCGACTTCAAAATGGCCACCATGGTCACCATCCATCTTGAAAAGTTTCCCCCCTCACATATACTAATGTGCCACAAACAGGAAGTTAATATCACCAATCATTCCCATTTTATTAAGGTGTATCCATATAAATGGCCCACCCTGTATATTAAACATGAATTAGTTAAAAAAAAAACTTAAATTTATTGCTATCACAAGGGGGAGAGAAGCATTGTGCAGATGACAAATGTCTATTGGTCCTACTGTCACCCTTTTTCTCTGTTGAAATTGATAAAGTGCGGACAATGTTAAGGTAGCTTCTTTCCCAGCCAGAGAGACCAAGGTTTGACAGCACAGAACGCGGAAGTGCTCAGAGTTGGGAAATTTTAGTGTAGAAGGTCTTTACCTAAGATACATACAACTTTCATCAAAGTATCCATAAATCTTGGGTGAATGTTGGTAGTGAAAAATAGACCCCTACATGTTTTACCGACATCTACTACAGGGAGATGCTGAGCAGGTAATGGAGCTGGGGACAGAAGGAGACTCATTTTTGTAACAGTTTGATGAAAGCAAAAGAAATGTAACAAGGAAAGCAAGAATATCACTGCTGATATGATTTACACAAGAACTATGAAACTCTTTCTTTACTCAACTGGATATGAAGACAGTTTTCTAAAATTTCAGACATTTTTTAAACTCCTTTAAACCAGAACAACTGTTATTTATATGTTTTAATTCATATCAGGGCAGATGGAATTGATAATATTGAGATACTTTGGCAAATGCATTACAGTGTGTACTCTATTTTTCTCCAGTGTTCCAAGCCAATATGCATCAGCAGCAAGTTATCAAAAAAGTTTTTTTATTCTTCCAGCTCCAAGGTGATTAATCTTCTTATGATGCAGATGTGGTGAATATAGATATAGTACTTTATATTTCACTTTAATAATGCAATAGCTCTGTCTTCAAAGCTTTCTGTAACCACTCTCTAAAAAACACAAGTCTGCAATTTGAGCAAGATGGAAGCAGGCAGCAAGTGCTAGGAATTAGTGAAGCAATGTACAGGAGTACCAGGTTTTGAAGATTTGTCCCTGGAAAATTTTCCTGAGTGATCAACTTCAAATTCCTAATTAGCTTTGTAACACAGCATTAACAGAGCTTTAACTGGGAAATTAATTTTCAATCAGTACCAGTATGTTTCACCCCCTTCATTAGAAAACCATTTACTATTTTTTTTTTTTATATAATAGTTTTTATTGATTTTGCAAAAGAGAAAAGCATACATCCAATCCATAGCAGACAAGGTAATAAGGCATAATCAGAGGCAGTTCTCCAAGGGAACAGTAATACAAGTGAAAAAGGAAAAGGTGAAGGAAAATATTTCAACCATTGTCCAACTAGATGAACATAATTGACAGGACTGCTACAATAAAAGATAAATCATGACTTCCTACTCTCACTAGGAAGGGCCTGCCACCCCATTGGGTACTTACAATAGACAGGCTTCTTATTGTCCATGGTCACCTGTGTTTAGGTGAAAAGAGCATATCTGTCAGCATATTGGTAGAGTGCTGGATGGATGTTCTAATCATGCAAAAAAAGGAACAGTATTAGTAATACTTATAACAAAATAACAACATATTGTGTCCATACCAGATCTCTAAGTATTGTGGTTTTATTTTGCTTAGTTGGGCATCATCCCTTTCAGTAGAAGCTGTCTTAGGTGCTAAAGAGCCTAATCCAGCTGTCCCATGTGTGGAGAAATTTTTCAGTGTTACCTTGTGCTCTTGCGAAGGAATGTTCATAAGAGCATTGTAATCTAGTTCTGGAAATAACTTCTTCTATAGTGGGGTGCAAATCTTTCTTCCACTTGTTCATAATTGTTAATCTGGCTGCAAATAAAATGTGTATGATCACTTGTATGATTCCTGGAGGGAACCTTTCTGTTGTTAAATTTAGGATGGCTGAATTATATAACCTGTGACTCTGGATATTAATCTAAATGTTGCTTGCCAAAAGCTCATTAATGATTTACAGTACCACATAATATGGAGTAAGTGTCCCCTTTGCCCACAATTGCACCAGCAATCCGTGGAGGAGTCAGTGTACATGTGTGCTAGGCGGACTGGTGTTAGGTACCACCTGTATGTCACTTTAAGAATATTCTCCCAGTGTAGTACCCAGTGTGTGGCCTTCATGCTATGTTGGATTGCACTCACCCATTGTTGTTCTGTATATGATTTCCCTAGATCTCTTACCCAGTTTTGGATGGCTTTCGCTTGTTTTATAGGAAAGTATATTTGTAACATACAGTAAATACGAGAGATTGCTCCTTTGGAAGTTGCATGATTGCGGTAGAATTCCCACATATCTTTATCAATGCTTATGTTCTCAGATTGTAGCGTTTTAAAAAAATGCCTTGATTACTTCTGTAAGGGTCTTTGGTCTTTAGTTCCTCTGGAACTGTGCTCCAAGTTGTGAATCCTAGGCTAATCCATGTTTTCATGGAAAAATTGGGAATTAGAAGTTCAAATATTTGGAGGGTGCTTCAGTGATTTGTATTTGGACAGTTTCTCTACTTAATTTTATTAAGTCTCTCCATGCCATTATTGAAGCTTGGATTGAAGGGTGATCTTGCATTTGGATTGGTAGTTTAGTTGCTGCTGCTATCAATAGAGTCTTGAGGCACCTGTTGTTTATCATGGACTTTTCTATTAGAACCCAGGGTTTGATGGGTTGGGGGTCAGCCCATGCCTTAATTTGTTCCAGTAGGGATACTCTGTAGTAGTCTATTAGTGATGGGGCTCCCATGCCACCTTTAAGCTTATATTTGGTTAAAATGGGAAAGGCTATACAAGCTTTCTTACCTTTCCATATGTATTGTCTAAGATATAAGTTAATTGTGTTAAATAAAATGCTAGGGACTGGGATGTGTACCATCCTTGAAATGTATAGGATCTTTGGTAAGATCACCATTTGAAAGGTTGCTATGTGATCTAACCAGGATATTTGTTGTTTATTCAGTTGAGCCAATTTGGTTTGGATAGACCTTAGGAGCTTTTTGTAATTGGTGTCATATAGTGCTTTTGATTTATTGGATACCTGTATTCCTAAATATTGGATTTCGGTAGTTTCCCAGTTGCAGGGAAATATTGCTTTCATCTTCTCTTTAAATCTTCTGTTTAGGTTTATGGGTAACCCCTGGCATTTAGTTATGTTCATTTTATAATAGGAGATTTCGCCATATATTTCAATTAATTTGTTGACTGCTGGAATGGAGTGTTCGAGGTTGGAAAGGGTTAGTATGACGTCATCAGCGAAGAGTCCTATGGTTTTCCTGCTATTTCTATGCCTTTTATGCCGGGGGATTCCCTTATCGCTGTCGCCAAGGGCTCCATCACTAGGATGAAAATTATGGGTGAAAGAGGGCAACCTTGGCGAGTGCCATTTTAATGGGGAATTCTTCTGATAAAACTGACAAGGTGAACACTTGAGCTGATGGGTTAGTATATAGGGCTGAAATGGCTGAATTGATGAATCCTGTGATACCAAATTTTGATAGGGTCACCTCCATATAGCCCCAATGGACCCTATTGAAAGCCTTTTCACCGTCTAAGGCTATAAAGGCTGCTGGGGTTTTATGTCTTTCCGCTATTCTTTGCAGATTTAATATTCTTCTGGTGACGTCAGGTGCCTGTCTATTTAGTACAAAACCTACCTGGTCATGATTAATAATAAAGGGGGTGATTGTGGCAAGTCTGTTGGCAATTAATTTGGCGTATATCTTGAAGTCAGTGTTTAAGAGGGAGATCGGCCTATAGTTTTGTGGGGAGTCTGAATTTTTTACTGGTTTAGGTAAGGTTACAATAATCGCATTAAGCATTTCTTTAGGGAGGGTTTTGGAGGAAGCTGTGGTGTTACACAGATCAAGGAGATGGGACAAGAGGGTCTCTTTAAAGGAGCAGTAATATTCCGCCCACAGACCATACGGGCCTGGGGTTTTGTTCAGCGCTAAGCACTGTAGAACCTTAGTCAATTCTTTGGCTGTGAAGGAGGCGTTCAGGTATTCTAGTTGCTCGGAAGTAACAGTGGGAAGTTTAATCGAGTCTAAGAAATTTTTAATTTTATCCTGGGTTGGTTGGGGCATTTTAGGGTCGTTATTTAGACTATAGAGGGCACTATAATAACTTTTGAATATGTCCACTATTTCTTTAGGATGCTGTACTGTCTGTCCTGTGGTGGGGTTTTTCATTTATGCCACTTTGTTTGTCTTACTTGAATCTGCCTCGCTCGCTTTTTCCCTGCTTTATTACCGTATAGATAGAAAGAAGTTTTTAAATGTTTGAGGCATCTCTCATGCTTATGTAATAGTCGTTTTTTGAGGTCCGTCCTAAGATGATTAAGCCTTTCCATAGTGGCCTGGGAGCTAGTTGTTTATTTTGTGCTTCTAGTTTTTAGATTTGGTCTAGAAGGGAGTTCATTGCTTGTACTCTCTTATTTTTCTCCCGGGATGCAGCTTGTAAAAGGATGCCTCTCACAAAGGCCTTGTGTGCACATCAAATGTTAGCAATGTCACCTTCCTCAACCTTGTTAAACTTAAAGAATTCTCTTAGCTGCTTAACGACCTCATCCCGGTGCGATGCCTGTTGAAAAATGTGCGTATTGTTGCGCTATAGTATAGTGGGTCTGTCATTATATTGTTCAGAAATTGAGATTGTTATGGGGGGCGTGGTCTGACCAGGTAATGCTTTCGATGGTCGCTGATTGGGCTAGGTAAAGAGTACGGAGGTCCGTGAGAGCTAGATTAATTCTAGTATATGATTTGTGGGGGGCTGAGAAAAAAGTGTAGTCTTTTTTGCCTGCATGGAGACATCTCCACGCATCATATAGTGACTCTGTGTGTAAGAAGTTTTTGAAATTCGGGTTGTGGCTGTGTGTATGGAGAGAACAGTCTAATAAGGCATCGGGAACCAAGTTGAAGTCGCCAAGCATTATCAGATTTCGGAAACGATAATTGACCCTTATTGGGAGCATATACTGATACAATCGTGTAAATCACATTATTAAGTGTACATCCTAAAATAATAAATTGATCATTAGGATCGGTAATTACTTCCTGTGGAGGAAAGGCAATAGAGTTACTGATAGCAATAAGTACCCCATTGTTTTTGTTACTTGTATTGGCACAGTACATATAGGGGTAATTCCTGTGGGATACTTTGGTGCTTTAAGTGCTGAGAAATGGGTTTCTTGGATACTGAGGATGTCCCCTTTAAGTCTTTCTGCTTCTGACCAAAGGAGTTTTTGCTTAACCTCCCTGGCAGTATGATTATTTCCGTTTTTTGGTGCTGAAAGCGGTACGATTATTTTGCATGGAAATTTGGCGTTTTATATTGTAGGCCTGTAATTCTTAGCAATAACTCACTTAAATCTGTCCAAATCAGAGTCTAGTAGACATCCCGGGTATGAAAAAGTTTGAAACATGAAATCATAAATTATAATATAATAAATAACTATAAATAATTATCAGAAATAATAACATAATAGTAATAACATTTATTCAATAATGTAATCAAAACAAAAATACTGAAATTTGCTCAGTTGCAGAATTGTTGCTGTCGACACGTTCAGTTTCTGATGATAAATTTCCCCAAAAATCAGTATCACTCAATTCTGCAAATTATTATTTTTACTATCGCTGTTTTCTAGCTGATTAAAAACCACTTTTGATGTAAAGGGATGCTTTTTGGTTGCTATGGACATTCTCATGTTTCCAGGCAGAAAGAATGACATATATAATATAAAAGTGCATGCAGGGCACTGGGCAAACCACTAGGGACAAAGGGGATGTGAAATGATTTCATACAGCAATGTAATCTATAAGATTACATTGTACTGTATGTGTACTCTGTGTTTCACTTTTTGAATTTCCCGCCGGTCTCCGTCCCCGTGCAACGCTCGCAGGGAACAGAGCCCAGCACACAGAGGCATCGGGCGGAGGGACAGACACGCTGACACCATGGGAGGACATCGCTGGATCCAGGGGACAAGGTGAGTAACCCAGCCTGGATCCAGCAATGCAATCCCGAGTGTGGCTCGGGGTTACCGCTAATGGTACTGAAATTCCACCCCGAGACACACTCGGGATTACCGCCAGGGAGGTTAAAAAGGCTGTTCAAACCCTTGACATTCCTAGAAAGAAATTTGATGGTTATGTAAGGGGCTTATTGGTGCTAGTGTACTGTGCTGGATTTAGTTTGGTATCAGCTTTTGAGCTGAGTTTCAGTTTTCTTGTATGTACCGCAATGTTGCTGTGCTTCTGTAGGCTTGCAGTTCTGGGTCCAATCAGTTCAGATAAAGGGTGAAGTGTGCTAGAAGGATGAATTTGGGATAAAATGACTGTCTTAGGTTGCTCTAGAAGAAATTGAGTACGTAGAATGTTATAGAGATGATTGGTATGGACAAAGTCTGATTCAACTAATGAGAATGAAAAAAGCACAGGAGAGAACATAAAAAAAGAACCCGGTGGTGATGGTAACTGGTAGCAGAATAGTCTGCAGATTTTCCAAGGGGGAATTATAGTGTAACTTCCCACTCCACACTTAGTCATTGTGTAGTACAAGGCTCGAGGGTCACACTGTGTAGTTGAACTTGAGGTGGTCAAACTTTACTTGGTGGAATTATTTGGACAAATCCTGTCTGAGCCTTGAGGGGCCCCGGGCGGTTCTCATGTGGGGTTTCAACTGGAGGGATGCCCCATTCCTTCAGGTACTGTAGGCCTGATTCCTGTGAAAAAATGTTAAATATTTTGTTGCGATATGTCACAATCAATTTGGATGGTGTCCCCCATTGGTATTTGATTTCATGGTTTCTTAATGCTTTCGTGACTGTGAGAAGTTTCTTCCTATGTGGTAAGGTGGCCTGTGAGAGGTCAGTGTACAGTGTGGCGCCCGCAAATTGACCTTCTAGTTGAGGCGATTTACGTGTGGCGTGCATGGCCTCTTCTTTCACATGATAGCAGTGAATTCTTGTGAGTACACCGCGTGGGGTAGTGTTAGGCAAAAAGGATGGTTTGGGCAGCCTGTGAGCTCTATCTATGGTAAGCTCTGTCACTTGCCTAGGGTACCAATGTGTGGAGCAGTTGACGTATATATCTCTGTAAGTCCATGTTGGATATGGATTCTGGAATTCCACAGAACTTAATATTGTTCCTATGGCTGTGGTCTTCCATATCTGCTATTTTAGTCTATATGCATTGTATGTCTGCTTGTTGATCCTGGAGTGCATCAACCATGCTGTTATGGGCAGTATAGGCCTCATCAATTTTGTATTCAACCTCTGATATTCTTTGTTGTAGCTCCTGTACATCTGCCATGATGGAGCGTAGCGCCCTTCTCCTATTTAGGTGCATTGAGTCCCTGAGGTAGATCAGCATCTCCTTCATGTCATTTATGGAGACTGACTGGGAGGAGGAGGGAAATTGCTCCAGAGTGATCTGGGGAGGGTGCTCCATGGATGTGCCTTCCTCCATGTCGGAATCCTCCTCTATAGTGGTGCCCTGTCTTGCTTTTTCATGTTTAATAGGGCTCTGTGTCATGGGGCTGTCAGGGGGAGAGTGTGCTATGTCCCCAGGGGTAGGGTTGCCCGCTGTTGTACATCCCGGGGAAAGTAGTGGGGTGCCTACTGACATGGTGTAATGTCAACTGCGTCGCTTCTGATAGTAGCTGTGTGCCCTTGGAGCCGGAGCTCGCTCACAGTGCTGCCATCACTGTCGCCGGCTAGCCACGCTCCAGTATTTACTAATTTTAATGGCAGATGGAACTTATGGTGGTATTTAATAAACACTGGATTTTTATGTGTATTATATAAAATAAAAAGATTGAAAACAAAAAGGTTTCCTTTACTTTCTGTACTAAACTGTTTCACATAAATATTATTTTTTCATACATTTAGGCCAGAACGTATTTTGCTACATTTCATTACTAAAAATAAAGAAATATGTCTATATTACTTTATTTGTGTGGAAGGTATCAATTCCACAAACTACGGTGTGTGTGTATATATATATATATATATATATATATATATATATATATATATATATATATACAGTATGTCACAAACGTGAGTACACCCCTCACATTTTTGTAAATATTTTATTATATCTTTCATGTGCCGTGGAAGAAATTACACGTTGCTACAATGTAAAGTAGTGAGTGTACAGCTTGTATAATAGTGTAAATCTGCTGTCCCCTCATAATAATTCAACACACAGCCATTAATGTCTAAACCACTGTCAACAAAAGTGAGTACACCCCTAAGTGAAAATGTGCAAATTAGGCCCAAAGTGTCAAAATTTTGTGTGGCCACCATTATTTTCCAACACTGCCTTAACCCTCATGGGCATGGAGTTCACCAGGGTTTCACAGGTTGCCACTGGAGTCCTCTTCCATTACTCTATGACGACATCACAGAGCTGATGGATGTAAGAGACCTTGCGCTCCCTCACCTTCCATTTGAGGATGCCTCACAGATGCTCAATAGGGTTTAGGCCTGGAGACATACTTGGCAAGTCCATCACCTTTTCCCTCAGCTTATTTAGCTAGGCAGTGGTCATCTTGGAGGTGTGTTTGGGGTCGTTATCATGTTGGAATGCTGCCCTGTGGCCCAGGCTCCAAAGGGAGGGGATCATGATCTGCTTCAGTATGTCACAGTACATATTGGTGTTCATGGTTCCCTCAATGAACTGTAGCTCCCCAGTGCTGGCAGCACTCATGCAGCCTCAGACCATGACACTCCCACCACCATGCTTGACTGTAGGCAAGACCCACTTGTCTTTGTTCTCCTCACCTGGTTGCCGCCCCACACACTTGACACCATCTGAACCAGTAATCCATGTCCTTAGTCTGCTTGTCTTCAGCAAACTGTTTGAGGGCTTTCTTGTGCATCATCTTTAGAAGAGGCTTTCTTCTGGGATGACAGACATGCAGACCAATTTAATGCAGTGTGCAGTGTATGGTCTGAGCACTGACAGGCTGACCTCCCACCCCTTCAACCTCTGCAGCAATGTTGACAGCACGTATACGTCTATTTTCCAAAGACAATCTCTGGATAAGAGATGGTGGTGCTTTGTGGAAGCTGGGATGCTGTCCCATTTGTATGCAGGTTTCTAGTCTACGTGATGACAATGCCTGTCTAAATTCCTTGGTTTGTGCTCTGCAGTCTGAGATCAGGAGGTTGTCTAAGCCAGTTTGTTGTGTTGAGCTGCCCTGCAATAATCCACCTCTTCCTCAAAGACTGCGCAGGAGAAGGGCAGTGTGGACAACCGTTGGGTCTGGAAGAGTAAAGCCTGTGGACCATAAACATGTAGCTTTTGGTTTGACACTGCATAACCCCTATAGTGTTCTTTCTGAGCTAGAAGCAGACACAAAGGCTGCAAACATAGCTGCTTGTGAGATTAGCAACCCTTCTCTGCACATGGAGGAGCTTGAGAAAAAAAAGCAATTCCAAAAGTAATTGTTTTATCTGAGGCTGCTCACCAGGCAAGAGTTGTGGATAAGGCTCCTAAAAGAAGAAGTCATCTTCTTGTTGGTGATTCAATTGTAAGAGGTGTTGCTATAGGAAATCATGTGGTAGTGTCAAAGGAAGTTAGGTGTTTGCCTGGTGCTACTGTTAGGAGAGATAAGGGGCGCATTGTAAGAATTGTAAAAAAAGCTAGCGAAGAGTGCAGTGTTGATGTTGTTGTGCACCTTGGCACAAATGATTTGTCCCAGAATGATGTGCATTCTGTGCAGAAGGATTTTCAGAATTTGGGCCAGGATCTTCAACAGTTACGGTGTACTGTTATATTTTCAGAGGTCTTACCTGTGTATAATGAACAACACAAGAAAGTACTTCGGATAGCAGAGTTCAATGTTTGGTTTAAGAATTGGTGCAAAGCTGAAGGTTTTGGTTATGTTAGTCATGATGCTACCCAGTGGTCGGACATTGAACTTTACAAGAGAGATGGCCTGCATCCCTCACACAAGGGCACTGAGCTTCTTGGTATGGAATTTAGCAACTTTTTGGACATGCATTTAAACTGAGAAATGGGGGCAGAGATGTAATTGTTGAGGAGCGTTTCTGTCCCCAGCAGGTTGAAACAAATGTGAAGATTCATGTTGGTAATGACTGGGCTGATGAGGTGGTCACTTCAGTTGAAGTTTCTGTTAATAAAAAGAAAGCAGTTGAAAGTTGTGTTTGTCATGTCATGTGCACTAATGCACGTAGTTTAGGCAACAAGCTTTGTGAACTGACAGCTCTTATGTCTAGGGACAACTTGGACCTTGTTGCAATTACAGAGACATGGTTCAAGGATTCAAATGACTGGGAAATACAGTAACTATACCAGGGTACACACTATACAGGAATGACAGAGTAGGGAAGAGGGGAGGTGGAGTTGCCATATATGTAAAAAATGGCATACAACTAACATTAATTCAAAAGACAATGTAGTCCGTAAAACTTCAGTGGGTATTAGTTTTGGAGAGGGAAGTAACGGTAAACTCAATAGAGTAGTTAGTTGTTCAATAGTATTCGAAGTGAGACAGGACCCCTAGACATATGATAAGGTTAAGTTTCCCTTCTAGGGAGGGACCAACCTTCCGTCTGGGTCTCCCAAAGTTCATAAAGTAAAAAGAAAACTTAATTACAATCAAAATACGGTAAAAAATGTATATACCGTTGAGGTGGAGGGGAGAAGGGATGA
>BLSH010186547.1:64940-89469 GCA_018402905.1 Glandirana rugosa
GTGGTGGGACCAGGTTTTGTGACCATTATATCAGTTTCTTAAGTTAGTCTAAACAGACCGTGCTAGACGGGAGTCATTACGGTACAACGAAACCCACGTCGTTCGACACATAAAAATCCACTAGGTACTAGGAAGAAAACTCTTCACTAAGGTAATGGTAAAATGCACCCAAAGCAACATGGCATTACTGAGGGCAGATCGTGCCAGACAAATCTGATTGAATTCTTTGACTATATTACCAGTGTTTTGGACCAGGGTGGTGCTGTGGACATAGCGTATCTTGATTTCAGCAAGGCATTTGATACAGTTCCACATAATGATCTGATACAAAAGTTGTACAAGACTTAACCCTTGGGTTGTTCAGTAGATATGCAGTTGGTTAAAGGATAGATCCCAGAGTGTGGTTGTAAATGGGGTTCACTCGGAGCAGAGACCAGTCACTAGTGGGGCACCACAAGGCTCTGTACTGGGTCCTGTTCTATTTAACCTATATGTAAGTGATATAACTAAAGGTTTGTTGGGCAATGTATGTCTCTTTGCTGATGATACAAAGGTGTGTAATAGGGTTGATATCCCTGGAGGTGTCTCTAACATGGAACATGATTTGGCATTGCTGGAAGATTGGTCAAAGCAGTGGAGACTGCAGTTCAATATTTCTAAATGTAAAATAATGCATCTAGGGAAAAAGAATCCGCTTAGAGAGTACAGAATTGGGGGTACAGTGTTAGCCACCACTACAGAAGAAAAAGATTTGGGGGTGATTATTTCAGATGATTGCAAAATGAGCAAACAGTGTGACCAGGCAGTGGGAAAAGCAAATAGAATTCTGGGATGTATCAGTAGGGGATCACCAGCAGGAGCAAGGAGGTTCTGATTCCTCTATATAGATCTTTAGTGAGACCTCACTTAGAATACTGTGTCCAGTTCTGGAGACCACACTTACAAAAAGATATTGATAAGATAGAACGAGTTCAGAGACGGGTAACAAAAATGGTGAAAGGTCTGGGGGATAAAACATATCAAGAGCGACTTCAGGAACTTAATATGTACAGTCTGGAGGAAAGAAGGGAGAGGGGAGACATGATTGAAACCTTTAAATACATCAAGGGGGTGAATAAGGTTCAGGAGGGCAGTCTTTTCAATATATAATAAACAAAATATAAGCGCCAACCTCTTAATACTAAACTCATAACACATAAATCATAATTTTGTTATTTGTGATTCCACAAATGGACTATGGAATGGATTTTCCAATCTTAGTAGCATATAGCCAAAGTCCATTAATGTCCATCCAAATAGTGACAATCAACTTATTGGTGATAAAGTGATGATAGTGCTCTCCAGTGCCTCAATAAATCGGTGCAATATGTGCAGAAAAGGTGCCAAGTGCCAGGATCCCTCTTGTGTCCCTACTCACCAGAGCAAATGAGTAGGGTGCAGTCAGCAGGTCAAAAACGCAAGGTGGTGATAACCGGTGGTTCCTGGCTGAACACTGGAACAGATATATAAGACTCCTTTCCCAGCTACTGGCAGACCTTTGTGGCAGAAAAACTGTTATTCAGTACCCAGCTTAGACCAGGAAAACATTCAGAGGTGTTCAACAAATAGTAGTGATGCAGAGGCCAGTGTTCAGCCAGGAACCACCGGTTATCACCACCTTGCGTTTTTGACCTGCTGACTGCAAAGCAGTAGGTCCATTTGCTCTGGTGAGTAGGGACACAAGAGGGATCCTGGCACTTGGCACCTTTTCTGCACATATTGCACCGATTTATTGAAGCACTGGAGAGCACTATCGTCACTTTATCACCAATAAGTTGATTGTCACTATTTGGACGGACATTAATGGACTTTGGCTATATGCTACTAAGATTGGAAAATCCATTCCATAGTCCATTTGTGGAATCACAAATAACAAAATTATGATTTATGTGTTATGAGTTTAGTATTAAGAGGTTGGCGCTTATATTTTGTTTATTATATTCTATCACAGCATATTGCTGTTATTGAGCAGCCTTCTTGTGGTAATTATTCATGTAACCACTATCACATTTAAGTTAATTTATATTTAGTGTGGAGTCATAATAGAATCTGTCATGGCACAATCAGTTTATATTATTATTTTCTAGTCTTTTCAATATGAAACCAAAATCAAGAACACGGGGACATGACCTCAAACTAACTGGGGGGAAGTTCAAAACTAATCTTAGAAAGTATTATTTTACTGAAAGGGTGGTTGATGATTGGAATAAACTACCAACAGAGGTTGTGAGACAGTCAACAGTAAATGGCTTCAAACATGCTTGGGATAAACATAAATCTATAGTCAGACAACAAGGTTAATGTAAAAAAAAAAAAAAAAAAATTATAAAAAAAAAAAAATTAATAATAAATAAATAAATAAAAAGGGGCAGACTCGATGGACTACTCAGTCTTTTTCTGATGTCACTTTTCTATGTTTCTATAAGATGCTGAGCACATGCACTTAACTTCTTTGGTCAACCATGGCGAGGCCTGTTCTGAGAGGAACCTGTCCTGTTAAACCGCTGTATGATCTTGGCCACCGTGCTGCAGCTCAGTTTCAGGGTCTTTGCAATCTTCTTATAGCCAAGGCCATCTTTATGTAGAGCAACAATTCTTTTTTTCAGATCCTCAGAGAGTTCTTTGCCATAAGGTGCCATGTTGAACTTCCAGTGACCAGTATGAGAGAGTGAGAGTGATAACACCAAATTTAACACACCTGCTCCCCATTCACACCTGAGACCTTGTAACACTAACGAGTCACATGACACCGGGGAGGGAAAATTATTAATTGGGCCCAATTTGGACATTTTCACTTAGGGGTGTACTTGCTTTTGTTGCCAGCGGTTTAGACATCAATGGCTGTGTGTTGAGTTATTTTGAGGGGACAGCAAATTTACATTGTTATACAAGCTGTACACTCACTACTACTATATATATATATATATACTATATATACACTGAGCAAAATTATATACACAACACTTTTGTGTTTGTCCCTATTTATCATGAGCTGAACGCAAAGATCTACAACTTTTTATATGTACATGAAAGGTCTATTTCTCTTAAATATTGTTCACAAATCTGTCTAAATCTGTGTTAGTGAGCACTTCTCCTTTGCCGAGATAATCCATCCACCTCACAGATGTGGCATACCAAGATGTTGATTAGACGGCATGATTATTGCACAGGTGTGCCTTAGGCTGGTAACAATAAAAGGCCACTCTAAAATGTGCACTTTTACTGTATTGGGGGGGGTCATAAAACCAGTCAGTATCTGGTGTGACCGCCATTTGCCTCACACAGTGGAGCACATCTCATTTGCATAGAGTTGATCAGCTTGTTGATTGTGGCCTGTGGAATGTTGGTCCATTCTTCTTCAATAGCTGTGCGAAGTTACTGGATATTGGCAGGAACTGGAACACGCTGTCGTATACTCCAATCCAGAGTATCCCAAACATGTTCAATGGGTGACATGTCTGGTGAGTATGCTGGCCATGCAAGAACTGGGATGTTTTCAGCTTCCAGGAATTGTGTACAGATCCTTGCAACATGGGGCCGTGAATTATCATGCTGCAACATGAGGATCTAATTGTCGTGGATGAATGGCACAACAATGGGCCTCAGGATCTCATCATGGTATCTCTGTGCATTCAAAGTGCCATCAATAAAATGCACCTGTCTTCGTTGTCCATAGCATATGCCTGCCCATACCATAACCCCACTGCCACCATGGCTCACTCGATCCACAACGTTGCCATCAGCAAACCGCTCATCCACATGACACCATACACGCTGTCTACCATCTGCCCCCTACAATGAAAACCGAGATTCATCCATAAAGAGAACACCAGACGTCATTGAATGTGAGCATTTGCCCACTCAAGTCGGTTACGGCGACGAACTGCAGTCAGGTCGAGGCCCCGATGAGGACGACAAGCATGCAGGTGAGCTTCCCTGAGGTGTTTTCAGACAGTTTGTGAAGGAATTCATTGGTTATTCAAACCAATAATTGCAGGAGCTATCCGGGTGGCTGGTCTCAGACGATATTGGAGGTGAAGATGCTGGATGTGGAGGTCCTGGGCTGGTGTGGCTACAAGTGGCCTGCGGTTGTAAGACCGGTTGGATGTACTGCCAAATTCTCTGAAGCGCCTTTGGAGATGGCTTATGGTAGACAAATGAACATTACAGAGCAACAGCTCTGGTGGACATTACAGCAGTCAGCATGTCAATTGCACGCTCCCTCGAAACTTGTGCTGTGTGATAAAACTGAAAATTTTAAAGTGCCCTTTTATTGTGGCCAGCCTAAGGCACACCTATGTAATAATGATGCTGTCTAATCAGCATCTTGATATGCCACACCTGTGAGGTGGATGGATTATCTAAGCAAAGGAGAAGTGCTCACTAACACAGATTTAGACAGATTTGTGAACAATATTTGAGAGAAATAGGCCTTTTGTGTACATAGAAATAGATCTTTTTGTTCAGCCCATGATAAACAGGGGCAAACACAAAAGTTTTGCATTTATAATTTTGCTCAGAATATATATATATATAGTGATAGCCGGCAGGTAAAATAACCTGGGCGCATTCAAGATGGCAGATACATTTGCCCCAGGTTCATACTCTATGCGGGTGGCTACCACTAGGGGGAGTGCTGGGAGTCTTGCAGGAGTAATGAGCCCAGCTGAGTGGAGCTGGCTCATTAAGGCCTCTACAAGAGCTCCCAGCAGGCATAGGTGGATGCTCCACCCTGGAACCAGTTTCTGTGACCACAGACTGGGGAGCGTAAAACACATCCTTTACACGGTAAGGCCTGTGTGGCTGAGTGTCCTGCAGTGAGAGGTAGGAGCTAGGTACAGCGGTAGGCTGTACCCAGCTGACAGACAGGGAAACCTATCATATAGTCAGTGGCCAAGTGGCCTAGGATTTATTTTGTTGTTTGTTTTTGTTTTGCTGTTTTTCACATTGTAAAAAGTGAAAATAAACAGCCTTTTTGTTTTCACCTGCAACTGCTGTCATGCTGTGCCTAAATTGTGTAGTGAACCCTTTCAGGGGGTCACACACACCCGCTGCCGAGCTAACCCCCTTACAGTTGGTGGAGGAAGCCAGGGGCAGTTTTTTTTTGAAAGGCCAGCATGGAAGAGTTACTGAGACAGCTTGCTGTAGCAAATGCTAACCAACAACAAATGAATGCTAATCAGGAACAAACAAATGCTAGTCTACAATAAGCAAATGCTAATCAGCAACGAGCCCAGCAGCAATCTGAGGCTCGCTTAATTGATCTGTTGCAGAAGCAAGAGCAGAGACTCCAACAGCAAATGGATTCCATAACACAACAGCATCCACATACCAGTGAGGCAAGTGGTTTACTTAATACATCATAATTTTATGTGAGCCGTTTACTGCCAAAAATGACTGGAGAGGATGATCCTGAAGTGTTTCTGACCACATTTGAAAGGACTGCAGAAAGAGAAAAGTGGCCTATGGAACAGTGGGCTGGATTGGTGGCTCCTCTATTAGCTGGGGAATCGCAGAAAGCATATTATGACTTAGAGCCAGACCAAGCAAAATACTTTGTTGTGCTAAAAACAAAAATATTGGCACGGTTGGGTGTCACCCTGGCTGTCCGGGCTCAGCGTGTGCATAACTGGACTTTCCAACTTGAAAAGCCCCCCAGGTCACAACAAAGTATGATCTCATTCACCTGGGCAGGAAGTGGATGCAACCAGAGACTCTGACAGCACCAAAGATTGTGGAACATGTGGTAATGGATCGGTTCCTGAGATCTCTACCTACTGCTATCCAAAAGTGGGTAAACCATGGAAACCCGGACATGGCCGACAAGCTTGTGGATCTGGTAGAGAAGTACTTGACTACAGAGAACCTGACCACCTTTCCCAGGGACTCACAGACTTTCTACCCTAAGATCAGACCATCCCCAGTGGCGGGTAAGATGACTTCAAGGGATAAGGGTGGAGAGAGTGAGAGGATGGGAAGTTTGCATAATGTATGGCGACCGCAGTCAAAGTCGCAGGAAGCTGCAAAAAAGTTTATTTGTTATCGGTGCTGGCAGTTGCCCAGTTGTGGATGAACCTATGGAATATGACTATCTAAGAGACAGACGTCACTGCCACTCGAGGAACTGTAAAATATTTATGCAAAATATGTATTAATGGTAAAAATGTTGTTGTGTTGCTAGATTCCGGTAGTCTGGTAACATTGATCAAAGCTGAATTAGTTACTACAGAGGTCTCTGGGAATAACAAGGTCACTGTTATTAGTGTACATGGGGACACCAGAGAGTATCCTGTGGCTAAAGTGGTTTCTGAGACCCCCAAAGGCAATATAACTCATCAGGTGGGGTTGGTGCCTCACTTACCACATGATGCTATTGTGGGGAGGAATTTTCCAAAATTCTGGGAACTCTGGGATGGTTCTGAACCCCCCACAGAGGCCCCTAGAGGCCAGGAAGAGGAATCCCAGGTATCTTCTGAGAATGGTGAGACCTCTCCAGATTTTCCCTTGTCGGCGTTGGCCGGAGACACTCGGGAACCTGGGGAGGAACCAACATCTTCAGATGAAAACATGCCGTCTGTGGAGTTCTCAAATTTAGAGGTTCACAGGGAAAATTTTGCCACAGAACAAGTAAAGGACCCCACCCTGATAAAGGCATGGGAAAATGTGGTAAAGATAGATGGTGAATTAGTGAACCCAGATCAGTCCTGCAGTTACCCATACTTTATGGAAATGGTCTGTTGTATCGGGTTGCCCAAAAGGTGGATGAAACTATTGAGCAACTTGTGGTACCCAAACCCTAAGGAAGTTGGTATATTGGAATTTGCCCATGGGCACATTTTGGGAGGTCCTTTGGGGGCAGAGAAAACCTGAGAGAGAGTATTGCAAAGGTTCTATTGGCCGGGGGTCATGAAGGAAATAGAAAACTATTGTTCCTCCTGCCCTGTGTGTCAGAAGTCGGCACCTTTCACGCATTTCCGTAACCCACTGGTACCTCTCCCCATCATTGAGGTTCCCTTTGAGAGGATCACAATGGATTTGGTAGGTCCGATACAGAAGTCCACTAGGGGGCATCAGTACATTTTGGTCATAATGGACTATGCCACCCGATATCCCGAAGTGATCCCTCTTAGGAATACCTCCGTCAAGATGATAGGGGCTCTGTGAGCATTTTGATGTAATCAGGTAGGGGCAGTGTGATTAATTAGGTGCTGTGTAATCTGGTAAAGGCAGTGTGATTAGGTAGGGATTGTTTGATTAGGTATCTTTTGCATGATTGGTTAACTGTAATACATTGCATTTTTGGTTTGGTTTTGGGTTTGGGTTTATTACCACTTTAGCTATTTTGGACCTCACAGGGCTGTGGCCTGTGATCAGCAGCACTAAAAATACTGGCACTGGCTGCAATCAGGTAGGGGCTCTGTGATTATTTTGGTGCTGTGTAATCAGGTAGGGGCAGTGTGATTAATTAGGTGATGTGTGATCTGGTAAAGGCAGTGTGATTAGGTAGAGACTGTTTGATTAGGTAGGGGTGTCTTTGATAGGAACAGGAGAGCTAATTGTACCTTTTGCATGATTTGTTAGCTGTGATACATTGCATTCTTGGTTTGGTTTTGGTTTTGGGTTTATTACCACTTTAGCCATCTTGGACCTCATTAGCCTCAAAATGTTATATTTTTCTCATGGCAACAAGAAAACAGACAATTAAGGAAAAAAAATGATCAAAAGGTAAAGCAACCAGACACAGATAACTATAAAATACACAAAATGAGGTGAAAAACCCACTAACAAACTAGCTAGTTCAATGAACAAAATGGAGAGTTTAAGAAATGTTGTCTACAGTGACATTGGGGATTTTACTTCAGATTCTACTGGCATTTTACTGGCTTCCCATTCACTCAAGGAAAATGATTTGAATGGATTACTGTTCAAAGGTTTAAAACCCAGTTATGTGCAATGAAAATGAAAAAAAAAAAACAAAACAGGATTTTTGTTTGCACATTATGGCAATATGTTTGGTTGAATTTGTGTGTGTATTCTGCAAATATTCATTATGATGGGCTTAGTAAAGGAATAGAGGTTCTCCGCTTTTCAAAGTATATGTTAGGACATAAGGAGAAGTTGTGTTCACTTTGAATAGTCAACCAAGTAAAGGAAATTTTAAAAAAAAAAGGTTTTTGCTAGGACATGATTGGGATTTAGGTGTGCTCTGGTGTGGCCTATACCCCCAAGTCCTGGAACAAAACTTGTTGTAGGAAGAAAGGAAACACCAATTAACAGATTTGCTTTGCTGCTCTTTGTGACACAGATAGGGGGTGAAGAGTGCAAACTCTGGTGCAGCTGTGCATTGATACCAATCAGCTTCCAGATTTTTTATCAAAGCTTAATTGAAAAAGCTGACAGCATCAGTTCACCTTTTCTTTCCTAAGTTCCAGCTCCCGTATGTACTAATATACCATTACCGCTTGCCAACTGCCCACCCACAATGTACTATGGGTGAGCGGCTGCTGTAGGCAAAGCGATGTACCCCTATGCTGCTGCCTACTTCCAGGTTTGGTGGCACATATGTGCCCCCCCCCCCCCCGTTGTGTGCAATCACAACCCACAAACAACATAGAGCTCTGTAGGACTGTAGGAAGGGAACAATTTATCAGTTTCTCATCCCTGCAAAGAAAAAGCAAGGATGAGAAACTGAGACATCAGTTAATAAAAGCAGCTCACTACACACATTACACATAGTTAGGCACATATTTAAATCCTTGGTCACCCTAGATGTTAACCCCTTCCCAGCCAGAGTCATTAGTACAGTGACAGTGAGTGTATAGGATAAGGGACTTTTCCTGCACAACCCTTGTCTTAGTGGTTGTGGGTGTGCGAGGGGTGACTTATCAAAATCTAGAGGCCCTCAGATCCTGCCCCCCACATTTGAATGAGCATAGGGTACCTATTAGCTTTATGAAACCACAGTCCTTTATTAAAAATGTCCCCAATGTGGGGGGACAGAGCTAGCGACTGGCATGTGAGCAGCAGGGATCCGGAGCTCCAGCTAGGACGATTCATCCTGTAATTATCCTGAGACCCTGAGTCACTTGTTTTATACAACGGTGGGTGTCTGAGCGTGCGCTGCTTCTACTAATCAGGCAAAGATGGTGAAATACGGGTCGACTCCTGAGGAAACAGCGGGAGAGCGTCTGGATAAATATGCCTGGGGATCTCAAGATGGTGATGGCAGCATGGTGGAGGCCCCAGGAGCCTGCACGAGGTGGGTGAGTCCCCCACACACTCCAGGGATCTGAGCCTTCTGCCCCACAAGAGTCATGAAAGGAGAGGCAGCACAATGTTGGCGGAGCTACCCAGGGTAGATATGGAGGATGAGGAGCTGGAGGGGGGAGGGGGAACCCTCTTTGAAAGAAATCATGGCAGCCATATGCACATGCCAGAACACGCTGACAGAACATATAGGTGGTCTGAGAATAGACATGTCATTTGTAAAGCAGGATATCTCTAAGCTCAAGGGAGAACCACTGCAATGGAACAATGTATAAGTGATCTGGAGGTTACAGTTCACCCTCTGCGTGGCACAGTGAGGTGATCTACAGAAAGGAATGGCGGCACATACTGACAAGCTCAGTGATATGCAAGACTGCCAAAGGCAGAACAATGTGCGCTTTGTGGGTTTCCCTGATGGGGTGAAGGGGAAACAGCCAGAGGATTTTTTGGAATTATGGCTTGCTGATAATATGGAAAAAAATACTTTCTCTCGCCTGTTCGCTATTGAGCGTGCTCATAGAATCCCATCAAAACCCCCTCCCCCGGGAGCCCTGCCGAGACCTATGATTGCATGCATTCTCCACTTCAGAGATAGGGAAAACATCCTGAAAGCTGCAAGGAATATGGTAGAATTAAAATGCAATGGGAACCGGATTTCTATATATCCGGATTTTTCAGCAGCAACACAAAAGCAACGTGCCAGTTTTATCCATGTCAAGAAAAGGCTTCAGGATCTAAAGTTGGTATACAGCATGATGTATCCTGCAAAGCTACGCATAGTGGATAAGGGTAAAGCTCACTTCTTTACTAACCCTAAAGATGCATCACGTTGGCTGGACGCTAGAGGGCACCCTGACCTCCGAATAATATTCGCTGGCAGAATGACTTCTACTACCTGGATTCCTTACTAGGATACAGCATTGATCCTTTGAATGACTATCTTTGAAAGGGCTCTAGTGGTACTCTGCCACGCTTTATAATGTACACCAGCAATACTGAAAAGGCCCACTGGTGGCTATATGGTACTAGGATACACAGGAGAGATCAGTGTCTCAAATAACTGTTTCCAAAGTCCTAAGCTGATCTATCTTAAAACATGTATCCTTTCCAACCATTTGAACTGTTCGCAAAGTTTTTTACTTGGCTATCGATGTCCTTCCTTTCTTTATAACTCCTCAACAAGGAGGAACTGAGAGGGTTATACACTTTACAGCAGGAGAGGGAGAGGAACACTCCTGCCTCAGCTCTAAGTTCTACTTGGAAAAACAAAAGAGAAAAGGAAGGATACATTTATATTAATTAATTTATTTATTTATTTATTTCTCCTGAGTTATTTTATGCCTTAAAGACCTTTTGACCCCCCCAAGGTCATATCACTGTTTAGTTCTGGGTACTAAGCACACAATAAGTTGGGGTTGTTTGCAGGGTGGGTGGGGTGGGGGTTTTGTTAATTGCCCTTTTTGTAAGTGCATTGGGAAAATTACATGGTATGGAAGATGGGTTTCTAAGGTTCTGAAAATGAATGTTACTATGTCTTCACAAGCAGGAAGTGGTGGGGCAGCACATGGTCCAATAGGTAGGCCTGTGATATATTGTATGTAAAGATGGCACATAGTTTAAATCTAATGTCCTGAAATGTACGGGGCCTAAACTCGAAAATTAAGCGTTCCCTGGTATTTAACTATATTAAACGATACAAGCCAAACATTATTTTCCTACAGGAGATTCATCTACATGGCTCCAGGCTTATGGCCCTGAAATGGGTTAATATGTTACATGTCCTACATACAGAGTACTCCTCATACTCCGGGGGGTTGCAATACTGGTAACTAAAAACCCAGGTGCTCATATTATACGTCTCAAAACTGATCCCAAGGGTAGATGTGTGATTTTGGTGTGTACAATATTTAATGTATGTTTGACGTTGGTGGGCGTGTATGCCCCCCCTCTATTTTCTGTACAAGTTCTGGAGGAGTTAATGGCAGTAGTTGGAGAGGTGGCGGAGAGACCCGTGCTCCTACTAGTAGACTTTAATGCAGTATCTGATGCCCAATTAGATAGATGGGGGAGACATCTGGAGCAACCCCCTTGTTCAACATTTGGATGGAGAGTTTCTCTCTTATTGATGTCTGGAAATATCATAATCCTGGGATTAGGGAATTTTCATGTAACTCAGAGACACATAGGACCCTATCTAGAATCGATCTAGTGCTGTCCACCATGGATGGCCTCCCATTAATATCTAAGGTTCAATATCTCCCAAGGGCTATATCAGACCATTCACCACTAGAGGTCACTCTAAACCTGAACATTAACCTGGGTAGGAAGTATTGGAGAATTAATGCTCAATGGTTACGAGAAGAGTACATTACAATTAAATGTCAGTTGGTCATATCGAATTACTGAAAGGAAAATGGTGCACAAACCTCCATATCCAATCAATGGGAGGCCTTTAAAGCAACGTTGCGGGGAGTGTTCGGTAGGGAGGTCAGAGAATTCTCCAGGGCTCTAGCATCAGAGGTCACACAGGTGGAAACTAAGGTGACCACAGCTGAACGTGTATATATTGGAGACCCATCCCCCAATAACTATAGATCGTGGCAGGAACATGTGAGGGAATCCAGATTGCTCCTGATGGAGCAATCCAGCAAAGACCGACTAAGACAATGTGGTTGCATGTTTGAACAAGGGGATAAGAATGGCCGGTTGCTAGCTTTTCTGGCAAGGCCATCCTATACTCCAGTATCAGTTATGCGACTGAGGAAGCCGGAAGGTGAGCTAAGGCAAGATCCCTGGGAGATTCTTCAGTCCTTTGTGGAGTTCTATGAATCGCTATACAAATCTCAGACAGAGGCCACGGAGGAGGGAATCTCTAACTATTTAGCAAATATCACTCTACCTACACTATCCCCTGAAAACAGAAATCTGCTAGAACAGGATATAACACAGGAGGAAATGGGAGAGGCCATCTCCCATTTCAAAGCACATAAATCACCTAGATTAGATGGATATCCCGCTCAGTGGTACCAACTGCATAGAGAAGCCTTAACGCCATATCTTCATAGGGTATTCACAGCTGCTAGAAAAGGGGGTATACTCCCTAAGTCCACGAGGGAGGCGTTAATAGTAGTTTTGCCCAAACCTGGGAAAGATCCCCTTGAGTGTGAGTCATATCGCCCTATCTCCCTAATTAATTCAGAGTTTAAAATCCTGGCCAAGGTGCTATCACATAGATTGCAAATGGTAATCACCACACTGATAAATCCTGACCAGATGGGTTTTATACTTGGAAGGTGCACTCAAATAAATCTTCAGAGGCGCTTTGTCAACCTACAGGTGGGACATGACAACGCCAAAAGGATGAGTGATAGCATCCTTGGATACAAAAAAGCTTTTGATTCTGTAGAATGGGAATACCTCTTTACACTTTTAAATAGACTGGGATTCAGGCCTAAATTTGTTTTAATGGGTTTGTCTCTTATACAAAGCTCCAGAGGCCAGGGTCAGAGTAAATGGGATGGTGTCAGATTTCTTTGAGATGCTTAGAGGTATCAGACAGGGGTGCCCCTCTCTCCTCTCCTGTATTGCATTGGCCATTGAACCATTAGCGGCCAAGATTAGAGAGATGGATGGTCTAAACGTTTTGCAAATTGGAGCGCTGGAGGACCACATATCACAATATGCGGATGATATGCTCTTGTATTTAAGTGGTCCTGGGGCTTCTTTATCCGCGGCCTTCTCGTTGATACAGGAGTTTGGGGACTTCTCGTGGTTCTGCATTAATTGGAAAAAATTGACTTTGTTTCTGTTAGACCCACAACCCAATTTGATATTACCAGCACAGTGCCCCCTAACAATTTCAACACAATTCGAATACCTGGGCATTAACATACAGCTTACACTAGAATCATTTTTGGAACAGTTTAGGGATAGGATACAGGGATGTTAGGATCCCCCCCTTACACTTTTGGGTAGAGTGAATCTATTTAAAATGATATTTCTACCAAATTTTTATATGTGTTGTGTAACACTCTGGTATATATCCCCAAAAAATCTTTGAACATATCAATTCACTGCTGAATTCCTTTCTCTGGGGGTCAGGCGCCTCTAAGATTTCCCTAACTGTCTTGCAATTACCAGTGGAAAAGGGTGGAATGGCATTACCAGACCTCCATCTTTATTATTATGTGTCTCAGCTAGTGTTCACCCACTGGTGTATGTTCCCACAAATAAATAATGCTGCAATGATGGTAGAAGCTTTAGCAGCTTCCTCCTATGAAGCACTGTTGAACTTCTTTCACAGGGGGGAGGTGCCCACTATGTTAGGTAAAATTATACTTAAAGCAGCAAAACACATTTTGAATATTAGGGATCAGCCTATACAACTTTCTCCTGACACTCCACTGGGGTTTAATTCATGCTTAGAAGACATTTGTTGTCATGAGGATGGGCACAGGTGTGCTAATTTTGGCTTAAAATATCTACATCATCTAATAGAGGGGGAAGCTTAAGTATTTTCCACAGTTATGGAGAGAGTTGGGCGTCCTGAGCACCTGGGGATTACAATATTCCCAACTTCAGCATGCTATCCATGCGCAGTGTGGGAGAGACAATATTTTGTTGAATAACACAACACTGGAAAGGATACTATTAAATCCCAAATTAGTTTCAAACTATGACACTACCCTGATCACTGTGGAGAGTAGCCATTCAAAAAAAATTAGAGATAGGGGGCAAAACATTATACCGGAGCTGTCGGAGGAACACTGGGAGGATTTACTGCTATCGTATACATACACGGTCATCTTGGTTGGATGAATGATCCAATTAAGATATCTCCATCAAAGCTTAAGGTCAATCCACAGGTTTGGCAGTACCTTACTGCAGACACCCGCACAAATAAAGGGATTTCCCTCATGTATAATTCCCTACAAAACCTGCAATCACTCTCCAAAACAAAATCCATGGAGCAATGGGAACAGGAATTAGACACACATATCTCCGATGACCAATGGAAACATGCACTCAACTCCATTAAAAAAATCCTCATGCAGCAATGCACATTGGGAGATGAAGCTCAAAATAACCACTAGATGGTACTATACGCCCTTTAGGCTAGCAAAATTCTCTTTCTCTGCCTCCCCTGAATGTTGGAGAGGTTGTGGTCAAGTGAGGAACTTAACACACATACTATGGGAATGCCCTTCTTGACCAGTTTTTGGAGACAGATTTTCTGTTTACTATCAGGTCGCACTGGTTTCCTAAACCCTCCCTGTCCTAAACTAGCCATTCTAAATATTGGCATCGAAAATTACCCATCAAACTATAGACCAGTGATTACTCACATCCTTCTCGCAGCAAGACTGGCCATACTAAGGAAATGGTAAACACAACTTACCCCCAATATATCGGAAGTCTCAGCTATGGTCGCAGAAAACAAAACATTCGAAAAACTGATAGCAATTAATGCAATGTCATATGCCAAATTTAAATCAATGTGGGATATGTGGCCGTAGAAACCAAATTAAATAGAAATGAAATATTAGTGATAAAGGTATAATGCTTCCTTGCTTGTCTCGTGTTGCTTCCTCTATTATAGCACTGAATTACAATTATAATGTACTTACTAATGCCCTTTTGTAACAAATTTCTTTGTTTGCTCTTCACCGGTATATTTTGTTCTGTACTTTGAAAATCCTAATAAAAATGTATTGCTTTAAAAGATATCTCCATCAAATGTATTACACCCCCCTTAGACTATGTATCATGGGAAGGAGGGAAAACTCCATCTGTCATAAATGTCAGGCGATGGAAGCAATCTGGGAATGGTGGAATGGTCTGGGAATGTGATAGGGTAAGGCCAATCTGGTTGCAGGTTACGCATTTTATCGCAGACACCTTCAACCTTCCAAATGTATGTAGCCCATTGTGTGGACTTCTGGGGATATTTGAGGATGATCTAATGGACATGAGATTACTATTTTTCTATGTGCGCAAATTAATAGAAAATTAATTCAATGGATCAGACAAGATTATCTCACGCTTTCAGCCTGGAAAACTTTAAAGACACTTTAAAATATCACTTTATATAAAACGGCACATGAAGCAAGGGGGTTCCCCAAAAAATGTAATAAAATATGGGGTCCATGGGTGAACTCCAAAGATACGGTGTCGGACAACCCCTAAATTCATCAAAACAATCCCCTCACTGAATCCTATGGGGTCATGTGCTTAACATTACTCCATGGATGTGCTTAAATACTGATCAATCAATTTGAAAGCAATGCCTCTCCATCTGTATTAACGGTTTCTCAGGCCCTCTCTACCTCTCCTGGGACTGTTTCCCATATCTCTCATGCTTCACATGTGAACCTATGATTATACCTTCCAAGGGTTTTGTTTTTGTTTTGAATGTTTTGCTTTAAATCTATAAAAGTATAAGGAGTTATGTATATGCAAAATGTTGAGCATGTTAAGATAACTACCTGGTAAAACTTTTTTGACAATATGAAACTACTGTTATGTACAATGAGATGTGGACCTTGTCTATACTTGTCAATGTATGTATAACAATAAAAACCTTTTAACCACTTCAGCCCGGAAGGATTTCCCACTTTAGGACCAGAGCACTTTTTGCGATTCAGCACTGCGTCGCTTTAACTGGCAATTGCGCGGTCGTGCGACCTTGTACCCAAACAAAATTTGCGTCCTTTTTTTCCCACAAATAGAGCTTTCTTTTGGTGGTATTTGATCACCTCTGCGTCATTTCTGATTGCCGCTATAAACAAAAGAAGAGCGACAATTTTGCAAAAAAAAAAACAAATTTCTTACGTTTTGCTAAAATACAAATCCAAAAAAAAAATATATAAAAAAACATTTTTTTCCATCGGTTTTGGCCGATTTATATTCTTCCTCATATTTTTGGTAAATAAAATCGCAATCGGCATTTATTGATTGGTCTGAGCAAAAGTTGCCACTTTTACGAATGATGAGAATTAATTTCTGGGGTTTTTCTTTTTTTTTCTTTTTACTAGTAATGGCAGTGATCTGCAATTTTTAGCGGTACTGCGATATTACGGCGGACACGTTGGACCATTTTGACACTTTTTTTGGACCATTGGCATTTATACAGTGATCAGTGCTATAAAAATGCATTGATTACTGTGTAAATTCCATTGGCAGTGAAGGGATTAACCTGCAGGGGGCGCTCTAAGGGTTAACTGTGTTCCCTGGGCGTGTTCTAACTGTGTGTAGGCTGGCCTGGCTGGGGGAAGGGAGTGATCATGCCTTCCATATACAGGAAGCCTGTGATCACAGCCCTTACCCCTCTAACAGAACGGAGAACTGTGTTTACTTACATGGACCTCCGTTCTTTCACTACGGGGGGGGGTATCGCGGGTAGCTGGCAGTGATCGAGTCCACCCTACCCGCTCCCTGGCCCCCCCCCCCAACACAGTGAGCATACGAGCGCACCCCCGGTGTCGCGCGCGCTCTCACAGTGAGACATATCGCAGCCGCCGTCATATGACGTCAGACTGCGGTCGGCAAGTGGTTAAAAAATAAAAAAAATGTCCCCTGATGTACATCCATCATGAATCACAATGAACGCCGTCCTCATGAAAAAAAACAAAAAACCTGCTGACCACCTTATCGCTTAGCTCCTGCCAACTGATATTCCACTTCCACCACAACTAAATAAACTAAGGGGAATGATCACCAGTGTCATCATTGACCATACATGGACATGTACAGGTATAGTCAATAATATCATAAATTAGCAGGGTCACACAGTGTATGGTCAATGAATCTCCACTGACAGCAGATGAGTTAATGGTTGTTAAGGATGCAGCGGGTGCCGGCTCCTTAATAACCATCTATTCACTTGTTGTTAAGGATGACATCAGGCTCTGGCTCCTTAACAACCAGCTATTCACTGGATGTTAAGAATGCCAGCGGGTGCCGGCTCCTTGACAACTAGCTAGTAATTGAACATATTCATTAAATAATGCATGGCTAGACCAGTGTTTTTCAACCTTTTTTTCAGTCAAGACACCCTTTAAATTACTGCACATTCTGGAGGCACCCCGTTCTAAATGTAAAAAATGCAACATTCACACATGTAGGACCCCAACATTAGAGGTGATTTATTCTTCCAAAGCAAACATGTCCTTATCAACCGATGATGACACTGATTGCTCGGATGCTGGCAGTTAGAAGGCTGTATTGGTGCACAATGAAAACCAGTGGCTTTGTGTACCTAAAAGGCAGGATTGGCTTGTATACAATTTGTGGGCAATTTTTAGGCATTTTGCAAAGGTACCCCTGAAGAAAGCTGAAGGCCCCACAGGGTGCCTGGACACCTTGGTTGACAAAGGCTGGGCTACACCATGATTTGTTTAACAAAATAATTTGTTAACTTTTTTGTGTGAATTGATTTTTAAACTGGTTTATGCATTATTTACAAAGCATTTCTTATTTTTGTGGTAAATACCACATAAACCTTTAGTGAATCAACATTTTCCATACTGCATGCAATATCCTTTAGTGAATTGAGCCCATAGTATACCAAGGTATTTCAACCAGCTTGCAGCCCTAATCATACTGAATTGAAAAAAAAAAAACATTTTGAAGAGTAATGCCCCATGTCAGGCTTTTGCACTTAAACACTTACAAATAGAGTTGAGCGAACCCGAACTGCAAAGTTTGGGTCTGTACCGAACTTTGGGGTGTCCGTAACCCAGACCCGAATCCGGACATTTGAAAAAAAAGATCGGGTTCTGGGTTTGGGTATTTGATCACGCATGTTGAATAGCTGCAGGGCAGCCAATCAACAAGCATTTCACTGGTTTGCCCTTAGAAGCCATCACAGCCATGCCTACTAATGGCATGGCTGTGATTGGCCAGTGCATCATGTGACCAAGCCTCTGTATAAGCTGGAGTCACGTAGTGCTGCATGTCACATGCTCTCAGGCTAGTCTAGGGAGAGGATGCTGCCGGCACTGTGAGGGACAGATTGCAGATATTAATAACATCTCATCCTGCATTACAGAACAAACTGATTCTGGACTAGGTAGAGATTACTACTACTGCTTTGAGGGACAGATTGCAGATCTCATCCTGCATTACAGAACGATCTGATTCTGGACTAGGTAGAGTCTACTGCTTTGAGGGACAGATTGCAGATCTCATCCTGCATTACAAAACAATCTGATTCTGCACTAGGTAGAGTCTACTGCTTTGAGGGACAGATTATTGTTCTAAAATCATCTCCTAGTTCTATAGGGTCAGGTTCCTGCTGTTGCTGTAAGGGACAGATTATTGTTCTAAAATAATCGCCTACTCCTATAGGGTCAGGTTTCTGCTGTTGCTGTAAGGGACAGATTATTGTTCTAAAATCATTGCCTACTCCTATAATGTCAGGTTCCTACTATTGCTGTAAGGGACAGATTATTGTTCTAAAATCATCACCTACTCCTATAGGGTCAGGTTCCTGCTGTTGCTGTAAGGGACAGATTATTGTTCTAAAATCATTGCCTACTCCTATAGGGTCAGGTTCCTGCTGTTGCTGTAAGGGACAGATTATTGTTCTAAAATCATCACCTACTCCTATAGGGTCAGGTTCCTGCTGTTGCTGTAAGGGACAGATTATTGTTCTAAAAGCATCACCTACACTGCCACGGTCATGGCCTTGTCAACCTCTAGGCTCCTACTCCACATCCACCCCCCTTCCCATTTTTATTTTTTTAATTTGATTTTAAGTTATTTTCCCTATCCCCATTTTTTTTGTAGGGCACTTGTCCTACTTTTACCCCCATTTTACTTGCTTTTGCAGCCCACTAGCACTTGCCAGGACTTTTTTACAGCCATTTTTGTGCCGAAAAGTTTGGGTCCCCATTGACTCCAATGGGGTTCGGGGTCTGGGGTAAAGTTCATGTCAAGTTCGGTACTGAACCCAAACTTTTCCGCGAAGTTCGGCCGGACCCGCCGAACCTGAACATCCAGGTGTCCACTCAACTCTACTTACAAACATTATAAGGAGGAAATTCACTGTTTGCCACTAATTCAAGGGGGCACAACACCACTGGCCATCAATACAGGGGACTGCTTTTCAATGATTAACCATCATAACTGGACATCTTATTACTCACCAATAATCACCATTTAGGGGGCACTTCACTACTTGCCACCAATGTAAGAGTGGACTTCTCTATAGACCAAAAAGTAAAGGGATCATTATACTGAGCACCAAAGCACCAATGAAGGGAGGGAACTTCACCACTAACCACCAATCTCAGGAGATGTTTACCACTCAGGTTAGTGGGGAAGAAGACTCAAAGATGCCCTGATTTTTATTTTTAATACTAGAAATACCTGCTGTCACTCAAATACAAAATACGTTATTTGAAGTACACATAAAACAAATTATATACATTTAACTTGGGTGGCACATTGGCTTAGTGGTTAGGTCTACACCTATGCTGGCATTGTAATTTAATGATATTGGCAGGCTTGTGCAGGGAAGAGGTTGTGGTGATGGGTAGGTACATGAGGAAATAGTTGGAATGGTGGTAACTGCTGGGGGGGGGGGTTGTTAGGGGTTGGAGATTATATTTCTGTATGCCACAAGAAGTTGATTAGTAGATTAAAGTTCTGGGGCAATGTCCATTTCCAGATGGGTCATAGTCCTGATCTAAACAGACAGACCTGCAAAACCTTCCATAAGAACACACTGAAATTGAATAAAGGAATAGTGACTGTTTACTTAGCAAAATGCAAGTTAGTGAATAAGGTGGGGCAGTCAATCAAAATGTTGTTTTTTACTACCCTTGCACTTGATTGGGTTTTTGAAATGAACACAAGATCATCGTATTCAATAATATACACTTTGCAAAGTGAACATACACTTTCTGGAGTAGCCATTCATTTTGTTAGGTCAAGATTTTACTCCATTTGAAAATCAACCCAGCTATTCTTTTTTGTAGCCTGCTAGGAATGTGTGTATGCCATTATAATTGTGATGCATACAGAGATCTTGACTGAGGCCTAAATCTTTTGTCAGGTACTCATAATAGTTGCTATACAAAGGAAGTTGAATACCACAACAGAATGATCAAAAGTAAAAGGTTAATTATGAACCATGAAATGAAAGAGAAGGGTGCAGTATCAGGTTATTGCAGAGCTCTGTCATTTTGCATAGTGTCAAACAATTTAAATGGATGCTGTTGCATTTTTTAATTTAATCTTAAACAGAAAGCCTGGGGACTTTAAAATGGTATGTTTGTCACTGAAACAGAAGTAGAAGGGAAATCTCTCAGTAGATATACCTGTTTTGATGACAAGTGAAAAAAAAATGTATTACATTAATAAAAAAAGACATTTAATTTATATGATCTACAAAAATGTAAACAGTATCTGTAGTGAGCCATTTTGGGAGCTGGCATTGATTACCTCTTTCTGAAAACAGTAGTACCCAGGCAGCTATTTGAATTCAATGCCTTAAAGGCTAAGTTTACCTTTTTTATATATGTTTTGTTTTTCTAAATTCCAGCTCCCCTGTGTATCACTATAGCAATAATGTACTTCTTTTGCAGAAATAAAAAAGCTTTCTATTTATCCTACACAGCCCTTACCTCGGTGTAAGTGTTTGTTGTATTAAAATAAAATTATTTTATACATGTTCTACCTATTTCTATTTATTATTATATTATTATTATTATACAGGATTTATATAGCGCCAACAGTTTGGGCAGTGAGGGCAGACAGTACAGTTATAGGTGCGCCTCGAACGGATTACTATGAGGAAAGTCTGATGCAGAGATTATATCCCCAAACCAAAGGAAGCTATAAAAACAACGCTCACAATATTCAGTTTCCAATGCCTTCAATAAAGCTGCAGAGTTCTGATGGTGAGATTTTTGAGGTAGACATTGAAATAGCAACAGTCTGTGACTATTAAAACAATGTTGGAGGTTCCTGTTATCCTTGCTGGAATCTATGCTGTGTTTTACTAAGGATGCTGTCTGATCCATTTGGGTTGGATCATTGAGGTAAGAGGCTGGTGTTTACTGTGGTGGAGGGGATGTCTTTCACTTGCTGCACCATCTGATCATTTGTTGCCTTCACTCATCTCACGGATAGAATTGAGCGGACACCTGGATGTTCGGGTTCGGGTTTTCGTGGAAAAGTTCAGGTTCTGTCCGAACTTGACCCGGACCCCGAACCCCATTGAAATCAATGGGGACCCAAACTTTTGGGCACAAAAATAGCTGTAAAAAAGTCCTGGAAAGTGCTAGAGGGCGGCAAAAGGAAGAAAAGTGGGGGTAAGAGTAGGACAAGTGCCCTACAAAGAAATGGGGATAGGGAAATAACAATAATCTGTCCCTTACAGCAACAGCAGGAACCTGACCCTCTAGAACTAGGAAAGGATTTTAGAACAATAATCGGTCCCTTACAGCACCAGCAGGAACCTCTCCCTATAGCAGTTGGATATGATTTTAGAACAATAATCTGTCCCTTACAGCACCAGCAGGAACCTCTCCCTATAGCAGTTTGATATGATTTTAGAACAATAATCTGTCCCTTACAACACCAGCAGGAACCTCTCTCTATAATAGTTTGATATGATTTTAGAACAATAATCTGTCCCTTACAGCACCAGCAGGAACCTCGCCCTATAGCAGTTTGATATGATTTTAGAACAATAATCTGTCCCTTACAGCAACAGCAGGAACCTGACCCTATAGAACTAGGAGATGAATTTAGAACAATAATCTGTCCCTTACAGCAACAGCAGGAACCTGACCCTATAGAACTAGGAGATGATTTTAGAACAATAATCTGTCCCTTACAGCAACAGTAGGAACCTGACCCTGTAGAACTAGGAGATTATTTTAGAACAATAATCTGTCCCTCTAAGCAGTAGACTCTAACTAGTCCAGTTAGATTGTTCTGTAATGCAGGATGAGATGTTATTAGATCTGCAATCTGTCCCTAAAAGCAGTAGTAGTAGTAGTAATCTCTACCTAGTCCACAATTAGATTGTTCTGTAATGCAGGATGAGATGTTATTAGATCTGCAATCTGTCCCTCACAGCACCAGCAGCATCCTCTCCCTACACTAGCCTGACATGCAGCACTACGTGACTCCAGCTCATACAGAGGCTGGGTCACATGATGCACTGGCCAATCACAGCCATGCCATTAGTAGGTGGAGTCAATGGGGACCCAAACTTTTCGGCACAAAAATGGCTGTAAAAAAGTCCTGGCAAGTGCTAGAGGGCTGCAAAAGGAAGTAAATGGGGGTAAGAGTAGGCCAAGTGCCCTACATAAAAATGGGGATAGGCAAAATAACTTAAAATCAAATAAAAAAAATAAAAATGGGAGGGGGGGTGGATGTGGAGTAGGAGCCTAGAGGTTGACTAGGCCATGACCGTGGCAGCGTAGGTGGAAGCGGCGGTGGTGGAGGAGGAGGAGGAGGAAGAGGAGGTAGCCTACACTTTTTGTTGTTTGTTTGTTTTTTTTTAATTGGGGTAGCCCCGAAAATATTGAGGCATATTCAAAAAAACAAGTATACCAATGGCTGTGTGAGGCCGGTCTGAATGCCTATTCTGCAGAAGGTACAGACAAGTTTTGTGGGATTCATGCCTGGTTCATTTTAATAAACGTTAGCTTGTCCACGTTGGCTGTGGACAGGCGGCTGCGCTTGTCTGTGATAACGCTCCCTGCCGTGCTAAACACACATGTGCCCAATTTGGAGACCCAGAAGTTGAATGGGGCAGACCCATCAGTCAGTACCTGTAGGCGTGTGCACACATACTGTTCCACCATGTTGCTGAAATGCTGCCTCCTGCTAAGACCTTGCCTATCAGCTGGTGCTGCTGTTTGTTGTGGCGGGCTGCTGACAAAGCTTTGCCACATTTCGACCATGCTAACCCTGCCATCTGAGGTGCTGGCAGTGCCACAGCTGCGTTGGCGGCCTCTTCCTCCTCCTCCTCTGCCTTCGCCTTGTGCTTCCACTGAGCCCCCGGTGTCATTTGGGAATGCTCTCAGCAGCGCGTCTACCAGTGTGCGCTCATAGTCACGCATCTTCCTCTCATGCTCCAGTGAGGGAATTAAGGATGGCACGTTGTCCTTGTAACAGGGTTCCAGCAGGGTGGCCACCCAGTAATCAGAAGAAGTTACAATGTGGGCAACTCGGCTGTCGTTGCGCAGGCACTGCAGCATGTAGTCGGCCATGTGTGCCAGGCTGCCCAGAGGCAAAGACAAGCTGTCCTCTGTGGGAGGTATATCATCCGTGTCCTCTGTATCCCCCCAGCCACGCTACAGTGATGCCCATGAGCTGCGTTGGGTGCCACCCTGCTGCAATTCCTCCTCCTCCTCCTCCTCATCTTCCTCGCCCTCGAGAACTGTGCCCTGGCTTGAATATTTTTGACCCGGCCTATGCTAGTGCAGGAACCCACCCTCCTAGCCACTTGCGAATGACTGGCCTGATAACCGTGGAAATTACCCCTCTTCCTCCTCCTCATCCTCCTGTGCCACATCCTCTTCCATCATGGCCCAAAGTGTTTTTTCAAGGAGACATGGTGGTATAGTAACGCTGAGAACAGTGTCATCGGCACTGGCCATGTTGGTGGAGTACTCAAAACACCGCAATACGCTACACAGGTCTCGCATGGAGTCCCACTCTTTGGTGGTGAAGTGTCGCTGTTCCGCAGATCGACTGACCAATGCATGCTGCAGCTGAAACTCCACTATTGCCTGCTGCAGCTCGCACAGTCTCTCCAGCATGTGCAAGTTGGAGTTCCACCTTGTGGGCACGTCGCATATGAGGCGGTGAGCGGGAAGGCCGAAGTTCCGCTGCAGCGCAGACAGGCGAGGACGTCGTACGTAACCAGTCAGCTAGACGCCTTGTCGCTGTGAAGTGGTGGTTTCTCACCCTGAGGTACGCTCTGGACACATCGCATAACGCCACAAAACTCATGAGGTGGTTGTACCGGTCACGGCTACTGTGACAAGAGTCGCAATGATATGGTGGTACAGAGGAACTTTTTTGTGAAACCCGGTACTACCTTCTCCTACACCGTGTCCTCCTACTCCTCCTCCTTCTCCCCATTAAAGGTGCCAATAGTCCGGTCAGTAAGCGTTCACCGATCCTCCCACCCAAGGACGTGATCGTATCCGGCCCAGTTTTTATAAGTTCGGTCCCGTGTCAAGAGCTCCCGCTC
>BLSH010186547.1:156898-167431 GCA_018402905.1 Glandirana rugosa
GACTCTGGTAAGGAGGGACCCAGAAGGGGGTGTAAAGTGTTAACCGGCTACCAGCCAAATAGAACATATAACAGCAATAAGCAGAGATATAAGAAGGATATTCGTTGGATACAAAATAACGTTTACTAAATGACTTGTTTTTGAATGAACTTGTTTTATTAGCCACAACAATTTACTTTAATAAGGAATCAACAGGACTAAAGCGCTACAGGACTGATATATTTCTTATGATAAGTTGAACAAAAAAACATATGATTTTATAAGTACTCAAATGTATTATTGTATGCTCATTTTATGGTTTTAAGAATTCATAAGTGTACATAACAAATAGAGCGAGTGTTAGCACTGTATGCAGGTACAGTAGTAGCGGCGCTGCTTAACTTTGACCAAAGGGTGTATGCTGATGAACACACAGAAGTTAAAGTTCACACTAGATAATTAGTGATACGTTTAAGGTTTAGTTCAAAAAGACCCTAGTAGGGGTCTGTGTGCATTTTTTTTTTTAAACAAAGAGGCTGCCAATGTCATTAACCAGAAAATGTAAACACATTTTCTATTATAAATGTTCATGCTGCTGCCGCACTTTCTGTACATCACAGAGATGTGACCCTTCACAGGCAGCATAAGGGCCCTAACCCTTATCCTGCCCCCCCCCCCCCATTTAATAAATCAATGCTTCTGACCAAATTAAATGTAAAAAAGGCAAAACCATTTTTTGCATTGGTATACAGTGCCCAGCCCTCCTCCCCCCTTGGTGACACAAATGGGTTGCTTTTTTAAATGGTAATAAAAAACCTGCCCAGCTTGCAAGGAAATTGCCCCAGAGTTTAGTGAAAGCGGTGAAGCTCTGCTGACTTCCATCATCCAATCATGTGCAATAAAGTAAAATGCTGTTTTGTTTATTTTCCTTGCATGTGATTAGGTGTTCTTTGAAAGGTGAAACTTCACCACATTCACTAAGTTTTGGGGCAAATTCACTTGTAAAGTGCAGCATTCCTTGCAAAGTGAAATGCCTATTTGTGTTTAGTAAATAAAGTCCAATGGGTGGATATAATTAATGTCATAAAATATTTTTGAACTGATTTTGTGTTTAGCACAAGTAACTGATGGAGGCATTATTATATTTTATATGTAATTTGTAGAACATATCTGTACAAGTATTTTTAATATGAATGGAAGATTGAGTTAGGAAGGGAAAAGTGCAGTTTCTATATATTTAGGATGCCACATGTTTTGGTCCTAATCCATTGTAACAGGAGGCCCAGCTTTGACAGAGATGGTCTTCAGAGTGATGTAATACACATGTAAAAATATATGTTTTATAACATAAATATTAAATGAACCACATAACCATTGATGTCCTGTTTTTGACAGTAATTGCATTGCCATATGTGATTGCAGAACAACTTTAACAAATCGAATGTACAAGGCCACTGCTGTTACCTCAACTACCAATACTATGTGTGTTAATGTATAATCCTTATGTCGTGTATGTGGTTGGGAATACTACCTTTCCCATGCTGTTAACCTGCACAAGACCTCTATTTAAAAGAAAAATATTTTTTTCTTAGTTGAGAAAATTTTTAGATAATGCAGACATTATTAAAGAACATTTACCAGGAATATATGTACTTGCTGTACAAGGTTATAAGGCTTTGCTTTCAATTTTATATTAAGACATAAATAAAGACTACTAAAAAGAGAAACTCTACTTTTGTTAGGAAAAAACAAATCTGAGACAAAGCTTTTAGTCAACAACTGTCTAGAAGGTAAGGGTTAAACCTTTTTTCGAATACTTTTTTTGTAGCTACGCCAGTGGCCTTCAGAGGAACAGATGCAGAACATACATACTGTATATAATAGCAGTTCAAAGATGTTATACTGTACATTATGTGGTCTAACCAATTAAAATAGAAAATCCAGCATTTTTGTCTCCAAGTTGTTTTCTTTTTTTCTTGGTCGACTGCAGAGCATTTCAGCATAGAGGTGTATGTTAATGTACTCAGGTGCCAGTTAACTCAGCTCTCAATATGCAGGTATGCTCCAACATATTATAAAATAAATCAAATCATGTGCATAAAAACCATAACCCCAACAGCTGTAAGACCTTTAATTATAGTATTGTAAAGAAATGCGTTGTAAGGCTGGTTTCACATGAGCAATGTCAGCATCTGCCTGCTCAGCAGGGATCTCCCCACTAAGCAGGCAGATTACAAGTCTGTGTCTGCTCCACTATGCAGAGCAGACGGGGACACAGCCCAGCTGAACAACTGACAGGCGGACCTGATTGGACTGCCCATGTGAAACCAGCCTAAGGGTTGAACTAAAGTAGATGTAAACTCTAGCTTAATTTAATTTAGTCTGCTAAAGCTCCCTTTTGTAAATTAAGTACTTTTTCCTCCATTTTTCATACTTTCTTGTATAACGACACTGCGGATGTCCCGCAGCCACTTTGTTACTACTGCTCATCTACATTCATGAACTTCAACAATTGCTACGTGGCATTTCTCAGGGCAAGTTTACTAGTAGTGACAACAGAAAAGTAATTTGCACAGAGGTGGCCACTTATAACCTTCACAGAAAGCCATGTTAGAGTGTGAAAACAGAGGAACATAGCTGGGAAAAAAAAGGATTGCCACAGTAACAGGAAGCACCAGAAAACACCTTCATTGCAGAATCACCAAGGGGCAGATTTATAAAGCAGTAAATGCGATATTCACTGCAGGTGAATAAATCACTGTAAATTAAAATGCATGCAACAGGATTTTTTTTTGAGAGGGGGGGGGGAGAAAGAGAGAGGGAGGATGCAACAGAATTTACCTGCAGTGCATGTATTGTCATTGTCTCATTTACTATTTTATTAATGTGCTCCTTGAACTGCAGATTGAACATTATGGAAAATGACTAGAAAGTGATTCTAAAGGTTAATTTAAAAAAAAAAAAAATAGCAAACATGTTATACGTCCGTGCTTTGTGCAATAGTTTTGCACAGAGCAGCCCCAGTCCTCTTCTTTTTGGGTACCCAGCTGGTGCTCCTGGCTCCTCCCCCTATGGATTTCCCCCAATATACTGTATTGTGGAATAGCTATTTTTTTTAACTTTTTGATACCCATGTAATTCATATGTGCAGTGGCAAAAAGGGTGGGCTTTAATGCCTAAATGTCACACATATGTGTTCACAGGCAGCAGAACTTTTCTCTGGTGAAGGCGTGCTCACTAGCGCACTACATATACTAACTCCTGCATCATCTACACTTCTGGACTGGCTTCTGGATAGTGATGGTGGTCCACATCTGTACAATGTGTGTCAGGACAGATGCCTGCCGTCTCCATTAAGGGCACATGTAAGTGGGTTACAATGAGGAACACTAATAAAAAGGAATGTGCAGCGCTCATAAACAAGGTATTAAAAAACACCAAAATAATGGAAAAACTCCAAAGTTCTTATATACAGTATGTGCATATAGTCCAATCCCAAAGGAATTAAATAATTCCAAACTTGTTATGTGCAATATATATGACCGGATAAACACAAAGTGATCAAGATGGCAACTCACCAGATCCAAATGCTGCTTCACCTAAGAGGACAGCAAAAACGCATACGAAATTACATATGGGTCCGGATATTCTGGTGACCTTGTCCTTTCAAATCGACTCCATGATAATCTGAAAAAAGAGAATGATGGTGCAGTATATGCAAACTCAACATAGAGTAGAATAGTGGGAAAACCGTCACCCATCCACCCGTGCTTAAAGTATAGTGGAAAGACACCCAGTCACTTTATCCAACCACCTTCTGTGCTAGCAACTCACCAGATGCTACATATATATAATGCACCAGATCATCCGGATCAATGAGAAACCAATCCTTCCAGCATAGATAGATGAATCCTCTTTGCACACTCACAATGGAATGAAGGGATGTGTAGCTCAAACGTGTAAAAATGCCTCCATAAATGAAGGAAAAGATGCTCCTAGTGTAATCACATTTTACGAACAACTTAATAAATCCATAAAATACAGCAAACGTGTCAAAAAGGCAATCTCCGTTAGCTATCAACACGGGTATTACAACATGATAAAAGAGTGTATAGTCATACAATCATATCCTTTTGGTGTTTTTTAATACTTTGTTTATGTTTTTGAGCGCTGCACATTTTTATTGCATTTATTTTTGTGGAGTTAGTGTGTTTTCTCTTTGTTGTGTTGCTGCTTCTGTTATTTCACATTTGGGCACTGATTATTCACATTTTTTCCTGACTATTGGAAAGGAGTTGTCACCCCATAACAGGATGTGCCTAAAATCTGACCTTAATGACAGGATCAATGGGTATTCTTTAATTGAAAGCAACTTTTAAAATGACATAATATTTTAAACTTATATGAGGTTTTATTGACTAGGTTTACATATGCATTAGGAGTATAAGGGATGGCAACATCATACAAGACAGGACATCTGCTGCAAAATAATCACTTTCAAAATATGAAAAGGCAAAACATAATGGCCACCTGTGTAAATTAATATGGTGAATTTAATACATTTTACTGATTTCATTGGAACCTGACATACTTCTTTTTAATTAGGTAACTCTTATAAATGTATCTGTAGTGATATCCCCAGTATGTCATTGCCTCCTCAATATGTCAGTTGTTTTAGTTGTTTACTAGAAAAGTCATTTTGAAATGGCTTAATATATTTTAGAGCTCCATATTATGAGAAAACCTTAGTCCCAAACACTCCACAAAATGCATGTAATTTTCTGATCCTAATCCATACTTGCAGAAACCATTTGGGAATTAAGGAAATAATTTTTCAGAAAACTGTTAAATTATATGAGGAATTAAAACCCTACAAAACATATTCTCCTGACCAATATATATTTATTAGCTTTCCAGTTACTTATTGTGATTGTGCGTTAAAGCTAATCATGTAGCTGGTATCTGTGTTGATACAGGCAGAGGTCTTTACTTGCTTTTCTTGTAGTGCTAATGACACATGAATCCCAAGGACAGCAGGAAATGTCCCTAGGGTCTTTCTGGTGTCAGCCCATACAATGGAGACTTCTAGTAAGAAGAGAGACTTCATTTTTTTATTCATTTTCATTTCTGATAAAAGAAGATAGAGGGGAGCAGAGACAATTAAAGGAGGGCCATACACATTACCCTGGATAGATCCAATGAATAATAATAGACATCAAGCTGCTAATGTGGTTAAGAACAGCTCAGTCTCAAGTGTCTAAAAAGCCTAAGGGGTTTTGATGGAGACTTAATTTATAGTACAAGCTGGAATTAATAGGGTACCATGAAGCATAGAAAGAGGGATAGGAGAGATTTCAGATTTATTTTTCTCAGTCTACACAGGACAAACATGAGGAAAGGGGAAATTATAATCAGTATAGAATAAAAAAAATCTGTATTATTGCATAATAAAAAAAAGAAAAACATTTTTTTTTAATATATTTTATGAATTCACTAATATCTGCTAATGTTAGCCTTTCTAGTGGTTGATAAGTAAAGATTTAGGGGGTCATATACTATAGCGCGATTCTGCTTTCACGTGAATTTTAACATGCAGAATCACAAATTCACACTAATTAGAGCGAAAATGGAATTCACTAAAGCCCCGAGGGAGAAAAGACTCCCAGAATCAAATTCACTATAGTGCCCAGACAACAGTGACTGACTAAAAAAAGAGTTGTGGTAGAAGCGAGGGAATTGCACATGGAAATAATGTTTAGAGCATGATATGTTCACCTAAATGGTTCTTAAAAATGTAGTATCTTGTTTAATCATGATCTGCTTTTAAATTGTTTAAAAAAGTGATGTGTAACCTGAAATATCATTGAAAGTCTGAAAAGAGACAAATTCCCCCTTTTTTCCTGACTATTCATCAGCACAACTGAGCATGCTCAGACAAGAAAATTCCCTCATTTTAACTCCCATGCCTTTTTTAGAGGGCGCTATAGTAAATTTGCAAATTTGTGCTTGCCTATAATGCCTTCTTGAGATGGCAAATTTGCGCTATATAGCCCAATGCAAGTTTCAGCCATTGGTTCTAATGGTACAATTGTAACTTCCCTAAAGAAATCCTTTTCATGTTGAGATGAAATTTATATTTCTCTCAAACAAATTGTCCATGCACCAATGTTGCTATTTCATAATCAAATTTGTTTTTAAGAATGTTAGAATGTGTAATCTCCTGTTTTTTATTTCTCTTTCTCTCACTTGTTGCTGTCCATCTCATTAAAATCTTTTTGCAAACTCACACAGATATCTTCACAAAACACAAACAATACCATTGCTGTTTCAATAACATCACTGTTCTACACTCCATGCACCACCAAATAGCACAGAATAAACCTCAGACTGTAATTCCACCACCTATATGTCCAAAGAAATGCAGTATGACTGGTGGCTAACAGCTTAATGCTTCTACCTAGCAACATAGAGGTTCTGGGTTTGCATCCTGAGCATGTCACTTCATGTAGAGAGGTTTTCTGTTTTCATAATGCATGTCCTTACCAAAATTATGTCTAAATGTAGTATTTATGTGTAGGAGGGTTCCACCACTATTGCAAATTGTGTCACATGTTTTCTATGGGCAAGGACTATAATCAGCCTTAACTTTTCCCATCCAACAATAGTTGCAGCTTCTTACCAAGCCAAATGCCCCCAAATGAGAGATGTTCTATAGCAGAATGCTCACAGTACTGAGCCATAACAAACCTTCAAAACAGATGGCATATGCCAGAAACAGGTTGTTCAATGGTTATCCACCCTTCAACAGTACATCTGCATTGGTTCATTTATTGCACCCCTGAGAATTAGGACTGTTTGACATCACTGCAATGGATGCTCCATGAATGTGGCTAAGAGTTTAGCACTTCTGCTGAGCAAACCTGGGGTTCATAGGTTCAAATCCCAAAGATGCCATGTCCTGTAGAAAGGTTGTCAGCTCTTCCTGTGTTGTTAAACATAACTCATGTCCTTCCGCAAGTTTTATATAAATGAATTTATGTGGATGAGGGTTCCACCACCATTGCAAATCTTGCACAATCTGTGATCTTGCCAAAAGTATTGGGACACCTGCCTTTATACACACATGAACTTTAATAGCATCCCAGTCTTAGTCTGTAGGGTTAAAATTTCATTTAGCCAACCCTTTGCAGCTATAGCAGTGCAGGCACCTTTTTTTTCCTGCACCAGAATCAGATCGCATGGGTGTTCTCACTCATGCTATCCGATTCCTATCGTAATCCACAGTTAGCACTGCAATCTATGAACCAATCTGGGGGTGTCATTAATGTTGTTCTGACACCCGCAGCGGCTCACAGAAGGCAGTGTGAACTGCCTGTGGGAGAGGTGAGATGCTGGAACCGGTGCTGAAATCGTGCTGGTTCCTGCATCACACCTATGTGAACCTGGGCTAAGGCCGCTTTCACACTTGTGCGACCTGAAAGTTGCATGGCTTTACCACGATTTACAGCGATTTGCCGCAATATTTTGCAGTGATTTTTTTGCCATGATTTTGATGTGACTTGAAGCAATAGCTGTGTAATTCTGAGGTCTATCGGCCTCAAGTTGCTTCAAAGTCGGACCAAAGCAGTTCAGGGACTACTTTGAAGTCACACAGATATGAATGGTGCTCATTGGAAATCATCTTCGGGCCCCTTTCACACTTGTGTGACTTTTCCTGTGACTTGGGACTGCAAAGTCACATGACAAGTCCTTCCCCATGATTTTCAATGAGTACCATTCATATCTGTGTGACTTCAAGTCGCATTGACTTCAACGTAGTCCCTGCACTACTTTGGTCCAACTTTGATGTGACTTGAAGTCCATAGACATTACACAGCTATTGCTTCAAGTCACATCAAAATCACTGCAAAACATTGCAGCAAAAAATTGTGGCAAATCGTGGTAAAATCGCACAAATTTCAAGTCGCACAAGTGTGAAAGAACAACCCCTGAAAAACAACCCCACACCATAATCCCCCCTCCTGATTCTGGCCAGTGCACAAAGCAAGGTCCATAAAGACATGGATGAGTGAGTTTGGGGTGGGGGAACTTGACTGGCCTGTACAGAGTCCTGACCTCAACCCGATAGAACACCTTTGGGATGAATTAGAGCAGAGACTGCGATCCAGGCCTTCTCATCCAACATCAGTGCCTGACCTCACAAAAGTGCTTTGGGAAGAATGGTCAAACATTCCCATAGACACATTCCTATACCTTGCGGACAGCCTTCCCAGAAGAGTTGAAGCTGTTATAGCTGCAAAGGGTGGGCCAACTCAATATTGAACCCTACGGACTAGGACACATTAAAGTTCATGTGTGTGTAAAGGCAGGCGTTTTGACAATATCATGTGAGCTAACACATTTGCAAATAGTAAGTGTTCTTGCTCATCAGGTGCAATCCCTTTAGAGTTAGACAGACATGAAGAGACAGATTGAATGATACTGGTGGGCATGTACTTCCATTGGGCGTGTTGGTGCACTAACAATACAACCTATGTTATATAAATGACTGCAGTAGAGGGGTTGATTTTCCCTGTGAAGAGGCCGTGTTATTTGCTGTGGTTTTTGGGGGAGTAGGGCTGATATTGTGCATAATGACAAACGCCCCACTTGGGCTGTTAGTTGAAATTCTTGTGCATTTTGTCCATCAAATGTTTGGCTTTGCTGTCAGTGTTGTGTATTGTTGCTGCCTGACCATGCATTCATGGTTTTGGAGCATCTGTTGACCTTCTACTCTTTGATCTCATTGCTTAATCATGTACACAGAAATGCATCTTCCAGCAGAACCGTCACCAATGTATGTGTGTGGAATGTGGGGTGGTGGGTGTTCATGTTGGAACATGTGTCTTTTTAATATTTTGTTTTTAAGAATTACTTTTTGTATTTTTGTATAATCTTGCAGCTAAACATTTGTTGGCGGTTGGTGTCTGTTGAGAGTAGTTGCACTATGAAATGTGTAGCTTGCTATACACTGTGAAATTAAAGCTATGTCCACTATAAGGCTTGGAAAAATTTTAGATTGTAAGCTCCTATGAGCCGGGCCATTAGATCCCAATTGCTAAATGTTTGTCTAAATGTACCACATAATATACTAATGCCACTAAATGAATGTACATAATTGTGTTGCTGCTGTGCAAATAAACGTAAATTCTTGAGCTATTTTTTTTAATGTGTTTTGGGGGGAGCTGGGTTTGGAGAAGTGAACTGTCTTGCTAATGACCAATTATGAAAAGGTGTAATCGTGGATTAAAAAAAAAAGAATCTCTTCAGCACACCTGCAAGTAAATGACAAAGGTTGTTTAAGTGGAGTCTCTTCATTTAACAGGTCTGGAGAATTGCAGGTAGGTGCCGGTTCACACTGCTGCTCTGTGCAAGATTGCGTCTGATTCACACCGCAGTACAAGTCACATGCGCTGTCCATGTGATGCAATTTCAGCCATACAGATAGTATGGCTGAATTTGCATTGCATTCGGACCAAACTCGCACAGGACCCTTTTTTTTTGGTTCCGCACCAGAATTGTTTTGCTTGTGTATTTACACACATGCGATCCGATTAATGTCCGAACTGTTAGTTTGCACTGTGATATGTGAGCTGAAATTGGGGTGTCATTAACAATGTATTGATACTCCCAGCAGGTCACACATGGCAGTGTGAAATGCGATACGGGAACCTGCAGTGGATTTGCAGGGTTCCCACATTGCACAATTGTGAACCGGCACTCATAATGAATTTAGCTGGTGGATAGGCAGTGTTGTACGTCTCAAACTGGGTCTTTGTCTGTCATTCACCTGCCTATTATTAAAAAAAAATTGTGATTGTGATCTAATATTCGCAAGCAAGTGTGGCTTTGTCCTCTGACCCGGGAATGTCATTGTGTTCACCCGAAAGTGCCTTTGCTGGTCAAGATCTCTATATAGGTGGATAGAGCAAGGTTCCATTTCAGCAAAGAGGAGGTGCTACTCATTTAACGGGTAAGTGCAGGAAATATACTTGTGCTAACACTGTGTTGGGGAGGATGCGGTAGCTATATTTTGTGGGGATGTAGTTCATTTATTCATGTGGGATCACCACATATTCACTTCCTGCCAGGGCAGCCATCAGAAATTTTGGGGCCTTCCCACTGGACCATTCCACCACATCCATCCACTGGCCAGGGGTGTACACATGTCGCAGCCCCAGTAGGAATTATACACCCTGTCACACTTACCGGGTGTAGCCTGCCAAGCATGACTCATTCAAGTGAAGTGTGCAATGCATGCTAGTGTGGGATCCAAGGGGTTAAAAAAACAGTGCACAGGCAGCGCAGCCTCACCCAATGCTTGCAATAAGACCTTGTGCCGAACCATAGGTGCTGGAGGTCCCAAACTTGGACTCTCCATGTGACCCAAGTTTGGTATTTTTATTGCCTATGGTTTAGGAGAACGGTGTCCCCAAGCTGGGTGACCCCCCCCATAGACTCCAATGTTAAGTCCGAAGTTCACCTGACAATTGCCGGTCAATGACTGGTCAATTT
>BLSH010186547.1:175590-198282 GCA_018402905.1 Glandirana rugosa
AGTCCGATAGTAACGTGTCGAACGTTTGGTGAGCACAGAACAGCAGTCGTGTAACAGACTTCTTGACGGTGCGCCCCCTTGCGGAATATCGACGGAAACCACACGATCCAAGGACCCATGCCACCCATCATCGTCCGTATGACAGATCCCCTGCGAGCGAGGCGAAAACGTTGGACGAAGGATAAAACGACACGACCACGGAGACACGCTGGTGGTGGAGAGTGGTGAAGGGTGGGTGGAAGATGATGTGGAGGATGATGAATTCCTAGACCCCACATGGAATGAGGGTCATGCGAGTGACATGTGGAGTTTGGAGGAAGAGGTGGTGGTCGCACAGAGGCACCAGCACAGCAAAATAGGAAGCAGGTTGCAAAAGCGGAGCGAGCGTCCCCTAGACAGTATGCCTGCTACTACCCACCGTACCCAGGAACCTAGCACACCAAAGGCAGCTATAAGGCGTTCCCCCGCGTGGCAGTTCTTCAGACAATGTGCTGACGACAAGACACGAGTGGTTTGCAAGCTGTGCAATGATAGCCTGAGCCGGAGCATAAATGTTCTCAACCTGAGCACAACCCCCATGACCAGGCATCTAAATTCAAGGCACAAGCTGCATTGGAATAATTACCTCAAAATCCAAGAAAGGTCTCAGCCTCCTCCTGCTTCCTCTTCTGTTGCTGCCTCTGCCTCTTCCTCCACCTCTACAGTGACAGTGTCACCTGCCACCCAGCAAACAGACGATATGACAGCAATGCCACCATGTTCGCCACCGTCCCCAAGCATTTCCACATGGTCCCATGGAAGCTTACAGCTGTCCATCTCCCAAACACTGGAGAGAAAGAGGAAGTACCCCCTCTACCCACCCGCTATCCCTGGCCCTGAATGCCAGCATTTCAAAATTCCTGGCCTTTGAAATGCTGTCATTCTGTCTGGTGGACACGGACAGTTTCAAAAACCTGATGGCGGTGGCTGTCCCATAGTACGTGGTTCCCAGCCGCCACTACTTTTCCAGGCGAGCCATCTCTTCCCTGCACAAACAAGTCGGGGACAAGATCAAGTGTGCACTGCACAAAGCCATCTGTGGCAAAGTCCACATAACCACTGATACATGGACCAGTAAGTACGGGCAGGGACGCTATATCTCGCTAACTGCACACTGGGCAAATGTAGTGGCGGATGGGCCTGAGCCGGCTAGCCATTTGGCGCATGTCCTTCTACCACCGAGGATTGCAGGGCATTTCTCTTTGCCTCCTGTTGCCTCCTCCTCCTACTGCGCTTCCTCCTCCTCTACCACCTCCTCATCCTCCCAGCGTAACACCTTCACCACCAACATCAGCACATCCAGGGGGAAACGACAGCAGGCTGTTTTAAAACTGATATGTTTGGGGGATAAACCCCACACTGCGCAGGAGCTTTGGACAGCCATTGAACAACAGACCAATGAGTGGTTGTTGCCACTGAGCCTCAAGCCCGCCCTGGTGGTGTGCGACAATGGCCGAAATCTCGTAGCGGCTCTTGGCCGAGCCAGTTTGACGCACATCCCTTGCCTGGCGCATGTGCTGAATTTGGTGGTACAGAATTTTCTAAAAACTATCCGGATATGTCAGAGCTGCTGCATAAAGTGCGGGCCGTCTGTGCACACTTTCAGCGTTCTCACCCTGCTGCTGCTCGCCTGTCTGCGCTGCAGCGGAACTTCGGCCTTCCAGCTCACCGCCTCATATGCGATGTGCCCACAAGGTAGAACTCCACCTTGCACATGCTGGAGAGATTGTGCGAGCAGCAGCAGGCAATAGTGGAGTTTCAGCTGCAGCACGCATGGGTCAGTCGCTCTGCGGAACAGCACCACTTCACCACCAACGAGTGGGCCTCCATGCGAGACCTGTGTAGCGTATTGCGGTGTTTTGAGTACTCCACCAACATGGCCAGTGTTCTCAGAGTTACTATCCCATTTCTATGTCTCCTTGAAAAAACACTTCGGGCCATGATGGAAGAGGATGTGGCACAGGAGGATGAGGAGGAGGAAGTAGGGTCATATCCACGGTTATCAGGCCAGTCATTCACAAGTGGCTCGGAGGGTGGGTTCCTGCACCAGCATAGGCCAGGTCAAAAATATTCAAGCCAGGGCACAGTTCTGGAGGACGAGGAGGATGAGGAAGATGAGGAGGAGGAATCGCAGCAGGGTGGCACCCAACGCAGCTCTTATAGACTCCAGTTCCCTCCATAGAGAGTATGTGTCACTGCCTTATACTGTCACAAGGGATATTTACATTCCTTCTGACAGCAATAAAAGTTATCAGATTTTTTTCTAAAGGGACAGTGTAAAAAAATGAAATTAAGTAAAGAAAAAAAAAAATGAAAGCGCCCCATCCCAGATAGCAAGCAATTGTGCTGCAAATTTAAAAATGACTTGCTAAGCTATTGCTAGACTTGCCAGGCTTCACTGCACAATTGCAGCAAGTCTGCATTGTATGACCCCAGATCACCTTTCTTTACAAACATTCTGCAAGTCTGCTGCAAGTCCTGGTTTAGTTATATTGTGCAATAGTCATCCCACAACAGGGGTCACTGTGGCTGAATTTTCATGTTGTAGACTTGCAGAGCTCTTGCTGTAGAGTTACCACTGCAACTTTGTTCTTGTTAGAGACTTGCCACACAAATTTGTTGCAAATTGGAAAAGTGTCAACTAGAAATTGTGCTTCAAGTGCTCTGCAAGTGTTCAGCATGCCAGTGAAAATGTGCAGCAAGTTAACAGACTTACAATTCAACACTGACACAGATTTGTGGCAAGTTATCCTTGCTATCTGGGATCCCTTCATGCTCGCGCTCAGAAGCAAACGCATACGTAAGTCGCGACAGCAAATGTAAACAGTGTTCAATCCCCACATGTGAGATATTGCCGAGATCGTTAGAGTGAGAGCAATAATTCTAGCACAAACACTCCTCTGTAACTCTAAACTTGTAACCTGTAGTAGTTTTTAAAGCGTCGCCTATGGCGTTTTTTAAGTAACGTAGTTTGTCGCTATTCCACGAGTGTGCTCAATTTTAAAGCATAACATGGGGGGCAGTGTAATATGCGGGGGCGCTGAATAGGGGGGCTGTGTGATGTGTAGGAGGGTTGTGTAATGTAAAGGTATCCAGAGGTATGGTGGCTGGGTAATGTAAAGGAGTCCAGAAGTGCAGGGGCTGTGTAATGTAAAGGGGTACAGATTATTATCTTCATTTATTAGCAGGTGAATGGGGCCCTCCACGCATTCTCATACATTGAATCTGACCCTTAAGTAAAAAATGGCTGCTGACCCCTAGTCTAGGGTTTTCCAATCTTTGTAAATGAATAATCACATAGGAGGATGAAAAGAAACACCTTTGGGGTATGTGTAGATTTTTAAGAACTGAGGCCAGATATTGTGGTAGATGAAGTAATGGTGGAATCCTCTAAATTGCAAATGAAACACTCAGTCTCAATTGAAAAAGAAACATTTTTTTTCTGTTGCAGTGACACAAACACTGACTGAAAGTCAGCTTATGGGGTCTCTTCCTTCTCCAGGGAAGAAGGAGGCACAGCATCCTATAATGAGTTCACTGGAGCATCCCCAACAGATTCAGACATTAGGAATCTCCACATCTTAATACACTGGGGAATTAGATGAAGGGCATTCTTGACCAGGAGGAGTAACATGATTTTCTAACTGCAACATGAAACTTTTGATAATGGAAGAAAATCTTTCTTAGTAAGATAGGGAGAGGGATAACCACCTGAGAAATAATAAGCAGGTTCAGAAATAATTACTGACAGATAATTTTCAGACTAAGAAGTACAAAGTACACACTCCTTTTCCTGTGCAAGTCTCTGCCTTGTAAACATTGTAAAGAATGTCAGGCACAGAGGCTTAATCTGCAGCCACATGTTTATTTCCCTTCATTTTGGAAACATGTTGCATACTTGCAAAAGGGGTAGCAATTTTATTCCCTGGGAAAAATCATGGACACTGAGCAATGTACCGAAGGCTTGAAACAGGAGAGTCTCTATCACTTTAGGCCACCATAGGTAAAGTAGAGTTTCAACCTCTCCCAGCTGCTAAGGATGTTGTCTTACAGATTATAAAAGCTACGGAGCAGGTAAGAGCGCCAATATCTATGCCTCAGAAGTTAAGCATTAGCACTGGAAGGAAGTGGCCATTGCATGTGCAGACTGTTGTTTGAATGTATGTGCATGATAAAGTAAAGACACATTTGTCATGAAGCCCTAGTCATAAAAGGAATAATAGGAAAGGTAAAAAAACTGCCTGGTAAAAGCATATAAATATTGCCTAGTAAATAATAAAAGGGAAGGTTATCCCAGTCTCCCAAAGTCCTAAAAATGTGCCCAGATTGTTTGGACAGCAATAAGAAAGGCTCTTTCACTCCAGAAATGCTCCAAAAATAAGTCGGCCACAATTTCTTTTTTTTTTTGTTTAAATTTTATTGGAAGGAAATAAAGAAGGATACATACATAAACCAGTACCATATTTTGTACAACATGATAAGGAAAAGTGACAAGCAAATAGAATGACATCACATAAGTAGACTACATTAAGTGTAGTAAGTATCATATATTTGTTTACAATGGAGGTATGAGGTGGGGAATATTGTTAGAGAATATTGTGGACGTATACAGTGTGGTTGGCTCTGAGAGCAAGTCACAAAATATCCCAGTATGACCACTTTTCTTTAAGGATATGTCTAGAATCATGCAAAGTATGGAGGATATATTCTGTGATTCTGACTTGATCCATTCTATGAAGTACTTGTGACCAAGGGAGATTTTTTGAGTGCCAATTGCAAGCTATCATCCATAACAAAATAGCACTGAATAAAGTATGTATTAGTCTTAAGCATTGGATAGGGGTATCTGGTATGGATTGGAAGAGTAAGCATGTTTGTGGCGATATAGAGATCTGTCTATTCAAGAATTTAGAAATTCTGTTTTGAGCTAAGTTCCAGATATCTTTAACATAGTCACATTCCCAGAAAGTGTGAAGGAGAGTGCCTAATACATTGCATCCTCGAAAACAAGTCTGGGGGGAGGATGGGTACATCAAATTTAACTTTGCGGGTGTAAGATACCATCTAGTTAGAAGTTTGGTGGGTGTTTCTCTAAATGCAGTAGCTTGATTGCAATTGTGTGAATTATCTATCATTCTGTACCAGTCTTTGATGGATATAGTAAGATCGAGATTTGCTTCCCATTTGATCATAGCTTGTGTTTTTATTGGTTGTGTAATATCTAAAATATGTTTGTAAAGGGTAGAGATTAGACCTTTCCCTCTAGGAGAGTGTATACATAAGGTCTCTAATGGGGTAAATGGTGTGTTTAAATTTGATGGGAAAAATGTATTATAGAAATCTTTGATGATGGAGTAATGGTAGAGGGTTGCTTCTGGAAAATTGTATTTAACCTTAATTTTATCTAGGGGAAGGAAAATGCCATCTTCCATGAGAGAAAGTAAGTTAGTGAGCCTGTGATTCTTCCATATAGAGAGTGCAGGAGAATCACGAGGGTCAAATAGTGCTGTTTTTTCACCAATGTATGATGCTAGTGGGGAGGGTTGAGAAATAAGATTGAGAGTGTCTTTGTGTTTGGACCAAAATTGAAATAACTGGGCCACTATACTATTACGTTGTTGTAATTGTCTATGTTTGATTGTTTTGGACCATAGGATTCCATTTATATAAAAGGGAGAGATAGAGAATGATTCAAAGGTTAACCAAGGAATGTCCTTGGGGTCAGCCGACCATTGTATAAGATGCATCAATCTAGCGGAAATATAGTACTGCCAAATGTTGGGTAATCCAAATGCCGCCTGCCTTGGAGGGTCTATATAGTGTAATGAGCAGGACCGGCTCTACCACTAGGCGGAGTAGGCGGCCGCCTAGGGCACACTGACGCCCAGGGCGCCAAGCCCCTGTCCATATACTACCCCAGCTTGTCCATATACTACCCCAGCCTGTCCATATACTACCCCAGCCTGTCCCTATACTACCCCAGCCTGTCCATATACTACCCCAGCCTGTCCCTATACTACCCCAGCCTGTCCCTATACTACCCCAGCCTGTCCATATACTACCCCAGCCTGTCCATATACTACCCCAGCCTGTCCATATACCTGCGGACCATGGCTGGCATGAGGAAGTGAGCTAGTGCTGCCATTATTTGACTTTAGGCCAGGTGCAGGCCTGTGGACCACGGCTAAAGAAATAGGTAGGGAGGTGCAAAAATCTCCACCTCCGCCACCTCCAACGTATACATGGACAGGGCAAAGGTGATGGAGTCAGGGGTGGAGCCAAATGGGGTGGCAAAATGAGGTTTCGCCTAGGGTGTCAAAAATCTCTGCACCAGCCCTGGTAATGAGATTACATCTAGGTATTTTCCTGACCAACTAAATTAGTTAATGTCTTTTTGTAATTTATCCAGCTTATATTTATGAATGTTGATTGGGGGTGAGCGAAAATAAAATAATAGTTTGGGAAGAATTGTCATTTTAATGGCGCATAATTTGCCTAGGAAAGATATGTGAAAGGAGGACCAGGATTTTAAAAGCTTTCTAATATAAACAAATAGGGGAGGGTAGTTATGTTGGTATAGTGTGTTGAATTTTGGGGTAATTTGGATACCTAGATATCTAAAAGAGTGAGGGCACCAAGTGAAAGGGAAATTCGTTTTAATAAATTGGGAGGTATCAGCGGGTATGTTTATAGGTAGGATTGAGCATTTTGAAAGATTTACTTTAAGGCCAGAGATCTGGTGAAATTTGTCTAAAATCTGTATCAATATTGGGATAGAGTTAATCGGGTCAGATAAGAAAAGAATGGAATCATCAGCATAGAGACTAAGCTTGTATTCTTTCTGATCTTTGATATATCCTTTAATATTATTGTTGTCTCTTATATATATCGCTAGAGGTTCTAATGCTAGGGCGAATAATAAAGGAGACAGGGGGCAGCCTTGTCTCGTGCCTCGATATAACGGGAAAAATTCTGAATTGGCGCCCGGAATTTTGATTCTTGTTTGGGGAAGATGATATAATGCTTTGAATCCGTGGAAAAAGGAGTCTTTAATACCAAATTTTTTTAGAGTGAGATCTAGATATGACCAACCCACACTGTCAAAAGCCTTGTTAATGTCTAGGCTTAAAAGACTAACAGGGCGGGAGTTGTGATAGGAGTCTTGAACTATATTTGCTACCAGCCTAATATTATCCGTAATGTGTCGGTGTGGCATAAAACCTGTTTGGTCTGGATGTATTAAGGAGTTGATTACTTTAGCTAATCTGTCTGCTAAAAGTCGGCCAAACATCTTTAGATCGTTATCTAAGACAGATATGGGGCGATAATTTTGAGGCAGGGAATGATCTTTAAGTGGTTTGGGGAGAAGGGACATATTCGCTAGAAGCATTTCCTCGGGGAAGATGTTACCTTTGAGAATGTGGTTGAAAAGTGTGCATAGATGAGGGGATAGGATGGCGATAAATTTTTTGTAATAAGTTGTGGAATATCCATCTGGGCCAGGGGCAGTGGATGATTTTAATGATTTGATTATGTTCTGTATCTCATCTTCTGTGCATGGAGAGTTAAGAAGGTCTGTTTGCTGTGATGATAGAGAAGGAATGTTTAATGAGTCGAGCCAGCTGGTGATATTATTTGGAGATTTTTTGTGTGAGTTGGAGAGGAGTTTTTGTAGAAATTTAAAAAAATCTGTTGTACTTTGTTTGGGTGAGAAACTGTGTTGCCATCGCTATCTCTTAGTTTGTATACGTGGGGAGGTTTAGTGGTTTGATTTAGTTTCCTAGCGAAAATCTTAGAGGTGGTGTTGCTGTTTAGAAGGAGCTTAGATTTAGAGAATCTGATTTGTTTTTCTGATTCCTGTGAATGGAGAGCATCTAATGCTAGTCTTTTATTTCTAATTTGATTTGTTAGTACTGGTGAGTGGGGGTGCTGTGGGTTATTGCCTCTAATCACGGCTTTATGGGCCTTCCATAGAGTAGATGGTAGAATGTCTGGAGTGTTGTTAAGTGAGAAATATTCCTGTATATGTTTGTGAACCTGTTCTAGAATTTGTGGATCTGAGAGGAGAGAATCATTAATTCTCCAATTGTGTGGCGTGTGATGTAGTCCGATGCATGAAGTATTAAACATTACTATTTGGTGGTCTGACCATGAGCAGGGGCATATGTTAGCATTCGAGGAGTTAGCAAGAATAATTGGGGTAGTGAAAATATAATCTAGCCTTGCATGGCTGTTATGAGGGGCAGAATAAAATGTGTATGCCTTGATACCTGCGTTGTGTGCTCGCCAAGCATCAAGAAGTTGGCGGTTATATAGTGACCTGGAAATTGATTTAGTTATTGCTTCTGTCTAATGACGAGTTGGCTGCAAGGTTAAAGTCTCCTCCAACTATCATATGAGGGGAGTTGTGTTTGTCTAAAGTATTGAAAAGTTTGTTGAAAAAGGTTGATTGAGCTTCGTTAGGAGCGTATATAGAAACTATAGTGATCAAACGGCTGTTTATCGTTCCTTTGATTATAATAAATCTGCTTGAGGGGTCTTTATAGATATGTTGTGTTTCGAAAATAATAGAATTTTTTATGAATATGGCTACGCCTCTGGTTTTATTAGAAAAGGTGGTATAAAATGATTGATTATATGCTTTGTTGAAGAATTGAGGGTGGCTGGTGGTCGAGAAGTGCGTCTCCTGCAACAGTATGATATCTGCTCCCAATCTTTTATAGAAATTGAAAGCCTTCTTTCTCTTGTGGGGAGAATTGAAGCCTTGGACATTGTGTGTGATGATCTTTAAATCCATTTTAACGTTAAAAGTGGGTGACTATAGGGACAGAATGTTTCGTGCAGAATATTCCCAAAAAGGGATTTACCGTATCTCCAGCTGAAGATTCTGATTGGTATCCGACATGAGACAACACACTCGACCACCCTACACCCTGTGGTATCAGCTTCATAAAGATGGTAAGTACTGGGGAAATATTCGGTACAAAGATATAGTACAAACAGTTTAGTGAACATTATATTCCTTCCGTAAACATTGCAATGTATGGAGAGTAAAGGTATGCTTAGTAGAAAAAACATCAAATAAAATTGCATAACTCTAACAAAGGGGTCGAAAGAAAATATATCAGACGACCAAGAAACTTTTTCAAATGGACAAAACCCTCCACATCCTGACAATGCCATGGGCACACAAGGTTCGGAGAGCTGGTAAAAATTGCCAGGCCTCATCGACATTGACAGGTGGGGACAATCCAGCCTCGGCGTCTGGGGGAACAGACGTTAATAATATGATATAAAAGCGGCACATGCCTGAAAGAGACAACTTATGCAAACAGAATTAGGAGTAATTATAGCAAGAACTGAGCATATGCTTTAACTGCTATTAAGAACATGCACATATTTAGTGATAATAAAAATGTATCAGAGGATATATTATTCAGAGTGCTATTGTACTTTTAGCTGGTTACAGTAAATCCGTAGAGTGTCTTTAAGAGTGGTATGAATCTTTATCTTCAAGGTCAGAGATGACTAGGAACTTCTTGAAGCAGGGAACTTGTGGTATACAGGTACATATAAAGAGTAACACCTGTTGCGTTTCAAGTTACTGGGGTGAAGTGACAGGATACTACATGTGGAAGAGCATTCATGAAGCTTTCCAATCAGTGATGACATCCTAAAAGGGGGTTTAGGTCCAATAGCAGTCAGTGTGAGGACTCCATTAGGCAGATGTTTTAGTTTGTAGTATACCTATCGAGAGATCTCAGAAATAAGAGAGGACATTGTATTGGTTATCAATTGTTCACCACCAGGGGGCGGAAGGTGACCATAATATAGGGGACAAGTAGAGAGTTCCTGATATAGCATCTAAAGATGTATGCTGTTAATGTGTTTGACTGTGATATATTTGTTGATAACTTGTGGAACAGTGGCATCCGCAGGGCAAAAGTGGAATTACAAAAATTGGATGAAATGGAAAAAAAAAGGGAGCAAAAATGAAACACAGAGATAAAGTTATAAAAGTTAATAATAATATAAAACTGTAATATGAATCAGACCGGAAGATTCCTAGGAGGTTGTCGCACGCTTCTTTGATCACGTCTCAAAGCAGGGGTGGACCAGATGGGAGAAGGTCTAGGAGTAGATGGGAGACGTAAGGCAGGTTCAGGGTCCAAGAGGCCTAGTTTAATGAGGAGATCTTTGCCCTCTGTTAGGTTGTATACAGTGTATACTGTACCGTTATGAGGGACAGATAGCTTGAAGGGAAATCCCCATCTGTAACGGATTCTAGCATTTTGAAGAATACTAGTGACCTCCCTCATATTGCGCCTTCTCTCAAGTGTTGCTGGGGAGATGTCTGGGTATATTTGGATTTTGGTCCCCTCCAGATTAATATTTGTGGTATTTCTGGAGGCACTCAAGATGTCCTCTTTAATCAGGAAGTCCTTTAGACATAAAATTATGTCTCTGGGGGTTTATCTGCTGGTGGTTTAGGCCTTAGGGCTCTGTGCATTCTGTCGCATAAAAATGCTGATCTGATTTGTCAGGTATGAGGGAGTGAAACAACTTAAGCATGGCGGCGGGTATGTCTGTTTCTGGAACACCGCGAATGCGCAAATTGTTCCTTCTGTTCCTGTTGTCAAGGTCTTCGACTTGTGTTTGCACATACGCAAAATTTTCCGCTAAAGTTTCATAATCTTTTCTTAAATCGTTGTGTGCGAGGGTCAATTCGTCATGCTTAGTCTCAAGGATATCTGTGCGATTTCCCAGTGCAGAAATCTCCTGTGTTAATTAATTTGTAGAACTGCTGACTTCTCTATGTATCTTATCTGCCAGTTTTTCATATATTGCTGCCAGGCTATCCTCTAAGTCTGCTTTAGTGATGCCTGCTTGTGGCATAGGTGTAGAATCGTACTCACAGTTCAGTATGGTAGGAGAACGACCGTTTGCAGAAGAGGAGCTTCTCTGAGGCAGCATGGTGCCGGCGCCATTTTGAGACATCCTGTTCTTCTCCTGGGACCGGAGCAGATAAGTTGTGAGGTGGCTCTGTGAGTGGCGCTTTTTCGGTCCTTTTTTATTTCCAGGCATGCACCAGGTATTCAGCCAGGGGACTTGATACTTTTGGTGTTCTTATGAAGGGTGTAAAGCCCTGGAAGCTCCGTTCCCCTAGATAGCAGCCGCGGAGCCGTTACGAAGAGCCGCCGCCCTGCATCGCGCCGCACATGCGCCCCTCGTCGGCCACAATTTCCAAGCCCTGAAACATTGTACACAATCACAAAACGGAGAGTTCAGTTGCTTTGGCAAACTAAATGTAATCCAGTTAGGGTTTAAGTCTACTTTAACAATAAAGAGGACATATGCTTAAACCACACCTGTCACAAACAGCTGGCAAACAAGGCACCAAAAGCAAGGCATATTTACTAGCATGTAATGAATTCAAAAGTGGCATAACAGTGGTTGCAATAATAAATAATGTTTATTGTAATACCAAATGATTTCAGAACTCTTGCGTGTCTTGTCCCTTTTGAACTGAAACTTTTTGAGTTTTGCTGCATCATGTTTTCAGACTACTGAGGTGCCTATGGGTTCTTAGGACATTTGTTCAGTTGTCAGCGGATCTCACTAACACCTTGGGAGTACTACCGTATATACTCGTGTATAAGTCGACCCATGTATAAGCCGACCTCCTACTTTTGCCCAAAAATATGGGAAAACTTATTGACCCGCGTATAAGCCTAGGGTGGGAAATGCAGCAGTCAGAACACAGGGGCAGGGAGCCAGAACACAGGGATTTTAGCCAGGACACAGGGATATTAGCCAGGACACAGAGATATTAGCCAGGACACAGGGATATTAGCCAGGACACAGGGATATTAGCTAGGACACAGGGATATTAGCCAGGACACAGGGATTTTAGCCAGAACATAGAGACTGTAGCCAGAACACATAAGGGATGAGTAAGGTAGTTTCACATTAAACAGAGCTGTGCTGCTTCTAAGAGCCGTTCTGTGCTTGCAACTGTGACTAATCACATTGGAATGTAGAGAATGCTGAGAGAGACCTGCAGCTCTTCACTGAGATCAGGAGGTGGGAGGGACTGAACAGCTAACATCAGTTTGTCCCACCCACCTGCCGACATCAAGCTGAAAATCTGTCACCTCTCTCAGCATTCTCTACATTCCAATGTGATTAGTCACAGTTACAAGAACAGAACGGCTCTTAAAGCAGCACGGCTCTGTTTAATGTGAAACTACTGATCACCCACAGACACTGACTCGGGTATGAGCCAAGGGGGGTCTTTTTCAGCACAAAAAATGTGCTGAAAAACTCGGCTTATACCCGAGTATATACAGTACTTATGTTTTTATTGGCTGAGATACTGTAAGGTAATTTACCATATACTGAACTCAACTTCTTTCCCCAAGGAAATATTTGAAATGTGTTGGAAATGTCCCACACACCATCTTAGTGGTCGATAACTACAACAGTATATTGGTATATTATGCTAGAGGGTTGGAGGAACAATAAATCTGTGTTTTGTAGTGACACGACTAGTTGTTTTGATTGTCAGCCCAAATATACAGTATATTTTAATGTGTGTTTTATAACCTTTGTAAGCATCAAAAGCATTGAATTGTATTTGTATGTGTTTATGCAATTCTCAATGCTGTCAAAGTCTCATATATGGTTCTTTGAGGTATTAAGTTGCAGCAGTAAACATTCGGCGGTCCGCATCAGCATTATGGTTGCCCTCAAAGTTATATTTTGAGATTTACACGGATTTACTGTTACAAACTATAGAAATGTTTAACTGGTATATGGTATACTTTATATACCAAATATGTATCTGGCAAATATTAAATTGTTATGTTTCGCAAATATTCCTCATTAGATTTTCGATGTTCAAAATGATAAATAACACTATCATTAATATGTTATTTTGTACAAACATTTTATAAAAATTGTAATTTTTAAACATAAAAACATTTTTTAAAACAATTTAATAGTAAATAACACAATGCACCAAAAGTCTCAGCAGATACGAATTGCCTCTTGACTACAAATGAGTTACTACTACATGGCTGCTCTGAAGGTCTGTGTAGCTCTAACATTCCTTATGTATGGTCTGGATTGTTCAATGTCTCAGAATAAGGACCATTGAATATTTGCTACTAGTTGAATCAAATACAGGTCTGGTACATGTTACAATGGTTATATAATGAGCAATATTCACATAATTTAAAATGTATATTTAATGTGTTACATTTATAATGGCATGAGCACAATCACAATGATAATTTCTATATTTTACTCATTCCTCTTGAACTTCTTTTCTCTGTTTGGCCTTGTAGGCATAAATGATTTTCTTTCTCTTTCTTAAGCCATTCAACTATATATAGCATATATTGAATGGTAAATATATTGAGCTGTTATATGTTAAAGTAGATGATCTTGGTATTTTTTACCATTTACTCTAGCTTTAGGAGGGATGGGTGCTCTAAAGGTGAGCAGTAGAGCTATAATGAATATACAGAATGGTTTCTACAAAAATCCCTTCTTAATCACCAATTTAAAGAATAATGATATAAGGACCATGAAGTTGTGTGTTTATGTTTGTCCTATCAGACTCTGAAAATATGTAAGCAATGCTTTATTACGTGTTCCTGGAGGGCACAGTATAGTATTCTGAAAACAGAAGGTGTAATTATAGTGTGATCTGACAAACCCCAAACTATGTGGAGAGAATGGGAAAGCAGTATTGAACACCATGTACCCTAATTTACCTTAAAAAATAGTTACATTTAATTCACAGGGTTGTGCTGGACATTCAGTGTAGGGGATAAATTTGACAAAGAACAGTCTCACTGTAATGTACTTTGAATGAATGCACTGCATCAAACCTCAACCAGTAGGGTCTGCAAAGGACGTCTGAAGAGACCCTGTCATAAATAATCTGGTATGGAGCTCAGTAATACACAACAGCGAACTAGGGTTTTTGACCTAAAACTGTACTCCCAACGCCAAACTTTATACATATTCTGGAACGTTGCCTTTAATGAAGTTATCTTGATAAAAAGTTGTTATATTAGTATATAAAGACAAAAACAAAAGCAGAGAAGCGCCTCTAAGTGTAGTAAGACGGTGTATTTTAATAAACCCTACAACAGGACTACTTACAATAGATAGGGAAAAAATAGTCACATCAATAAGTGTAAGTCCAGAACGCCAGTTGAACCACGGGAGCTGCTGGTACCACCAGGTGGAATGTGACAGGAGTGTCTCTCTCTCGCCTATTGTAGCTGCAGGTTGCAGATTCTCTAGTCGGCGGGCTAGAACTTTGGGAAACATCCTGTCCCCAAGTCTTTTTGAGTCCAATCAGGGCAAGAAAACGTGGCTAAATACAGTAGGATCGTATATATGTGGCACTAATACATGTCGCTTCTGCACCAGACATTCCAAACAACACAGGTCAGTTGTCTCATGTGCCACTGGACGACAATTTATGATAAAAAACTACATCAACTGTGGCACAGACAATGTGATATATGTAGTGGAATGCAGTATATGTCATATACAATATGTAGGATGCACCTCTAGACCCTTAAGAACCAGGATAGCTGAACATTATAATGGGGCTGCATATACTAATGATAAAAATCTATCAAATGTATCCAAACATTTTAAATACAAACATGACAGCAACATGTCATCTTTTTCCTTTATGGGTTTAGAAAAGGTTAAACCTTCCTCTCGAGGTTGGGATGCACACCGCCAACTTCTATTGCGAGAGGTGTGGTGGATCTATAATCTTCAAACCAGAACACCACAGGGAATGAAACATCGTTATGACATGGATTTGTTCTTGAAATAATTCATACACCCTGCAAGTGAACCACATCCTTATCCTATTGTCTAGAGCCATATAATATCCTTACACTCTTGTGTCATATGTATACATATAGATATCATCATTCCATATACTATTCTATTGTATTTATATTTTACACTTCTCATTTATCATGTTTCTTCTACCTTAGTGATTTGCTGCAATTTAAAGCTTTTTTTTTCTTTCTATGCGTTTTTGTTTTTTTTTTCCTGCATTTTTTGCATCTCCATGCGTTTTTTTTTCCCTGCATTTTTTGCATCTCCATGCGTTTTTGCATCTCCATGCGTTTTTAATTTTTTTCTCTTGCACTATCTTGCATTTTTGTTCCAATGTATCTATTTGTATTTTTACATCTGCTTATATTTGTGTATTGTTTTGATGTGTCTCCCAGAGATTTAGATTTGTTTTCCCTTCTGTGCCTGAATAGCAATGAATTGTCAATTTATTCAATCAAGCATTTAACCAATCAGAAGTGGAGGGAGGCACTAATGGTCATGTTAACTCTCTTTATATGTATGTTCATTTTACATTCACTTGTGTGCAGTGATCAAGGCTTGTTTGCCGAAACTAGTCTGCCATTTGTATTTTTTGTACTGACTGGTGTGGTCTACATGAATAAATCATTAGAGGATCACGGAGTTGCCGGCTGTTTTTTCTTATCTTTTGAATGTGACAGGAGTCTCGTGTGGAGGAGAAAGCCGGCCAAAGTCCTTCCTGAAGCATGTGGAGCGTAGCGTGGAATGTAGCGTGGGCAGCCAGGAGCCGGATGATGCGGGCAAGGCTTGGGACCAGAATGCAATGCGTTTTGGAGCATACGCTGTACCACATAGAGACATGCATGCTCCGTTCTCAAGCAAATTACAACACCTAATGATGTTGTATATATACACACACGAGACGGCGGTACCATCAGCTCCAATGATCCACGCCAACTGACATCCACATGTATACTTATTGATGTGCCTGTTTTTTACCTATCTATTGTAAGTAGCCCTGTTGTGGGGTTTATTAAAAATACACCATCTTACAGCACTTAGAGGCACTTCACTGCTTTTGTTCGTGTATATTCAGAGTCCACTAAACTCCACCAAGAAGCCTGTCCTAGTGCCTTGGACATTTTTGGACTTATCATGGACTTATACCTTATAACTACACTTCTTTGTATATTAGGTATTTTGACCAAGCCTCTGTGCCTATAACCTCCTTTTCTTGTTTATATTAGTGTATAAGTAGATACCAATCAGACCAAACACATCTATACTACAAGGTCCAGAAGGCTAACAGGACACATTATACCTTCCAAGAGAAACATACATAATGTCTATATCATTTTGTATCTAACAAATCATAATTTTGTTCTGCTAAAAAGGACGCTGGTTGTTGGATTGTGAAAACTTGTTATGTGGAAATATACAGGGTGGGCCATTTATATGGATACACCTTAATAAAATGGGAATGGTTGGTGATATTAACTTCCTGTTTGTGGCACATTAGTGTATGTGAGGGGGGAAACTTTTCAAGATGGATGGTGACCATGACGGCCATTTTGAAGCCGGCCATTTTGAATCCAACTTTTGTTTTTTCAATAGGAAGAGGGTCATGTGACACATCAAACTTATTGGGAATTTCACAAGAAAAACAATGGTGTGTTTCTGACCACTTATAAAATGTGTTCAATGTGCTGCCCATTGTGTTGGATTGTCAATGCAACCCTCTTCTCCCACTCTTCACACACTGATAGCAACACCGCAGGAGAAATGCTAGCACAGGCTTCCAATATCTGTAGTTTCAGGTGCTGCACAGCAAATGCATTGAAACAATAGTCTGCATCCCCCAGTCCATCTCAGGAATAAGCGTGAGATAACATGGAAAACAAACGTAGCCACCGTCTAACAGATGGATGAATAATAGCCGAATTTCCAAATTTGAAGAAGACAGAGTAAAAGAATAGAATATATTTTTTTAAAACTAGAGTTTAATGTTACTTTAAGTGATGAATAGAGTTGAGCGAACCCGAACTGTACAGTTCGGATCGGTACCGAACTTTGGGGTGTCCATGACCCGGACCCGAACCCGGACGTTTGAAAAAAAGTTTGGGTTTGGGTATTTGATCACGCATGTTGAATAGCTGCAGGGCAGTCAATCAACAAGCGTTTCACTGGTTTGCCCTTAGAAGCCATCACAGCCATGCCCACTAATGGCATGGCTGTTATTGGCCAGTGCATCATGTGACCCAGCCTCTTTATAAGCTGGAGTCACATAGTGCTGCATGTCACATGCTCTCTGGGTAGTGTAGGGAGAGGATGCTGCCGGCGCTGTGAGGGACAGATTGCAGATATAATAACATCACATCGATCTGATTGAGGACTAGGTAGAGATTACTACTACTACTGCTTTGAGGGACAGATTGTAGATCTCATCCTGCATTACAGAATGATCTGCTCTGAGGGGCAGATTGCAGATCTCATCCCGCATTATTGAACGATCTGATTGTGGACTAGGTAGAGATTACTACTACTACTGCTTTTAGGGACAGATTGCAGATCTAATAACATCTCATTCTGCATTAAAGAACGATCTGACTGGACTAGGTAGAGTCTACTGCTTAGAGGGACAGATTATTGTTCTAAAATCATCTCATAGTTCTATAGGGTCAGGTTCCTGCTGTTGCTGTAAGGGACAGATTATTGTTCTGTAATCATCTCCTAGTTCGAAAGGGAGAGGTTCCTGCTGGTCCTGTAAGGGTCATATTATTTTTCTAAAATCATTGCCTACTCCTATAGGGTCAGGTTCCTGCTGTTGCTGTAAGGGACAGATTATTGTTCTATAATCATCTCCTAGTTCTAAAGGGAGAGGTTCCTGCTGGTTCTGAAAGGGACAGATTATTTTTCTAAAATCATTGCTTACTCCTATAGGGTCAGGTTCCGGCTGTTGCTGTCAGGGACAGATTATTGTTCTATAATCATCTCCTAGTTCTAAATGGAGAGGTTCCTGCTGGTCCTAGAAGGGACAAATTATTTTTCTAAAATCATCACCTACTCCTATAGGGTCAGATTCCTGCTGTTGCAGTAAGGGACAGATTATTGTTCTATAATCATCTTCTAGTTCTAAAGGGAGAGGTTCCTGCTGGTTCTGAAAGGGACAGATTATTTTTCTAAAAGCATTGCTTAGTCCTATAGTGTCAGGTTCCGGCTGTTGCTGTCAGGGACAGATTATTGTTCTAAAATCATCTCCTAGTTCTATAGGGAGAGGTTCCTGCTGCTCCTGTAGAAGAAGAAGAATTTATTATTCATTTTTTTTGTATTAATAAATACTTAAATAGTGCTACATAGTACATTTGAGGGCAGGATGAGGAGAGTGTCAAATAAGGGACGTGGTCGTGGTGCTGCTGGTGCTTCTAGTGCTGCTGGTGTTGATGGTGTTGGTGAAGCTCCTGTTGGAAGGAAAGGACGTGGTCGATCTGTGCCAGCTACACGCACAAGTCAAACACCTTCCTCAGGTAGCCAACAGAACCTTCAACGTTATATGGTAGGCCCGAATGCTGCTCAACGAATGGTGAGGCCAGAAGTAGTACAGGCGATAGTAGATTGGGTGGCTGACAATGCCTCCAGTTCCTTTACATTGTCTCCCTCCCGGTCCCTTGATGAAAGCTCAGAGTTGGCACCTGAACCCCATGGCCATCTGTCTTTCACCTCAGCCCCTTGTAAATTAGCCAAGCAGTCTGAGCCCCAAGTCATGCAACAGACTCTTATGCTTTTTGATAACTCTCCTGGTGTGCTTTCCTTGGGCCATCCACATAATCCTGCACCAGAAGTGTAAGACATTGAGCGCACCGATGCCCAACCACTTCTGTTGCAAGATGAGGACATGGAAACACCAGCGCAGCACGTCTCTGATGATGACGAAACACAGGTGCCAACTGCTGCAGCTTTCCTCAGTGTGCAGACTGACAAGGAGGGCAGTGGTGAAGGGTGGGTGGAAGATGATGTAGAGGAGGATGATGAGGTCCTAGACCCCACATGGAATGAGGGTCATGCAAGTGACGTGTGCAGTTTGGAGGAAGAGGTGGTGGTCGCACAGAGGCACCAGCACAGCAAAAGAGAAAGCAGGTTGCAAAAGCGGAGCGAGCGTCCCCTAGACAGTAGGCCTGCTACTACCCACTGCACCCAGGGACCTAGCACACCAAAGGCAGCTCAAAGGCATTTCCCCCGCGTGGCAGTTCTTCAGACAATGTGCATATGTCAAGACTTGAGTGATTTGCACGCTGTGCAATGATAGCCTGAGGCAAGGCCTAAATGTTCTAAACCTGAGCACAACCTGCATGATCAGGCATCTAAATTCAAAGCACAAGCTGCATTGGAATAATTACCTCAAAATCCAAGAAAGTTCTCGGCCTCCTCCTGCTTCCTTTTCTGCTGCTGCCTCGGCCTCTTCCTCCACCTCTACAGTGCCAGTGTCACCTGCCACCCAGCAAAGAGAGCATGTGACAGCAATGCCACCATGTCCGCCACCGTCCCCAAGCATTTCCACACGGTCCCATGGAAGCTTACAGCTCTCCATCTCCCAAACACTGGAGAGAAAGAGGAAGTACCCCCCTACCCACCCGCGATCCCTTGCCCTGAATACCAGCATTTCCAAATTTCTGGCCTTTGAAATGCTGTCATTTCGTCTGGTGGACACGGACAGTTTTAAAAACCTGATGGCGGTGGCTGTCCCACAGTATGTGGTTCCCAGCCGCCACTACTTTTCCAGACGAGCCATCCTTTCCCTGCACAAACAAGTCGGGGACAAGATCAAGTGTGCACTGCGCAACGCCATCTGTGGCAAGGTCCACATAACCACTGATACATGGACCAGTAAGCACGGGCAGGGACGCTATATCTCGCTAACTGCACACTGGGCAAATGTAGTGGCGAGTGGGCCTGAGGCAGCTAGCCATTTGGCGCATGTCCTTCCACCACCCAGGATCGCAGGGCATTTCTCTTTGCCTCCTGTTGCCTCCTCCTCCTACTGCACTTCCTCCTCCTCTACCACCTCCTCATCCGCTCAGCGTAACACCTTCACCACCAACTTCAGCACATCCAGGGGGAAAGGACAGCAGGCTGTTTTAAAACTGATATGTTTGCGAGATAAACCCCACACTGCGCAGGAGCTGTGGACGGGCATTGAACAACAGACTGATGAGTGGTTGTTGCCACTAAGCCTCAAGCCCGGCCTGGTGGTGTGCGACAATGGGCGAAATCTCGTAGCGGCTCTGGGCCTAGCTGGTTTGACGCACATCCCTTGCCTGGTGCATGTGCTGAATTTGGTGGTTACAGAAATTTCTAAAAAACTACCCGGATATGTCAAAGCTGCTGCAGAAAGTGCAGGCTGTCTGTGCGCACTTTCGGCATTCTCACCCTGCTGCTGCTTGCCTCTCTGCGCTGCAGTGGAACTTCGACCATCCCGCTCACCGCCTCCTATGCGACGTGCCCACAAGGTGGAACTCCACCTTGCACATGCTGGAGAGACTGTGCGAGCAGCAGCAGGCAATAGTGGAGTTTCAGCTGCAGCACGCACGGGTCAGTCGCTCTCCGGAACAGCACCACTACACCACCGACGAGTGGGCCTCCATGCGAGACCTGTGTATCCTATTGCGGTGTTTTGAGTACCCCACCAACATGGCCAGTGCTGATGACGCTGTTCTCAGCGTTACTATCCCACTTCTATGTCTCCTTGAAAAAACACTTCGGGCCATGAGGAAGTGGCACAGGAGGATGAGGAGGAGTAGGAGGAAGAGGGGTCATTTCCACGGTTATCAGGCCAGTCATTCACAAGTGGCTCGGAGGGTGGGTTCCTGCACCAGCATAGGCCAGGTAAAAAATATTCAAGCCAGGGCACAGTTCTGGAGGATGAGGAGGACGAGGAAGATCATGAGGAGGAGGAGGAGGAACCGCACCAGGGTGGCACCCAACGCCACTCGTGGGCATCACTGGAGCGTGGCTGGGGGGATACGGAGGACACAGATGATACACCTCCCACAGAGGACAGCTTGTCTTTGCCTCTGGGCAGCCTGGCACACATGGCCGACTACATGCTGCAGTGCCTGCGCAACGATAGCCAAGTTGGCCACATTGTAACTTGTTCTGGGTGGCCACTCTGCTGGATCCCCGTTACAAGGACAACGTGCCATCTTTAATTCCCTCACTGGAGCGTGAGAGGAAGATGCGCGACTACAAGCGCACACTGGTAGACGCGCTGCTGAGGGCATTCCAAAATTACACCGGGGGCTCAGTGGAAGCACAAGGCGAAGGCAGAGGAGGAGGAGGAAGAGGCCGCCAACGCAGCTGTGGCACCTCAGAAGGCAGGGTTAGCATGGCCGAAATGTGGCAAAGCTTTGTCAGCAGCCCGCCAACAACAAACAGCAGCCCCAGCTGATAGGCAACATCTTAGCAGGAGGCAGCATTTCAGCAACATGGTGGAACAGTATGTGTGCACACGCCTACACGTACTGACTGATGGGTCTGCCCCATTCAACTTCTGGGTCTCCAAATTGGGCACATGGCCTGAGCTTGCCCTTTATGCCTTGGAGGTGCTGGCCTGCCCTGCAGCCAGTGTATTGTCGGAACGTGTGTTTAGCACGGCAGGGGGCGTTATCACAGACAAGCGCAGATGCCTGTCCACAGCCAACGTGGACAAGCTAACCTTTGGATCCCACAAGACTTGCCTGTACCTTGTGCAGAATAGACATTTAGACCGGCCTCACACAGCCATTGGTATACTTGTTTTTTTGAATATGCCTCAATATTTTGGGGGCTACCCCAATTAGAAAAAAAAAAAAAACAAACAACAAAAAGTGTTGGCTACCTCCTCCTCCACCACCACCACTTCCACCTACACTTCCACGGTCATGGCCTAGTCAACCTCTAGGCTCCTGCTCCACATCCACTCCCCCTTCTCATTTTTTTATTTGATTTTACGTTATTTTCCCTATCCCCATTTTTTTGTAGGGCACTTATCCTACTCTTACCCCCATTTTACTTCCTTTTGCAGCCCTCTAGCACTTGCCAGGACTTTTTCACAGCCATTTTTGTGCCGAAAAGTTCGGGTCCCCATTGACTTCAATGGGGTTCGGGGTCCGGGGTAAAGTTCAAAGCCAAACTTTTTCGGGAAGTACGGCCGGACCCGCCGATCCCGAACATCCAGGTGTTCACTCAACTCTAGTGATGATCACTCTCAGTCCACTGGTGCTTACATTGTTGGAAAATATCTGTGCAGAGTGAGGCTAATGAAAGAATCATCGCAAACAAGGTGAATAGTGTTGAGCGAACCCGGACTGTAACGTTCGGGTCCGTACCGAACTTTAGGGTGTCCGTGGCACGGACCCGGACCCGGACATTTCAAAAATCGTTCGGGTTCGAAAACTTTACAGGCCCAGGCCCAGGCACGGTGCCTGTGGGATTTCAAGCCATGCCTGGGCTTGCAATGTCAGGCCCAAGCGAGTTGTGATAAGTGGAACAAACGCTACTAAGAAAGTAATCGGAGTGAGACGTGTCTATAAAAGGTTGTTACATTCGTGGTCACCTGACTCTCACTAGTAGTGATCTCAACTCACTTGTGGACCTACAAGCCCTAGCCGCCCAGGCCGGCATGAAGGGCTTTTTCAAACCGAAACTTGAAATGGGGCCTGGGGCTTGGGGTAACTTCAGTTACCCCTGGGCTTGAAAAGCCGTGTTTTTACCGACACTTTTTCAGGACCGTTCACGATCTCCCGACGTTTTCCTTCATTT
>BLSH010186554.1:7798-18829 GCA_018402905.1 Glandirana rugosa
GGCATGGCTTGAAAGCCCACAGGCCCCGTACCTGGGCCTGTAAAGTTTTTAGCAAGCCCAAGCCAGGCCCCAAGACGATAAAATGAGGTGCACAACTCTTCGACGTCCCGTCGGTTAGTTGTTCGTAAAGTGACCAAACGGGAATCTTCGGTAGTGTCGGTACGGATGATTACCGTACCGACACTAACCGGTCATGTAGTACACTGGGTCGGAGAAATATTCGACCTCAGTGCATCACGACGTCAGTGTACGAGAACCCAATCACATCCCTCTCCATCGACTGTCGCACTCCCTCTCTTATTTCTGTAAAATTCTAGACTAGGACGTAGGGCCCTGCAGCTTCTCAACACGTGGAGTAAAATAGCAGAACCCCGGACCGAACCCGAACGATTTTTGAAATGTCCGGGTCCATGCCCCGGACACCCGAAAGTTCGGTACGGAACCGAACTTTACAGTCCAGGTTCGCTCAGCACTATACTAGTTATAGGAGAGGGTTTACAACCACTTTAAGCAAACTTACAACATACCATCAAAATCAATAACATAACATGTACAGTCAGGTCCATAAATATTGGGACATTGACACAATTCTAATCTTTTTGGCTCTATACACCACCACAATGGATATGAAATGAAACCAACAAGATGTGCTTTAACTGCAGACTTTCAGCTTTAATTTGAGGGTATTTACATCCAAATCAGGCGAACGGTGTAGGAATTGCAACAGTTTGTATATGTGCCTCCCACTTTTTAAGGGACCAAAAGTAATGGGACAATTGGCTGTTCAGCTGTTCCATGGCCAGGTGTGTGTTATTCCATTATCCCATTTACAGGGAGCAGATAAAAGGTCCAGAGTGTATTTCAAGTGTGCTATTTGCATTTGGAATCTGTTGCTGTCAACTCTCAACATGATATCCAAAGAGCTGTCACTATCAGTGAAGCAAGCCATCATTAGGCTGAAAAAACAAAACAAACCCATCAGAGAGATAGCAAAAACATTAGATGTGGCCAAATCAACTGTTTGGAACATCCTTAAAAAGAAAGAACACACTGGTGAGCTTAGCAACACCAAAAGACTCGGAAGACCACTGAAAACAACTGTGGTGGATGACCGAAGAATTCTTTCCCTGATGAAGAAAACACCCTTCACAACAGTTGGCCAGATCAAGAACACTCTACATGAGGTAGGTGTATGTGTGTCAAAGTCAACAATCAAGAGAAGACTTCACCAGAGTGAATACAGAGGGTTCACCACAAGATGTAAACCATTGGTGAGCCTCAAAGACAGGAAGGCCAGATTAGAATTTGCCAAACAACATCTAAAAAAGCCTTCACAGTTCTGGAACAACATCCTATGGTCAGATGAGACCAAGATCAACTTGTACCAGAGTGATGGGAAGAGAAGAATATGGAGAAGGAAAGGAACTGCTCATGATCCAAAGCATACCAAGTCATCAGTGAAGCATGGTTGTGGTAGTGTCATGGCATGGGCATGTATGGCTGCCAATGGAACTGGTTCTCTTGTATTTATTGATGATGTGACTGCTGACAAAAGCAGCAGGATGAATTCTGAAGTGTTTTGGGCAATATTATCTGCTCATATTCAGCCAAATGCTTCAGAACTCATTGGACGGTTCTTCACAGTGCAGATGGACAATGACCCGAATCATACTGCGAAAGAACCAAAGAGTTTTTAAGGGAAATAAGTGGAATGTTATGCAATGGCCAAGTCAATCACCTGACCTGAATCTGATTGAGCATGCATTTCACTTGCTGAAGACAAAACTGAAGGGAAAATGCCCCAAGAACAAGCAGGAAATGAAGACAGTTGGAGTAGAGGCCTGGCTGAAACCAGGGATGAACCCCAGCGTCTGGTGATGTCAGACTTCATGCCGTAATTGACTGCAAATGATTTGCAACCAACTATTAAAAAGTGAAAGTTTGATTTATGATTGTTAATCTGTCCCATTACTTTTGTGGGAGGCACATATAAAAACTGTTGTAATTCCTACACTGTTCACCTGATTTGGATGTAAATACCCTCAAATTAAAGCTGAAAGTCTGCCGTTAAAACACATCTGGTTTGTTTCATTTCAAATCCATTGTGGTGGTGTATAGAGCCAAAAAGAATTGTGTCAATGTCCCAATATTTATGGACCTGACTGTATGTGGTAAATTAATTTGATCCCCACAATAAAACCTTTTGTGAAGATAATACAATAATTCTGGTTATAAAAAACAGCATAATGCATGCTTATTAAAATACTGCATATGTTATACTGTTGCTGCTACCTTCCCCATGACATCAGCATACTTTGATAGCATGTTCAACCTTACAGAATTCTATAGACAGCTGAGTAAGAGTGTTAGAGCCACTGGGGTTTATTTACTAAAGCTGGAGAATGCAAAATCAGGCTCACTTCTACAGAGAAACAAATCAGCTTGTTCAATTAAGCTTTAGCAATAAAACCTGGAAGCAGATTGGTTTCCATGCAGAAGTGAGCCTTATTTGCACTCTCCAGCATTAGTAAATTAACCTGACTGTTTTATTTCTCTTAGTCCAGGGCCTATTCAATTACATCACTGGGCTCCATTCACGAAAGCAGTATCTACCGCTTTAAGAAATGCAGGAAATTACTGCATAGCATTTATTAACCACTTCACCCCCGGGGCCATTTCTGACACTTGTTGTTTACAAGTTAATATCAGTATTTTTTGCTAGAAAATGACTTAGAACCCCCAAACATTATATATTCTTTTTAGCAAAGACTCTGGGGAATAAAACAGCGGTCATTGCAATATTTTATGTCACATGGTATTTCAAACGCAATTTTTTTGGAAAAAAATACAATTTTCTGAATTAAAAAATAAGGACACAGTAAAGTATATAGATACCAAACGTGTTATGGTTGAAAATTGTGCACAATTGTGAAATGGCGACAAACTATGGTACTTAAAATTCTCCATAGGTGACGCTTTAAAAATTGTTAGCGGTTACCAGGTTAGAGTTACAGAGGAGGTCTTTCACTAGAATTATTGCTCACACTCTGACGATCACGGCGATACCTCACATGTGTGATTTTAACACTGTTTACATTTGCGGGCGCGACTTACATATGCGTTTTCTTTGCTGTGCGAGCACACGGGGACAGGGATGCTTTACAGTGACAGTGACAGTAATAGTCAGTGACAGGTACTCTTTATGGAGGAATCGAGGGTCAAATTCCTCCTTTGCACTTAAAGGTATTCAGAACACGAGTGCGCATGCGTGGGACCTCCGGCAAGACATGTTAGCCGGGAGCTCCGAACCGCTCTGGCCTGTTTGCAGCCCGATTTAAGCTACCGCTCAGCCGGCACTGACCGGATCAGGACACAGCACCATCGAGGACCGACGGCATACTGTATGTCCTGCTTGCACCCCAAGCGCGAAGTTCACTGGCAACTCTGCTTTGATTCTCTTCCCACGGAGGGACCCAAGATGGCGGCCGCGGCCTTACCATGTGGCGCAACGGAGGTCAGTTCAGAGGGGACTAGCTCTCTGGGGGGCATAACATCCTCAATTAGGGACCCTGCAACACCAGATGGTCTCCCGCTTGCCCTGCTAGCGTCCCCAGCGTCTACAGAATCACTACTGAGGGGCATGGCAGCTGACTATTTAAACTCCCCTATCACTAACACCCCTGGGAGCATTAAGGACTCACAATAACCGGCCTCATCTCCACATTTACTACATCATGACCTGGGCCAGCTCCTTAACAGGTTTTTGGAGATGCTGTCAGCAGGCCTCACACAGAATGCAGAACAAATCACATCTACAATAAAAGTGGAGATCATAAGTTTGGGCACCCGCATTGACTCCATTGAGCAAGCAGTGGACCAGACAATGGCCAGAGTTACTCTGAACACTACATGCATACAATCCCTTCAAGACCAACTAGACACTGCTCTCTCTAAAATAGATGAATTGGAAAACAGAAGCAGACATTATAACTTTCATATCAGGGGTCTCCCTGAATCGATTCAGGATGTTCAGGGATCTGTGAAATCCTTAATCAAAGATTTACTGCCTGGAGTTCCAGAACATAAATTGGAACTAGATAGAGCACACAGGGCACTTCAACCCCTGCGCTCTGATGGACTTCCGAGAGATATAATTGTGAAGCCCCATTACTTCATGATTAAGGAAGAAGTCATGAAGAAATCCAGTACCTCTGACAAGCTTTCACTCCTGGAACATCAAATTCAAATATTCGCGGACATCTCACCCACCACTAACTCAAACCGCTACTCACAGTTTTGTCACAGAAAGAAGTCAAATACTGGTGGTCGTTTTCGTTTCGTCTGAATTTCCAGCACAATAACAAAACCCTAGGTTTCTCCAGCCTGCAAGAGGGTGAAAAACTCCATATCTAATTGGGTCTCATAACACAAGAAGCCATGGAGTTATCAGCTTCGGGACAACAGAATCCATCTAAACGCCCCCCCTCCGGGCAGCCCAGCAGCCTCACTCTGGCACAAACAGAAACCCAAGAGGCAATAAGAGGCCTCGCATCCACCATGCTGAGGAACAAACTCCACTTCAGGGAGCTTCCTTTTTTGACACCCTTGCTGATGTGAGGAGTGGGGGCTCCTGCCCCATACCATCGGGCATCCCTACGGGAGCACCCTAGGGGATCTTCAACCTTCGCCTGGCTCTTGGGTGTAGGGGGAGAAAAAAAACTCTCCTGAACAAACTGTTATTTTCAAACCCCGCTCTTTCCCCCCGCTGAGTACCGGAGAATGTTCTCACGGTGCTTGTTGGGACGACAACCCAAGTTTGGGTCACTTTACTACATGCCCCCTGGCATAGGGGGAAAGAGCGGGGTCGGCCTGAACTGACCTTACTCTCAGGATTCCCTGACTCCGGAAGGGTCAGGAACTTCTCTTCTCTTAAGCTATGTAATGCTTTGTTTCAACCTTTCTCCTACACTCTCATACTCTCTATCTCTTATGCTCACTGCTCACCTTTACATCTCTCCTTGCTCAACCCTTCTGACTCTTACATGTTTTCTACTTTTCCAGTGGTCAGAGTAGATCAGCAGGTCTACCTGGCAGATTTTACGGTACCCGCCGGCTCCCAAGTGGCATCCCTGGGTCTCTCCTCATGCTTGCGGGGTAAGTTCCTCAGGTTCAGCTGCACAAACCCCCTCTCATGTCCATGGCTAGCCCCCATCAGACTGAAACTTTATTTAAGGTAGTATCCCACAATGAACAGGGCCTTAACTCCCCTGTTAAAAGGAGAAAGGCTTTTCAGCACTATCACTCCCTGGGCATTGAGGTGGTCCTGGTCCAGGAAACACACTTTCCAAATACTCACAACCCCACATTTCTGCACAGCAAGTTCCCAACCTTCTACATGGTGAATGCAGACTGCAAGAAAAGAGGGGTGGCCATCCTCTTCTCTAAAAACTTGCCCTTTAAACATTTGCTTACAGTTAAGGATAAAGACCTACCTACATCACCTACATCCTGGTGAAAGGACTAATAAATGGGGAAGTTTACACCTTCATTTCATACTATGCCCCCAATCGGGACCAGGTAGCTTTTTTCTCAAAATTAGTTAGAAAACTAGCCCAACATCTAGAGGGGATAGTTATCATGGGGGGGGACTCGAACACTTCATTTGATAACTTGTTTGATAAGGGGGGCGTGGCTTGACGCGAGGAGAGAAGGAAGCATTGGAGAGGAGCTCTGATCTAAGAGGAAAGAATCCTGATCCATCCAGCCTCTAGAAGGAATGGTGAGCCATCCAAAGCTATCTACCCAACCCCAGCACACCACTGCATAGTTTGGGCTAGGTTGGAGGAGCACATTTAAACAACTGAGGGTGATACAGCCAGGGCCTTCACCCAACTTTAACCCACCCTCACTCAAACTACCACCCATCGGCAGCTCCACACCTCTCAGGGGGACCCTCATCAGGCCCATCTACCAGCAGAGGGCACAAGAAACTAAATTGGCGGCGATCGAGGTACGATCGGCCACCGGCCCAAAATTTAGCCCCCGGCTTAACATGCGGCCTAGTCGTCCATAGCGGCGGCCATCTTAAGGCCTAACAACTCGAACCTCTAAACAACAAATAAGAAGAGGGGCAGCAACAACACAGTACAGGGGACAATCAACAGGGTTCTTATACCCCTGGGGCACACTGACTTTTCCAGAAAAGCTGTCTAGAAGCGAGGGTTGGACTAGTTGTCTAACAAAGGCGGCCATCTTGGTCCTCCCAACCTATTCCAATCATCTAAAACAGCAGACAGACTCAACATATTGTCTCTCCTGTGACCAAGCCATATGAACTGTCTTCACTGCGGTGTCAGACACAACATGAATATGTAACATCCATACTACAGCCGGCATAGTGGTATCTCAATAGGCCCTAGGACACTAACTTATACGCAAGTCCCAGCCAAGTCTACACAATTATAATGTCTCGCAGGAGAAGAGAGGATCCTCAGCTACAAAAATTACCTGGGTTCTTCCCAAAACTAACAAAAGACACTCAACAAGACAGAGATTCCAATCTGGCTCTGCCACTCAGGGAAGCCCCTATTGCAGCTGCCACCTTCATTTTTCCGGAAGATAGAACAGCAGAACCACCATCCACGGACACACCAGAGCTACAAAGCCCTGCCAAATCTCGCCCGAGATGGGAAAGGGACACAGACAACTTAGACGAACCAGACATGGAGCTTGGTAATGCTAATATATCTACAACTGACCTAAACCCAGACCCCATAGCATCCTTTCCAACTATTGGGCAACCAATATCGGACACTATGATGAAAGATATGCTGTTATCTTTACGCTCATCATTACAAACAGATATAATGATATGCTTCAAACAATATACTACGGAAGTACACGAGCTGGGCGAACGGGTGGGTCAGCTAGAAGAAACCATGGGTACATGCGTAGATTCATACAACAATCTAGTTGATGCACATGCGACTTGACGAATTCTGACTTGACCATTGATAGAATCCATAGGATTCCCAAACCATCATTTCTCCCAGAGGCGATCCCCAGAGACGTGCTACTGAAGATGCATTATTTTCAAGCTAAACAAACTATACTCCTAACCTTCCATAAAAAAAAAACATTTACCTGAGCAAGCGGCATCCATACAAGTTCTACCTGATCTGTCAGCATATACCCTTCAGAAAAGGAAAAATTTGCTGTCTATCACGAAAGCTCTCCGGAATCATCAGATACTATATCAGTGGAAGTATCCAGCCACCCTCAAGGTCACTTGGGAAGGTTCCACCCTTCTCATAACGTCCCTTCAAGAAGGCCTACAAAAACGTAAAGAGTGGAAAATAACCCCAGAGGACTCTCCGATACCAACACCAGCAAAACAACTCACCAAACCTTCATGGAACTGGAACAAAGTTTCCCACAAAAAGAATAACAGAGCTAAATACCCTAGAGGCAACCACCCTTAATACGATTCCATTTAACCACTTCGGGCTGTGGTTAACAACTTTGCTATGCAATATGAGCTGATACCCATACCCCAACTGATACGCAGACCATCTGTATCTTGTTCCAGGTTGAACACTTTTTACTCTCGTTATCGGTTTATCATTTTTGTTCTACAAAATTTATGTTGGCACTCATCACTACTGGACCCCAAAGAATTTGTATCTACAAAGCGACCCTATGAGACACTTAAAATACCTCATTGGCTGACCTACTACATAGTCTATTCACCAAAGAACCAAGAAGGACCACAGAATGCAACAAATATCTCATTACATCCTCTCACAGAATATCCATGGGTCTCCCATGAAAGGATGACCTCCCATATCACAAAAGAACTATATTCGGATGACACTTAAATTATTGACCATAAATGCTCGAGGACTGAACCATCCGGCCAAACGCCTATCCCTCTGGAATGAAGTTTCTGCAGCAAAAGCGGACATAGTAGTCGCAGAAGAAACCCATTTCCAAACAACTAAAGTGCCAAGGTACCAGCAAAAAAACTTTCCCTTTGTTTTTTCAGCAGAGTACATGAAGAAAAAAATGTGGTGTATTCATAGCCATAAAAAATTCTGTCTCTTTCCAACTACGCTTCTCTAAGATGGACACTAACGGTCGGTATGTTATTATCGTAGGTACTATAAACGGTAAAATGTACACGATAGTGGGAGTGTATGCCCCGAACTCGGGTCATGGCTCCTTCTATCGCAAATTGTTTAAATGTATAAATCAACACAAAAAAGTTAATCGTATTGTGTGTGGTGACTTTAACCTAGTTGTTGATCCTGCTTTAGACTCCACATCATCCAGGAAAGCTAGGACATACTCATTGGCCAATCTACTTTATAGAGAAGAACTTTATGATACGTGGAGATCTTTACACGCTACGGAAAGGGACTACACGTATCATTCTCCTAGATAAAACTAATACTCTAGAATAGATCTAATTTTAGTTGACAAATGGTTACTGCAAAGGACATCACACTCGGAGATTGCGGACATAACCTGGTCTGACCATGCAGCGGTTACAGCCACGATCTCCAAGGGGTGGACCCCAAACTCTAATGTCATATGGAGATGTAATGCCAATCTTCTGAACGATCCCGCCTCTAGCGAGGTCGTTGAGAACCAATTAGACAACTTCTTCGAATAATGCACTCGACACAGGGGACATATTCAATTTGTGGAACGCACACAAAGCGTACATCAGAGCAATCATGATCCAACAAGGGGCAAGGATTAAAAAACGGAGATCAGATGAAAACTAATAAAATACTATCCGAACTCCGAGAACTAGAAAGGTCCAGCAAAGAACATCCAAACGCAGCCAATGCCGTCAGATTAATTGAATTGCGTACAGTACTCCGCAAAACACTACAAGAATCCCATGCATCCCTTATTAACAGCTTAAAGTTGAAGTACTACTCTTCACACAATAGAGCAGGTAAATTCTTAGCATCCAGACTCAAAAGCCAGAAAATGAAATCAAGAATACCGTTCTTATTGCACCCAATCACTAAACAAAAATTAACTAACCCCCAACATATAGCAGATGCTTTTGCAGATTATTATGAGTCTCTATACAATTTGAAGAACGATGCCTCTACACCCCAACCCACAAACGAAGCAATATCCAATTTCTTAGGGAAATTAAATCTTCTGTCGGTCACTTCATCGGAATTAGAATCCCTGAATCGCCCCTTTAAGGATACAGAAATTACACAAATTATAAAGTCAATGCAGACGGGCAAATCCCCAGGCCCGGACGGGTTCACGTGTTAATACTACTTAAAATTCCATAGCAAACTGACCCCATACCTTAATAAAGTCTTCTCAGCTGCGGCACTTAGGGCCACATTCCCCCCAGAGATGTTAAAAGCTCAAATCATAACTCTTCCCAAACCAGGGAAAACACACGACACTCCTGCCAACTTCCGTCCCATATCGCTACTTAATGTGGATGTCAAACTATATGCTAAACTTTTAGCGCACAGAATGAAAGAGGTGATTCCTAAATTGGTTAAACCCGATCAGATGGGATTTGTGCAAGGCCAACAAACATCCGATGCAACTAGAAGAGTAATTGATATTGTTTACTCAGCTAAGTGCAGTTGAGCGCCTTCTCTGCTGCTTTCTATAGATGCGGAGAAGGCGTTCGACAGAGTGCATTGGAGCTACATGTCTCAAACTCTAAGTAAGTTCGGCCTGAGGGACATGATCCTTACTGCAATATTGGCGCTATACTCATTCCCTTCAGCACAGGTATATTCAGAGAGCCTACTTTCCAAAACATTTAACATTACGAATGGTACTAGACAAGGCTGTCCATTATCTCCCACAATTTTTAACCTAATGATTGAACCCTTAGCAGAAAGTATACGCACAGATCCACTGGTTTCGGGATTCCTAACAAAAGATAGATCTCACGTAATAAACTTATTGGCGGATGACATTATTCTGATGCTGACTAAGCCCCTAACTTCACTTCCTAGAGTCCACACAATACTGACAGAATTTAGCCAGTTATCTTACTACAAGGTGAACTACTCAAAATCATTGATACTGAACCTTGGCATCTCAAAAAACACGAGACAGATACTTAAAAGAGACCTCCCGTATGCCTGGTCTGAGGGGGAGATCACGTACCTGGGTATTAATATCACCCAGGACTTCCGGTTCCGGCGCCGCATGGAGTAGCAGCACCTCTAGCTAGCTCCTCCATCCACAGCCCTAAATCTGCCTGAAAAGCCAGCCCGAGACATCCACCACACAGCCCCATTGCCTGAACGCCATCAGCAACACAGGCCCCCACCAGCGAATGGATCGTTTCCTAGAAAAACCCGGCCCGCGCGGTCCGCCGGCCGCGCTACATATCGAGCCCGGGGATGCGGCCTTCAAAACGTTCGTTCCGGAAAACCACACAGCGGTAACGAACTCAGTGCAGAAAACGCTCGTTCCGGAAACGAAAGAAATGGAAGTGAGTGGCACTCATCCTTCACCTCCTGCACAAACGGACATGGAATCTCATGCACGCATAGCTCAGGCAGTCGCAGCCATACTCGCTCCCACAATAACTGCTACAGTAGAAAGGGCTGTAAATGAAGGGATGCAGCTCCTCAGAAGCGAACTGAGCGACCATAAAACCCGCCTAAATGAAGCTGACAACAGGATAGCCAGCATGGAAGACGATCTTTACCAACTACAAGGAGCCGAGCAAGATCAATCGAAAACCAATCAATACATCCTCCAGAAACTGGACAACCTTGAAAATACGTCCAGGCGATGCAATCTAAGGTTCATAGGGGTCCCCGAATCCCTCCCGCAGTCCGCTCTCATGGATTTTTGTGCTAAACGCATACCGGAAGCCCTGGGCCTACCAAGACCCACCACGGTAGAGAGAGCCCATCGCATCGGGGACTTACAACCTAACCGTAAGGCGCCGCGGACCATTATCGCTAAATATCTGAACTACGCTGACAAAGCAGACATCGTGCAAAGATACCGTCAGTC
>BLSH010186554.1:39227-67220 GCA_018402905.1 Glandirana rugosa
CTACCTCTCACACTACTCAGACTTCGTAATACTCATACTGTGGACTTACAAGCCCAAGCTGGCTTGTGGCACTTTTTCAGGCCCAAGTCATGACTTGAACTGGGCTTGAAATGGAGCCTGGGGCTTGGGGTAACTTCAGTTACCCCCGTGTTTGAAAAGCCGTGTTTTTACCGACATTTTTTCAGGACCGTTCACGACGTTTTCCTTCATTTTACCCCCATTCTCATCCTGTTCACGGGATGTTTTTTTACCCCTATCCCTTTTATTGAATTTTAGTGTATTTTTTTTATTTTTACCCTTCCCCCCTTCCCATTTTTATTTTTTTTATGTGATTTTAAGTTATTTTCCCTATCCCCATTTTTTTGTAGGGCACTTGTCCTACTCTTACCCCCATTTTACTTCCTTTTGCAGCACTTGCCAGGACTTTTTTACAGCCATTTTTGTGCCGAAAAGTTTGTGCCCCCATTGACTTCAATGGGGTTCGGGGTCCGAGGTAAAGTTCGGGTCAAGTTCAGTACTGAACCCGGACTTTTTCACGGTGTTCGGTCGAACCCGAACATTCAGGTGTCATACTCATAATGCTTCAGACTCATCACACTCTCCATCAACTAGGTCTTCATTCACACTCGCTTTGAGATCACTTCTCACAAAGAGACAGACACCACCACCCCTCCGTTTTACCCTGTCTTTCCGAAAGAGAGCATAGCCAGGAATATTAATAGCCCAGTCATGTGAAGAATGAAGCCAAGATTCAGCTATACAAATCAAATCATAGTTCTCCTCATGCACCAGAGCTTCCAACTCACCTATTTTGCTTGGCAGACTCCTGGCATTGGTGAACAAACACTTTAATTCGCTGTCACATTTTGCACATGTATCTTGCATATTTTTAATTTTTTCCAATGGTTGATTGTAACATGGGAACCTTCATATCATCTTTCTTAGCCCTCCCCCCATCTTTCCCCATTCCACCCACCAATAGGGGCTGACCCCTGTCTGACCTGTCTACATGTTAACCCGGACTCTGGCGGTGGGATTGGAATACAGAGAGTGGATGAAAGCCAACATCCTTTTGCCCAGTCCCAGAGCCCGCAGGACCACAAACATGTAGTCCCAGGCCACTCTATTGAACTGCGAGGATGTCAACGAATGGTGTATGTTCACTGCCTTAATGGTATTGTCCCTGGCTTCCCTGCCAGGGACAAAACCTACTTGATCTAAGTATATCCACTTTGGCAAGTGCAAGTTAAATTATGTCACCAGTATTTTCAAAAAAAGTTTCATGTCTGCTTTCAGGAGTGAGATCGGGCAGTAGCTAGTGACTTCCGCGGAGTCCTTACCCTCTTTGGGGATTATGGAAATGTATGCCTCAAGACTTGCTGTGAAGGTTTTATATGATCGGGAGATGGAATTGAAGGCTTTCAAACCGCCCCCACCCAGAATATCTGAAAAGTTCTTGTAATACAGAGCTGGAAGACCATCTGGGCCTGGACATTTCCCTGTTTTGGTGGTCTTCAGGGCCTCTACCCATTCCTCACTAGGTAAGGGGGAGTCTAAGGTGGCTGCTTCTGTTTTTGTAAGAGCCTTGGGGCAAAATTCGGCCAGGAAGTCCGAGATAAGCCTCTGTCTAGTGTCGGGTATGGAGTTTTGTTGCATATTTTGTTGTATGTTATAGAGCTTACTATAGTAATTTCGAAATTGCCTTGCAGTTTTGTCGTTTCTAGAATGTATTGGGCCTGAGTGGTCTTCAATGTGGTGAACTGTACGGTCAAGGGTTTGTCTTTGTGTGGCTCTAGCTAAGAGTCTACCTGGCTTGTTGCCAGACAGCAGGTCTCTCAGCATGGTTCTGCTAATTACCAATTCTGCCCCTACCTGTAGAGCTCTGGATTTCTTGTGCTGGATTTCAAGGCTCCTCACCTTCTGGGCAAGCTCCTTGATTTAAGCTTGATATTTCCTTCTCTGTCCTGCTGCTAGGGAAATTATGTGGCCTCTCACAACACTTTTGTGGGCCTCCCATAGCATCATGGGGGAGGTCTCAGGTGTATCATTGATTGGAAAATACTCTGCAATCTTTTGGGTAATGCTGGTTAAATCTGCTGTATCCGAAAGTAGCAAAGTGTACATTCGCCAAATTTTTGTGTGGGAGAATTGGTCAGGGAATCTAAGGGTCATGGTTATTGGACTATGGTCAGAAAATATGATGTTCTCAATCGTGGCTTTATGAAGATATTGCAAGTCTGACTGTTTAATGAATAAGTAATCGATATGAGAGTGCTTATTATGTGGTGGGGAATAAAATGTGAAGTCTTTGTCTCTAGGGAACATCATCCTCCAAGTGTCCTCCTAATGCCGCTAGTTGAAGTTTGCTCTGTTTGAGATCTGAGTAAGGGAGGGCTATAGAGCCATTGGAGGTATCTAGGAGCGGGTCCAGGGCCATATTCAGGTCACCTCCAAGGATCAGGAGGCCTTCCTGAAACATAGAAAGCTTTAGGAGCGTTTCTCTTAAGAATGGGATTTGCTTCACGTTTGGGTTATATATATTCACCAGTGTTATCAGTTTGTCTCTCCAAGTAGAACCTCCCCTATGGGTCCTGTATCATGTCTAGTCATTTAAAATCACATCACTGGGAGAATACAATAGATACACCTTTGGTTTTGGAATCAGCTGCTGTTGGGAAGTGTTTAATTGTCAATTTGGGAATGGATGATTTTTTGAAATGAGTCTCTTGCAAGAAATCTATATGAGTTCTCAGTCTGTGGGCTGCTGACAGAATACTATTAAGTTTTTCGGGGATATTAAGGCCTTTGGCGTTGAGTGAGTATACTTTAAGTTCTAAGTGGGAAATGCTTTGTCTGGGGGAATTCATTGCAGTTAGGGCAAGGCGGTCTAGTCACCTCAACCATATGCTGCTAGTGTAAATTCGATTGAGTTAGGTGCAGATAGCAGGTAGTTTAGAAGGTATCAAGGGGTAGGGGACAAGGAGGAGAGGAGAAAGAAGGGGAAGAGAGAGAAAAAAAAAAGGGGGGGAGGGGAACCCTCACTCCCTCCCAGGCTAGGAGTAGGTGGGGGGTATGTGTGTAGCACGACACGGGGAAGTTCTATTTACCTCTTTACCTCAGGGAGGTTTTTGTGGGCTTATGGTTGTCGGACTCTGTTTCACTTAAAGACTAGCGATCAACAACCAGAGGTGGCACTTTGTACCTGCAAGCACACCTAAGTAACGACAGTCTGTGGGAACAACCCACAGATCTGTCTATACGGAAGGGTCCAAGAGAGAACCAGTCACTCTGGTATGGGGGAGTTACTGGGAGTAGACCTAGATGAGATCACGGGCGGCCACTGCCTCCAGGGAGAGGAGCTAAATCAAGGGTAGTTAGGTGTGTGCCCCCCCCGGAGGGGGGCGGCAACACTTGGGACCCCCCAGCCCATTAAATGGGAGCAATGGGTATCCCTCCACTGCCCCCGCAGGGGTCCCCACACTCTTGGCCCGAACTGGCTTGAGAGCGGGAGAAATAACATACTGTAAACAACATGTTATCAACATTAACCACTTGCCGACCGCCTGCCGCAGTGTGACAGTGGCAAGATGGCTAGTCATTGCGAAACGCCGTCACAACGACGGCGGCCACGATAACTAGCATTGTGAGCGAGCATGCGCCGACGGAGGCGCGCTCCTGCACGCTCACTGTGTTGAGGGGGGCCAGGGAGTGGGTAGAGCAGACTCGATCGCCGCTGGCTACCCGCGATGCCCCCCCCCCGCAGTGAAAGAATGGAGGTCCCTGTAAGTAAACACGGATCTCCATTCTGTTAGAGGGGGAAGGGTGGTGATCACAGGCTTCCTGTATATGGAAACTGTGATCACTCCCTTCCCCCAGCCAGGCCAGCCCACATACAGTTAGAACACGCCCAGGGAACACAGTTAACCCTTAGAGTGCCCCCTCCAGGTTAACCCCATTCACTGCCAATGGCATTTATATAGTAATCAGTGCATTTTTATAGCACTGATCACTGTATAAATGCCAATGGACCCAAAAAAGTGTCAAAATGGTCCGACATGTCCACTGCAATATCACAGTACCGCTAAAAATCGCAGATTGCTGCCATTACTAGTAAAAAATTAAAAAAAATAAAAACCCCAGAAATGAATTCTCATCATCTGTAAATGCGGCAACTTTTGCGCAAACCAATCAATAAACGCCGATTGCGATTTTTTTTTACCAAAAATATGAGGAAGAATATAAACCGGCAAAAACCGATGGAAAAAAATGTTTTTTATATATATTTTTGGATTTGTATTTTAGCAAAAAGTAAGAACTTTGTTTTTCCTTTTGCAAAATTGTCGCTCTTCTTTTGTTTGTAGCGGGGATCAGAAATGACGCAGCGGTGCTCAAATACCACCAAAAGAAAGCTCTATTTGTGGGAAAAAAAGGACGCAAATTTTGTTTGGGCACAACGTCGCATGGCCGCGCAATTGTCAGTTAAAGCAACGCAGTGCCAAATCGCAAAAAATGCTCTGGTCCTAAAGTGTGAAATCCTTCCGGGCTGAAGTGGTTAAACATTGAAAAGCTATTTTGCCCAGTAGGTCATCTTGGTGACTCAGGGATTGTCTCCAGCTGCCAAGAACCCCTCCGCCCCCACTCCCAAGGAGGCAAAATCGCTGGGAGGAGAGGTTCCGTATGGCCACGGAGGAGAGACCCAAAGCTCCAACAAGCAATCGTGTGTCCCTCCCATCCCCAGGGAGACACATGAATGGTCTAGATGTGTCCCAGACATGGTAATAGGTGTAAGGAAAATTGGCAAAAGCAAAAAATAAACTTGCGATAAACCCCTTAACGATAGTCAGTAACATTTCTCTATAAGTAAACTGGACTATCTGGGTACCGAAGAGTATCTAACAAACATGTCCCCCCCACCATGCGAATTGTAAGCAGTAAGGACTTTTGCAAAGGTCAGGGGTATGGAAATTGTTAATAATAGTATAATATTCTCCTACTATTAGTCTGTTTGCTGGGAAACCTTTAAATGTCTGAGTGTGAGATCTCTTGAGCACCCCTTCCCCTCAAGAGATCAGCAAGTGATAGAGTTAAAAGGATCTCAACCACTGTTACCCAACACCGTTTAGTATACAAGAAGGTAGATGATCCGATGACCATGGGCCGAATTAAGAGTTGGTTAGGCAATAGCCACTAAACAAGGCATACATATAGGACTCACTGGACCTAGAAGGTCCCCACAATGTAGGATCGTTCTGGCAGCTAAGGACTCGATGGCTCCAGAGGGGCTCTGCGAAGCAGTATGAGCTTCAAAAGAAGCCTATCTTGTATTTCGATTTTTTGTACAAGCAAAAGTTATTAGACCCCATGGCCACCTAGAGGAGTCTGTTTAGGGGTCTATGTCAGGGCGGTATACCACCCTGTCCAAACAGGCACACGAAGGACAATTCCTGATGCATAAGACACACATGGTATGTTATGGTGATGTCAGAGCTTCCTCCTGGTTCGGCTATGTTAGTGAGGGCCTCCAAATAATGCTGTGTAGAGTTCCGTGGTAGCCCAAGAGCTCAAAAGCCAGTATCTAGAGTGTATATATGGATTGCCTGCATTGTTGGAGCCAAAAAGGAAAGCTAAACTGTATATTCGACTTTGTGCAAATGGTGAGAAGGAAGGGTAGCAAACAGTACAAGGTGATGGAGTGGATAAGGGGGTAAAGCCCCTATCAGTCTCTAGAGTCAGTTTTGCGCCTTACCGAAGTAGGAGAGAGCCTGGGTGCAGCTTCAGTTTCCATATCACCCCGAAATCTGCGTCAAGAGGAGGATGAGGTTCTGCGGCTTCTTTGGCGTGTCCTCTGGTGTCGTGGTGACTCCTCCGGGTGGGTGGAAATCCACGGTTCGGGTTGCAGGAATGTGTTATACCATTCGGGGACCTCAACCTTCGGAATGGCCAATGTTTCACAGAAGCCCTGCAAGTCAGCAGGCATTCTTAGTAGAGCTGTACGGTTGCCAGAGGTGGCCTGCAAGCAGAATGGAAATTTCCATTTATAAATAATATGTCTGTCTCGGAGCACCTGGAGGAGAGGATGTAATGCTCGTCTGTGTTGCAGCGTAATGGGGGACAGATTCTGATATAGTTGAATGCGGACCCCTTCATGTCTGAGATGCTCATGATTGCGAGCTGCCCGTAGTATGTCCTCCTTTTGCACAAAATTGACCAAGCAACACACTACATCTCTTGGGGGCTCATTCTCTTGACCTCTCGGGCGGAGAGCGCAGTGGCACTTCTCCATTTCATTGGGGGCGTCTAGAGGTCTCCCCAAAAGAGAGTTAAAAATGGCCCAGACCACTGCTTGTAGTTGGGGACCCTCCACCGCCTCTGGTAACCCCCTGAGTCTTATATTGTGACGTCTCCCCCAGTTCTTTAAGTCCTCCAGACGTTGGTGTCTCCTGTCAGGCCAAGCCCCTGAACCCCTGTCAGTTTTTAATAAAGAGGTAAAATGGTTTAAAACATAGAAACATGCCAACTCACTAAGTCAGTGCTGTCCCTGCAGCATTATTAATGTATTGATATCAGTGGCAGCTGGTGAATTTTTAGGATGGGGGTGCCAGTCCCCGCCCCTCCTTTTGACCCCTCCCACTTCTCATAAGCCACACCCTATTGAATCCACCCACTCCTTCCCCTGTATTCCACATATTGTGTCAGGAGTATACAGCTCAGCATCACAGGTGAGGTATATTGCAGCCAGTAACACAGTATGCAGCCAGTACATAGGTATTGTAGCCAGAACACAGGGGACAGGGGGCCAGTACACATGCATTGCAGCCAGAACACAGGTAGCTAGTACACAGGTATTGTAGCCAGAACACAGGGGGCAGGTAGCCAGTACACAGGGGACAGGTAGCCAGTACACAGGTATTGTAGTCAGAACACAGAGGACAGGGAGCCAGTACACAGGCATTGTAGCCAGAACACAGGGGACAGGGAGCCAGTACACAGGTATTGTAGCCAGAACACAGGGGACAGGGAGCCAGTACACAGGTATTGTTGCCAGAATACAGGGACAGGTAGCCAGTACACAGGCATTGTAGCCAGAACACAGGGGACAGGGAGCCAGTACACAGGTATTGTAGCCAGAACACAGAGGACAGGTAGCCAGTACACAGGTATTGTAGCCATTACACAGGTATTGTAGCCATTACACAGGCATTGTAACCATTACACAGGGACAGAGAGCCAGTACACAGGTATTGTAGCCATTACACAGGGACAGGGAGCCAGTACACAGGTATTGTAGCCATTACACAGGGGACAGGGAGCCATTACACAGGGACAGGGAGCCATTACACAGGGGACAGGGAGCCATTGCACAGGGGACAGGGAGCCATTACACAGCAGCACAGTACCTCGTCTCCTTGAGTCAGCCACTCTGGACCTGCCCCCACCCACAGCACAGTGACAAGCCAATCACTGGCAGTCACTGGCTCAGGGCAGCCAATCAGTCTATGTATGTTCACTAGTTCAGCGCACATACATAGACTTTTAGGACTAACCAATAGGCTTACTACTTGCTGTAAGCTGATAGCAAGGAGCCGAAGAAAAAAAAAGTCAATATACCAGCACCTCCTTTAGGGGATCGGGCTGACTTTTTTCCTTCCCAGCGGGGAGGCGATGCCCAAGCGCCACTTATTGATCAGCTGCCTCTGATTGATATGAATGAAAAAAGGTGATTAGAATACCAGTCAAAGGGAAGCTGCTTTCACGGGACACATGTGGTGTATCAAAAACAACTAAGTTAAATTAAGTAAAAACAAAATACCAAAAATATTAATGAAAATAGTATCAAAAGTCACACACATTTATAAATACCCTTCTTCCACTAATAAAAAAGACAACATAATCTTTTTTATTGGTGAAAGAAGGGTATTTATATATGTGTGTTATTTTTGATACTATTTTCTTTCAATATTTGACATTTATAAAGATATTTTGTATTTACTTAAAGTATAACTAAAGAAATACATGTTTTTATCAGTTTTGATATGGTGGATAGGTATTAGAACACCTATTTGGTTTTTACTGTGGTCTGTGCCCTCATTAGGGAGATTCACCTTCTCTATTTGTCCTGTTTACCATTATCATTGAAAGTGAAATTAAAAGAAAATCCCACATTGTGGCTTGTCCCCAAAAAAGTAATATAGGGGAGATTTTCCAATGAAGACACTAGTTCTGGTGACCTGGGGGAGCCCAAAAGATTCCCTTAATTTGCAGGGATTTTCTCTCTCTTCCTGTTTTGGCAATGGGACAGAAAGTATGCCTCACAGTTCCCGACGAAGCTCCTTGCAAAACATGTAGAACTTACAGGCACTTAGACAAAGTTCCGCTGTTTCTATTACTTAACCACTTCAGCCCCGGAAGGATTTCACACTTTAGGACTAGAGCACTTTTTGCGATTCGGCACTGCGTCGCTTTAATTGACAATTGCGCGGTTGTGCGACATTGTACCTTAATTTGCATCCTCTTTTTCCCACAAATAGAGCTTTCTTTTGGTGGTATTTGATCACCTCTGCGTCACTCATTTCTGATCGTCGCTATAAACAAAAAAAGAGCAACAATTTTGCAAAAAAACTATTTTTCTTACTTTTAGCTAAAATCCAAATAAAAAAAAATATATAAAAAAACATGTTTTTTTCATCGGTTTTGGCCAATTTATATTATTTCTCGTATTTTTGTTTAAAAAAATCGCAATCGGCGATTTATGATTGGTTTGCGCAAAAGTTTCCGCATTTACGAATGATGAGAATTCATTTTTGGGTTTTTATTTTTATTTTATTTTTTACTAGTAATGGCGGGGATGTGCGATTTCTAGTGGTACTGCCATATTGCGGTGGACATGTTGGACCATTTTGACACTTTTTGGGTCCATTAGCATTTATACAGCGATCAGTGCTATACAAATGCACTGATTACTGTGTAAATGCCATTGGAAAAGAAGGGGTTAACCTGGAGGGGGCGCTCTAAGGGTTAACTGTGTTCCCTCAGTGTGTTCTAACTGTATGGGGGCTGGCCTGGCAGGGGGAGGGGAGTGATCACGGCTTCCATATACAGGAAGCCTGTGATCACAACCCTTTCCCCTCTGTCAGAACGGAGATCCGTGTTTGCATACATGGACCTCTGTTCTTTCAGTGCGGGGGGGCCATCGCAGGTAGCCGGCGAAGATCAAGTCCACCCTACCCACTCCCTGCCCCCCCGGAACACAGTGAGCATGCTAGAGCGCCTCCAGCGACACGCACACGCTCACAATGCTAGTTATCGTGGCGGTCGTCAGGTGACGGCGGTTCGCGATAACGAGATACTTTGCCACAGTCACACTGCGGCGGGTGGTCGGCAAGTGGTTAATGTGATTGTGTACTGTGGAAAGGTTTTAATGTTTTATCACCTGGAAGTCAACATTGTGACAAAATCTTCCTTTTATTTTTAAATATTTGTATCAATCAAATATTGTAATTTTATATAAGTATTGTTGTTCCTCTTGGTTGGCGCCATCAAAATCCCACTTTTTCTCTATTGAATTTAATGTATTTTTAAGGGATTAAAGTGCCTTTTGACCTTTTGAACTAGCGCCATATCTATCTAATTTCAGACAGAAATTGAAGGTAAATCTCCCTAATGGGACACAGATGGCAAAATAAAAACTGACAGGCATTATAACCCTCCCTTATTCTATCCAAAATCAAAAAAGTTTTCCCTTTAATTCTACTTTAAGGCAAATATATTGTGCAATTTGCAAGTTGCATCTGAGCTTAGTACATGAGGTAAAGCTTCACTTTACAAAATAATTGCTTGCACACGATTGGATGATGGAAGTCAGCAGAGCTCCCCTTCATTTACTAAGCTTGGAGCAACTTCACTTGCAAAAGTGCACAGTCTATTTGGCTTTAGTAAATTAATTTGAGTGTGTATATCTAATTAAGTCCCATTCCCAGGTCTGACAGCAGCTATACATGGCTTCAATTTTGGCCTAGTCCTGCTGAAGCAGATTTGAGCCATGATGATAGCTGTAGGCACCACCCTGCTTGACAAAATTCAATTAAAAATGATCTTAGAAGGGTGAAAAGTTATTAGCTGAGCAGGACTGCATCCTATCAAATGCAGTCACTGTTCTATTATTCAGGCAGATGTAGATACTGCATCAGTCTAAATACAATAGCCAGTAGCGCAGATTCCACCTTTCCACTCTGTACATATATATACATTCTTATATACCTTTACTGATAACTGGGTTAAATGAAGCAATTTTAATATGGTGATAAATATCACACACTTCCCCATGACATCATCTGCATTTCTTTCCAAAAGGATAACACTATCTTTTGTCGGGCACAATTCAGGGACAGCATTTCCTTCCTGGACTAAGATAGTGGGGTTGATTTACTAAAGGCACATAGACCATGCACTTTACAAGTGCAGTTGCCCCAGAGCTTAGTAAATGAAGTGAAGCTTCACTTTGCAAAGAATACCCAATCACGTGCAATTAAAATAAAAAATGCATTTTTGCTTGCATGTGATTGGATGGTGGAAGTCAGCAGAACATCCCCTCATTTACTAAGCTCTGGAGCAACTGCATTTGCAAAGTGTACATACTAGTTGCTTTTAATAAATCAACTCTAATGGCTCAGAGATAATGTAGCCCTGTAAATCATAATGCTTGTGCAGTTTGTGGTTTTATAAATGGCTCAATTATATTGTTGCAGTCTTATCACTGGGGGAGAAAGACTAAGAAAATGCTTATATCTGCCTGCAGCAACTTTCCTGGTTTACTAAATAGTAGCAGGAGTCACCTTCAATGATTCGTGTAGGACTGCACCATTTCAAAGATTAAAAAACTTTCTTAAAATAACTTTTTTTAATGCAGAATATATCAGAGTTGACAGTTAAATAAACAAGAATTGTTCCGGCATCCTGGAGTACAGTAATTAATTTTCTTTTTTGACTGATTTGTTGAAGTGCCACAAACTGTAGCAGCACCTGGGGATTTCGCATTGGAGCCTGTTATGATGATGAGCACCTCACCTAGATCAGTATACATATCTTCATGTGGAAGTTAAATTAACTGGACTGGATCTTGATGAAATTTAATAAAAGGAGTTTATTTGAAAAATGACTGTGACATGTTAGAAATGTATTACTGGCACCTTGTAAAGTTGCTAATAGGTCTACTAAAAAGTTGGTCTGTTAATAAACTCACATGGCTTCCAATACCACCTCTATGCTGATGACACACAAATCTATCTCTCTACTCCTCACCTCACTCCTTCAATCTCCTCTCACATTACTAACTTACTAACTGACATATCAGCTTGGATGTCACACCACTTCCTCAAACTCAATCTTTCTAACACTGAGCTCATAATTTTTCCTCCAGCCCGTGCCCCTCCCCCTGACTTCTCTATCAAGATCAATAACACAACTATCAGTCCCTCCCCTCATGCCAAGGTACTAGACTCTGACCTGTCACTTCAGCCCCAAATCCAATCACTGTCCAAATCGTGCAGACTTCACCTCCGAAACATCTCCAAAATGTGTCCCTTCCTAACCGTTGACACTACTAAGCAACTTATTCACTCCCTTGTTATCGCTCGCCTTGACTATTGTAACTCCCTCCTGATTGGCCTACCTCTCCACAAGCTATTCCCTTTTCAGTCTATCTTGAATGCTGCTGCCAGACTCATCCAACTTATGAACCATTTGGTGTCTGCCACTCCTCTCTGCCAATCCCTCCACTGGCTTCCCATTTTCCAAAGAATAAAATTCAAAACCCTAACCATGACATACAAAGCCATTTACAATTCTGCCCCAAGCTACATCACCAATCTTATCTCCAAATATCGCCCAAACCGTCCTCTTCGCTCCTCCCAAGACCTTCTGGAACTCTCTACCCTAATCTGCCCGCCTATCTCCTACTCTGCCCACTTTTAGGCAATCCCTGAAAATTCATCTCTTCAGGGAGGCCTATCCTGCCTCCAGCTAACAACAGAATCTTCTACTCCCCTCATCAGTTCATCCCTCACAGTAGCTACATTTTGTTTCACCAGCCCCCCACCCCCTTAGATTGTAAGCTCGCAGGAGCAGGGCCCCTCTAACCCTCTTGTTTTGAATTGTACTGTTGCTGTAATGTCTCTCTTTATATTGTAAAGCACTGCGCAAACTGTTGGCGCTATATAATTCCCGTATAATAATAATAATAAATGGTAAGGAGGTCACATTTTGGGATTTCAAAGCAGACAGAGGTTTGGCAGACATTAGTTCACTATCCTCTGATCTTGTTGTGATTCTAAAAATGCTCTGTTCCAGTTCCACAGATGTCAGGCTCTGGCCAATGCAGCCACAAGTGCAAATAGAGTACAGTTTGTACCCTGTTTGCTTGAAAGCAGTGCAGGGGATGCATCAGGGGTCTAATACACTAATAGACTTGTGATGTAAAATATTCCATCACATGGAAACTTTAAAGGACTCTACTCCCCATGAGCCCACATATGCCCACACATGCACCTAGGACATACAGGTTAACAGTGATCTAGTAAAATATGTCAGATGTGAGAAGAAGATTTTTAGAACCATAATTTATGGTTAACTGGTTTATGGTTACGCTAAAGGTTTTTAACGTTTCACCTTTGGACGAGTTTGAGCATCATAATTTTTGTGGGTATCTAAGATGCACAGGCTTGATATCTCTCCATTATGTATTTACTCAACACAATCTTGTCTTTTATTTTTAAGTTAATTATTTTGTGGATGAGTGCACTAAAATTAGTTTTAGTGTATTTTTTACTGAAAATATAGAGTTGAAAAACAGTTGTATGAATATCATGGAACATAAACATTTGTAGTTAATATACCGTATATCTATTATACAGAGTCTCTATTTACAGAAAATATATAATGTTTTGGGATTATTTTTAAGTCCTTAAATGCTCATGTTACATGTAACCATTCCATGAATTTCCAAGAGGAAATGTAAAGCTGAATGGTTATTATAGTGTGCTTACATTTTAATAAAATGTGTAATGTTTATGTATTGATAACCAATTAATTCAAGCAACATGAATATGTATATTTGAAGTATTCTATTCAGTCAGTATTCTGGTACCCTCATTAGAACCAAGTTGTTCTCTCCCTGCACACTATGCTGGAGAAGAACAAAACCACCTGGTCTAGGAGCCACACCAGCAAGTGACTGAGCAAAGAAGGAAAAACACTCTGGTAAGCCCACCACTCTGTTCCTCCTAAGAAATCTCCCAGCTTTAGATGGACAAATCAATGCATTGCAGAAGAGCACATTCCACCTTGCAGTTATTCCACTTTCACTATGAGTACTGCTGTATATAAGTCCACTGTGGGCCCTGCTGGTTTTTGCAGAATGTTAAAATCAACTTTTTTGAGCTCTATTTAAAAATATATTTAATGTTTTTTTTTTCAAACTAAAACTGGCAAAGATGTTCACTGTTACTGACATCAAATACTGGCAAGGTGGATTTCCTAAAATTAAGGGCCAAAGTAGACTTGTCTTTATTGACAGTCAGTAAATACATTCCATCAATTGGTAAAAGTGAACAGCAGTCAGTATAAGGGTGACATCATTTCAGTTTATGCACACTGTGGAATTGATTTACTAAAGGCAAATGTGCAAGTGCAGTTGGTTCAGAGATCAGTAAATTGGGTAAAGCTTCACTGTGCAAACAAAACCCAATCACATGCAAGTCAAATAAAAAAATATATATTTTTTTACCTGCACATGATATGATGATGGAAGTAATTTACTAAACTCAGGAGCAACTGCATATGAGGGGTAAGACACCACTCAAAACTGACCCAGTGCTTTAGGTGTGGATATGGCTGCGTATGGCCTCAGCTAGTGCTACTCTACCAAGGCTTGGTCACAGAGCCTGTACTTGCAAAGAGCACAGTCTTTGTGCAAACTAAACTATCATTCCTCTTAATAAATCAATAAATGTGCTTAGTGGAAAGTGTATCTCCCAGCAAGAAAACAAGTGTATGCCAACCTTATTATTCTGCACTCTCACATGTAAATATCATTCTTTAGTGTAAAAAAATAACCCCCCCCCCCCAGGAAATAATGAAGTACTGTAGTAGTGTAATACTTAATTATGTGTGTACCAAAAGGAGAAAAATATATGGCAAATGAAAAAATATATATATGTATATATTAAGGAAAATTGTTTTCATACTTATCGTAATTTTCCTTTCCTGGATCCTCCTCATGTCAGCCTACTATGGGTCAGCTCCGCCCCCTCTGACCCCTTCAGGACAACCTCTTTCCAAGCCTATGAGAGGCAGCTGTCTGCCCATATGGAGTGTTCAGTTTACCCACCTCGCGACGGACTTTGCGTGGGAATTCCTCGGCTGACATGAGGAGGATCCAGGAAAGGAAAATTACTGTAAGTATGAAAACAATTTTCCTTATTCCTGGACCTCCTCATGTCAGCCTAATATGGGACGTAGCAAGCAATCAACCACATAAGGGGAGGGAAAGACATCAAAAACCTGAATCATGAACCGATATCAATTATTTTAATGGCCGACAGCCGCCGACAGAACAGTAGACCCAAAAGCTTCCGATGCCGTCAGAGTTACCTTCACTCTGTAGGGCGGAATGAAAGTATTCGGTGCACTCAAGCTAGCTGCCCTGCACCCTACTTCTGCTGACACCTTAGCGTATGATGCACAGGAATCTGCCATGCTTCTCATAAAATGTGCTTTGACCTCCAATGGCGGAGGATATCCCGACTCTCTATATGCCATCTGGATAGGTTTTACGATTTATGTAGACACTATTCTAGGAGGCATAGCCATGCCTTTCCTGGAGGGCCCGAGAAAGATGAAGAGCTGATCTTGTTTCCAGAAATCCTTAGTTCGCTCTAGGTATATTGATAAGGCCTGCACTAGATCCAGCCTAGTCCATTCCTCTTCCGAGTTACTATCCGGAAAAGCCAATAAGACTGCTTCCCAATTCATCTGCAAAGCTGATGCTACCTTTAGAAGAAAGTTTGGGACCGGTCTGAGTACAATTTCCTCTTGGAGTATTAGGCAATACGGCTCCCTGGCTGAGAAAGCACACAGTTCAGACACCCATCTGGCTGATGCAATTGCCATCAAAAAATTGCACTGAGACAAAGAGCATGATGACACCGGACCAAATGGAGGTACTAATAAGGCTTTCAGAACTAAAGGCAGGTCCCACTTCGGAAAAGGATTTATTGGAGACCTGATCTTTATTGCTGCCTTTCAGAAATGCATCACTAGAGGAACCAAGGTCCATCTTTGTTCACCGTAGCTGACAGAGCAGACTCAAACCTTTGAGGAGCTAAACGCTAAAACCCTTGCCCAGACCTTCCTGGAAAAATTCCAATATGTTAGAGACTACGGGTGACCTCAGATCCCAGCTCTTTCCTGCTGAGAAGTGACAAAAAGGCCTTATATATACTATAATAAAGTATTATCGGTAGTTCTCTTTTGACTAAAAGCTCTATCGATCTCCTCCCAACCTCTACGCCATGAACTTCAGTTTTCACGGCTTTGGGCTAACTGCTTGTCCTGCAGCAGAAAATGTTTGTGAGGAGGCAGAGGAATCAGCTGACACATATCCAATTTCTATGCTAGTGAACATCATGGTCTTCTGGGCCAGAAGGGCCACACCGCTATTGCTGTTATCTCCTCCTGTTCTTCATTAAAACTCGGAGGATTAGCGAGAGAGGAGGAAACACAGACTAGGGGAAAGTCCCATGGAATGGATAGAGCATCCTAGCCTAGAGCCTGCGGGTGCCACCTTTGGGAGAAGAAACACGTAATCTGAGAGTTTTTCTTCCAATGCCACCCAATCTATGACTGAAGTCCCCCAGACCTTGAAGATTTTGAACAGGTATCTGGGATTCAAGCCCCGTTCGTTCAAATCCAAGGATCTCCGACTCAGTTGATCCACCAGCTTGTTTTGTGGACCCAGAAGGTATGCTGCTGTTTAGGGAACAATCTGGCATGCCACTCTGAGTAGTGGGAGGCTGCTGGTGCCCCCTTGCCGGGCCACGTAGGCTACCATGGTTTGTTGTCAGAAAGGACTTTGACTGCCCCCTTTGAAACATCGATTGGAAGGCTACTAGAGCGTGCCGAACGGCCTCTAATTCTAACAGGTTTGAATGCTGACACAGAGATGCTTCTCATTTGCCCTGTACTTGTTGGCCTAAGGAATGAGCTCCATGGTCTACTATATGGACAACACGGATGTGTTCTCTCAAAAACGAGAGAACCAAGCGGTTAATCAAGAAGGGATGGGCCGTACTACAAAAGCTCTTTGAAAAAGGAGATATTACTTTATTAAGAAATAAGTGCAAAACATTTTATGCAGTGAGCACGGACAAAAATTGCATAAGATAAGAGTATCAACAAGCTGTTCTGGAACGACTGAAGGCCCTCCAGACAGTGCGACCTAACACATAATACCACACACAAGGGGAGACAGACAAAAGTTAAAAGAGACGTCTGAACGTGTGGGGGGGGCAAAAATCTGAAAAAATCGCTGAACTAGGCAATCACATCAGAGTCAGTGAGTGTAAATGGTAGGTGAGTAAAGTTGGAGAAATGGTCGTGGGCAGCAAGGGGACAATGCTGCTGAAATGGAACAGTCAACCACTCATGAGGTCACAGTATTGGACTGTATAATGAAATATCCAACGGAGATGGTCGGCGGTGAGTATTATATCAAAAGCATGTCAGCAGGCACTGTTCGGCATATAGATGAAGGGAGCTGCCCAAATGCCAGTGGGGACCGAAGTGGAATAAATCTGTCCAGTACCCGTGGTGGTCAGTGATGTTTCAACCTATACATATGTAGGTATTGGTGTGGTAGACATCCACAGTTGCTGGGGCAAAAGCTCCAATAGTCAATGATGTGTACTCACGTTTGCACCATACCCCACAGGCGGGAACCTCTGAAATGGACCAGATCGTTCGCCCCACTGGTTGCTGACCATTCCTGCTTCTTCACCTCCAAAGTCCATGCATCCCCGGTGCTTGTACGTGCCGTATCAACAGTTGCGCCTGGTACCGGCGTGTGCTAGGGGAGCGGAACAAGCCGCTGCTTCCTTGAATGAGAGCACGTGATCCGATCATGTGATCCGACAGGAGATGCTTGCATGCCAAGCCTCACTGTCAAGCCTCACTGTCAGAGCGGGGACACGCTGAAAGTTCAGTCGTATGGATGGCACCCCATACGTTACGGAGCGTGTGACGTCAATGCGTTTCGCTGGGCTTATTCACTTAGCTTCCTCTGGACGCCTTGATTGGGCCAACGATCCGCCATCCCTTAAGTATATTCATTTTGGGGGGATGCCGCCCATCAAGCAAAAAATTGTGTAAGGGACCGTGGTGCATTCTTCAATGTTTAGGTCAGGCGAAAGTTCCTCCTATTTATTTGATTCTTATTGCTTTTCCTTTGTTCATCATTATTTAATAGGGAGGAGGGGAGCTTTGAACACATTAGTTGCTCCTAGTACTGGGACAGGAAGAAGGGGGAGATCACATGACCAGGAAACATTGGGAAACAAAGATAATACAGTGCAGCTGAACCATGATGCAGGAAAAACAGGTAAAGGTATTTAATTACAAGGACTAGGGGTGTCCAAACCTGAACTAAGCCTGTCTAAGAGCACATTTATTGCGTTAAGTGGAAAAATGGCAAAGTTACTCCATCTTTGATACAGGGCAGAAATATGTGTATGGACCATATTTTGCAAACACATATATATGGAAAACCGCCCCGACATATTTTTTCTCCGAGCCCCACTAAGTAAATATAGCAATTTAGTTGCCACATTGGTAAGCGGGGTAACAGATGGAAGCCTCTATGGCACTGTTGATCCTGCCAGTACCCATTTAGAAAGGGAAAAAGATATATGCTTTTTCCAGGAAAAGGCCAGAGCACGTATCTTCAGAATGGGGACTGAATGTAGATTTTTAGGGAGAGACAAAACAGTGATAATTGAGGCAAGGTGAATAGAAGTGTATTTTTACAAAGCATCAGAAGGTGACAGTCGGAACCAGCTACTGCCATTTGTCTCAATATTTGGGCAAGAAAACCTGGAGATTAAGTTCAACATTAAGGCCCCCAGGGTGGAGGCTCCTCAAATGGTATATCCACCATTTTTCTTTCTGCAACAGAATTTGATTGAAATCGCCTCTCCTCTGGGGGAGTTTTAGAACATAAATCCCCTTAACTTTCATCCCCGCCGGGTTCTTCCCATGGTGGGAATGAAAGTGTTTCGCCAGGGCTTTCTGGGGTTCCTTTTCTTTCATTTCCCTCATATGTTCGCCAATGCGAACTCTTAGGGGTCTTTTAGTTTTGCCCACATAGATTTTGGGACAAGGGCATGTTATCATGTAAATGACACCTGTCATGGAGCAATTGATTAGATCCCTAATCTCAAACTGATTTGTGCCTGAAGCATCCATGAAGTGGTTTGTTCTCTCTACAAAGGGGCACACCTGACAATGACCGCAGGGATGCATCCCTATCGTACGGGGGTAATTAGAGAGCCAGGTCTCACTGATGCTTCTAACAAATTTAGACCTGATTAGAAGGTCGCCCAAATTTTTGGATCTTCGGGCAACCATCTTTGGTCTCGGGCCTACTATCTTGGCTATCTTGGGGGTTGCAATCAGAACACCCCAATGTTTGGCCACTGCGGAGGCCACCTCTTTCCATTGCGAGCCAAACATGGTGATAAGTCTGTCCCGGTCCCTTGATGAAAGCTCAGAGTTGGCACCTGAACCCCATGGCCATCTGTCTTTCACCTCAGCCCCTTGTAAATTAGCCAAGCAGTCTGAGCCTCAAGTCCTCCAAGAGACTCTTATGCTTTTTGATGACTCTCCTGGTGTGCTTTCCGTGGGCCATCCACATAGCGCTGCCCCAGAAGTGGAAGACATTGAGTGCACCGATGCCCAACCACTTCTGTTGCAGGATGAGGACATGGAAACCCCAGCGCAGCACATTTCTGATGATGATGAAACACTGCTGCAGCTTGCCTCAGTGTGCAGACTGACAAGGAGGGCAGTGGTGAAGGGTGGGTGGAAGATGATGTGGAGGATCATGAGGTCCTAGACCCCACATGGAATGAGGGTCATGCGAGTGACGTGTGGAGTTTGGAGGAAGAGGTGGTGGTCGCACAGAGGCACCAGCACGACAAAAGAGGAAGCAGGTTGCAAAAGCGGAGCGAGCATCCCCTAGACAGTAGGCCTGCTACTACCCACTGCACCCAGGGACCTAGCACACCAAAGGCAGCTCAAAGGTGTTCCCCCACGTGGCAGTTCTTCAGAAAATGTGCTGACGACAAGACACGAGTGGTTTGCAAGCTGTGCAATGATAGCCTGAGCCGGGGCATAAATGTTCTCAACCTGAGCACAACCCCCATGACCAGGCATCTAAATTCAAGGCACAAGCTGCATTGGAATAATTACCTCAAAATCCAAGAAAGGTCTCGGCCTCCTCCTGCTTCCTCTTCTGCTGCTGCCTCGGCCTCTTCCTCCACCTCTACAGTGACAGTGTCACCTGCCACCCAGCAAACAGACGATATGACAGCGATGCCACCATGCCTGCCACCGTCCCCAAGCATTTCCACATGGTCCCATGGAAGCTTACAGCTGTCCATCTCCCAAACACTGGAGAGAAAGAGGAAGTACCCCCCCACCCACCTGCGATCCCTGGCCCTGAATGCCAGCATTTCAAAATTCCTGGCCTTTGAAATGCTGTCATTCCGTCTGGTGGACACGGACAGTTTTAAAAACCTGATGGCGGTGGTTGTCCCACAATATGTGGTTCCAGCCGCCACTACTTTTCCAGGCGAGCCATCCCTTCTCTGCACAAACAAGTCGGGGACAAGATCAAGTGTGCACTGCGCAACGCCATCTGTGGCAAGTTCTACATAGCCACTGATACATGGACCAGTAAGCACGGGCAGGGACGCTATATCTCGCTAACTGCACACTGGGCAAATGTAGTGGCGGGTGGGCCTGAGCCGGTTAGCCATTTGGCGCATGTGCTTCCACCACCGAGGATTGCAGGGCATTTCTCTTTGCCTCCTGTTGCCTCCTCCTCCTACTGCGCTTCCTCCTCCTCGACCACCCACTCATCCGCTCAGCGTAACACCTTCATCACCAACATCAGCACATCCAGGGGGAAACGACAGCAGGCTGTTTTAAAACTGATATGTTTGGGGGATAAACCCCACACTGCGCAGGAGCTGTGGACGGGCATTGAACAACACACCAATGAGTGGTTGTTGCCACTGAGCCTCAAGCCCAGCCTGGTGGTGTGCGACAATGGCCAAAATCTCGTAGTGGCTCTGGGCCTAGCCGGTTTGACGCACATTCCTTGCCTGGCGCATGTGCTGAATTTGGTGGTACAGAATTTTCTAAATTTTCTAAACTACCCGGATATGTCAGAGCTGCTGCATAAAGTGTGGGCCCTCTGCGCGCACTTTCGGCGTTCTCACCCTGCTGCTGCTCGCCTGTCTGCGCTGCCGCGGAACTTCGGCCTTCCCGCTCACCGCCTCATATGCGACGTGCCCACAAGGTGGAACTCCACCTTGCACATGCTGGAGAGACTGTGCGAGCAGCAGCAGGCAATAGTGGAGCTTCAGCTGCAGCACGCACGGGTCAGTCTCTCTGCGGAACAACAACACTTCACCACCAACGAGTGGGCCTCCGTGCGAGACCTGTGTACCGTATTGCGGTGTTTTGAGTACTCCACCAACAGTGCCGATGACGCTGTTCTTAGCGTTACTATCCCACTTCTATGTCTCCTTGAAAAAACACTTCGGGCCATGATGGAAGAGGATGTGGCACAGGAGGGCCGAAATGTGGCAAAGCTTTGTCAGCAGCCCGCCACAACAAACAGCACCACCAGCCGATAGACAACGTCTTAGCAGGAGGCAGCATTTCAGCAACATGGTGCAAGAGTATGTGTGCACACGTCTACACGTACTGACTGATGGGTCTGCCCCATTCAACTTCTGGGTCTCCAAATTGGCCACATGGCCTGAGCTTGCCGTTTATGCCTTGGAGTTGCTGGCCTGCCCTGCAGCCAGTGTATTGTCTGAACGTGTGTTTAGCACACGTAGGCCTCACGTAGGCCTCAATATTTTGGGGGCTACCCCAATTATAAACAAACAAAAAAAAAAAAATACAGTGTTGGCTACCTCCTCCTCCTCCTCGACCACCGCCAGTTCCAACTACACTGCCATGATAACGGCCTACTCAACCTCTAGGCTCCTACTCCACATCCACCCCCCCTTCCCATTTTTTTAATTTGATTTTACTTTATTTTCCCTATCCCCATTTTTTTGTAGGGCACTTGCCCTACTCTTACCCCCATTTTATTTCCTTTTGCAGCCCTCTAGCACTTTCCAGGACTTTGTTACAGCCATTTTTGTGCCTAAAAGTTCAGGTCCCCGTTGACTTCAATGGGGTTTCGGGGTCCGGGATAAAGTTCGGGCAACGTTCGGTGCCGAACCCGGACTTTTTTTCCAAAGTTCGTTCGGACCCTCCGAACCCGAACGTCCAGGTGTTCGCTCAACTCTAACTCTGAGATGTCTTCCACAATATCAGAGACCGTTTTATTGGTACTGATCTTCTAGGCTAACGAGTGACGATCCCATTGATGGAGAAAATTGTATTGAAATCTCCCCTTCCGTAATCTGGCCCAGGGTACTACCTGGATCGTGGAAGACAACAGGTCCAGGTACTGCATACACTTCTTGGCCATCAGAAATTGCCTGGTCATTGCTATTCCCAACTTGGTCTGAATTTGCACAATCTTCCTAAGAGGCAAATATACACGAACTTGGGTAGTGTTGAATTGCATTCCTAGATACTCTCAGACTTGAGCCGGTTGCAACAGACTCTTGCGATAGTTGATTAACCAACCGAACCATCTGATCGTGCTGCCGGTTATCAGCACGTGTTGTTGAAGGAGGGACTTTGATGCGGCCCGGGGGAGAATGTCGTCTAGATAAAGAAAAATTTGAATGCCTCTGATCCTTAAGATAGCAATGACCACTGCCAAAACTTCTGAAAAAGTTCTGGGACCTGTGCACAGCCCAAATGGCAGACAACGAAATTGGCAATGGAAGCGATGGTTTGATGCACTTATGGGCACCTGTAGGTAAGCATCCGCTAGCTGAGCAGGAAGGTAGAGAGCCCGCTCCAGGTGTGGAATAATGTGTAATACTTGAGGCTAGGTGCAGGTCTGAACAGCCGCCAGTCCAGGTAATCTTGAGTGAGAAGAGATAGACCGCACAATCAAAGTCCCAAGAGAAAATTTATTGTGAATCGTACCACAATAGACAAAGTGACAGGCAGAGGTGACAACACAGCACAAAAAGGGGTTAATGCGTTTCACGGCTCTGTAGTCCGCTTAATCATAACCAGTTATGATTAAGCGGACTACAGAGCCGTGAAACGCGTTAACCCATTTTTGTGCTGTGTTGTCACCTCTGCCTGTCACTTTGTCCATTGTGGTATGATTCACAATAAATTTTCTCTAGGGACTTTGATTGTGCGGTCTATCTCTTCTCATTTAAGCATCCGCTAGGCCTATTGACGCTAGCAAATCTCCTTCTTCACAATGGACAATGATGGTTTGCAAGGACTCCATTCTGAATGGAAGGACTTTCATGAAGGTGTTCGGGGCTTTTAAGTCCAGGATCGGCCTGAATCCTCCTGAGGATTTTGTTACCAAGAACATGTTCCATAGGAAACAACGCCAAATAGACTCTAGTGCAGATCCGCAAAACGCACCAAAAATGCACGGGTCCGAATCAGGCCCAAAGAAGGAATCATCTGAATGTTCTTCTGAACTGTAGCGATATGTTGCCTCTGGCTCTGATTCTGAAGCGGAAGAGTGCCGCCTAGGCCGAGATTTCTTAGATATGGTCTTCAAGCCGCTTTGACTGCCACCTTAATACAGTGCCTCACCTGGCGTGCCTCTGAGCATTATCACATGCGGCCTCCTTCAAACAAGAGAAGTATACACAACTCCCTGGCAGGGAGTTTGCCCGCGGCCCAGCAGGCTTTCTCATCCCGGGCCGAAGCCCTTCCAGAAGATGAAGAGGATCTACGTCTTTGCTTATGCACCTGCTAGCGCTTAGTGGTCTCTTTCTGGTGTTGCAACAGCCATTGGCCTGGGCTCAAGGCAATGCAATGAGGCACCAGTGAGGGTGATCTGGAGTGGCGTTCCACATGGATTTTATCCCGCTGCCAACCACTCCTCTGACTCGACTTATCACGCACTGAGCGCTTCTTTCTTTGCGGGTGATGCGGCTCCTTGGTACTTCCCTGCGAGCGTTTATCCCGCATCAGGGTCTTCTCTCTGTGTAGAGAAGAAGAATGCACTCTTTAAAAAAACCAAAAAACTTAAAAATAGCAAAAACCTTTCCATGCGTTCTTCAGTGCTATAGAGGCAGGAGGACCCGGGATACCTGGAAACACATAGACAGCCAGAGATCTATCCAGCAACTCAAGGCAGCAGCCCTGTTGAGATCCCACATCACTCAGCACAGAGGCAGTGATTATGAGACAAGCTGGAGCTACAGGTGTTGTAATCACAGCAGGGAAGCAGAAACAAGAGCATGGGAGAGGGCGTTCCTATCAAACCAGGAAGTGTCCACTCTCTGAAACCTCCTGAGAGTTCCTGTGGAACTACAAGCCTCAGCCTGCCTGCTGTTTCATCCATACGTCACACAGCTCAACCAGCAGTATTTAACCGCTTTCTAGAGGCCGGTGTATACATGCAGTCCTTTATACTGCTGAAGTGAGGCCTGCCTGCTGTCTCACCAATTTGCCGCACAGCCCACCCAGCAGTATTTAACTGCTCTCTAGAGGCCGGTATACACACACAGTCCTTTATACTGCTTCACTGAGACCCAGCACCAAGGGTACCCCACAAGGGAAGATTTACAGCCCAGACAGGGGGTCTTCTGAACTCAGGAGAGTATATGAACCTGAGCAGGATCGCATGGACATTACAAGGTTTCGCAGTAAGTCTCCTACCATGCTTCTTCTTGTGTGTGTGTAAGAATATATATTTCTCTTAAGAGGCGTCCGGAGCGAGGACGAAAAAAGAATGCTCCACATGGGCAGACAGCCGCCTCTTATAGGCTTGGAAAGAGGTTGTCCTGAAGGGGTCAGAGGGGGCTGAGCTGACCCATAGTAGGCTGACATGAGGAGGTCCAGGAAATATATATAACCATCCAAGAGATATGTGAATACCAAATGATCAAAATAAATAGCATATGCATAAACAATTAAAAATTCAAGAAAGTCCACCAACTTCAGGTGATTGGTGCTTTAATATTGGTGCGTATTAAAACTGGCAGGTGAACAAGTGAAGTCACTCATGCTCCCCCCTCCTAAACCTCCTAAAACGCACTTACCAGATGGCTTGACCCCTGAAGGGGTCTGTGGGCACCGTAATTAGATATTCCAGGTCCCTTGAATGACATCTAATGTCTCTTCCACCTCTTCACTGTATAAGGTCAATGGGTGTGCTCACATGGGGATAGATAGACAAAGACAAGCCTTATAGTGTAAGACTGTCAAGCATACGTTTATTATTAAGCCAAAAACACACATTAATGTGGGATTAATTCTCAATGTGTTTGGGACGTCCTGCATTCCATGGACCGAAGAACCAGAAACTGAAGTGATGCGATGATGCTCCAAGCCAAGCCTTATGCGTTTTGTTAGAGTGACATTATCAGGAGCGGCGCCACATTGCTTCACCCCTTGGTTTTAATGCAAATCAGTCACCTGGCAACCATAAGTACACAAAAAAGGGGCAGCCAGTTGATACCAAGTGTACATTGGAACACATTGCTAGCAGTCCTGGAGTCCTGCTCCCTATGGGAACTTGGCCAGTGGTGCCATTGGCCATATTAGGATAGATAATCACCTGGCTTTTACCTAACCAGGGATACCATCAGTCATTGTGGGAATATACTTTGCAATAGCTTGAATGTCAGGTGACCAGCCATGGCATAAAAAAACCCTTTACCCAAACCATGTCTAGCATGCAAAAATACACAAATAACTATGTTGATTTAAGATATATAGAGGACTAGTCATCCTGAACAAATTACACTATGAGGAAAAAATGTAGAATTTATTAGGAGTAGAGAATACATATATAAAACTAAAAAATAATCCTAAGAAGCGGTATGTGAAGAAATTAAAGGCCTATATTAAAAGAGGCAAGGATAGAGGTATTCTCTGTAAGAAAGATGCCAGATACCTCTTACCTGAAGCTGAAAAAACTTTGGTCATGTACTACACACCGAAAATCTATAAAATATTAGAAAAACCCCTCGGAAGACCTATCATAAGTGGGGTTGACTCACTGATCTCTCGCCTGGGGGAGTACTTGGATCAATATATACAATCTTTGGTACCTTATTGAAGATCTTATAAACAACTAATCTCAGAAGTACAGAATGTCGATGGTGCGGAGGAATGTTTTTTAGTAACAATCAACGTGAATTCCCTATAAACCAACATAGTGCAGAAAGATGGACTGAGGGCTGCTGAATATAGTTGGGCAAACCCGGACTGTAAAGTTTGGGTCCGTACCGAACTTTGGGGTGTCAGGGACCCAGACCCGGGTCCGGGGTTCTGGTATTTTATTACACGTGTTGAATAGCTGCCAAGGGCAGCCAATCAACAAGTGTTTCACTGGTTTTCCCTAGAAGCCATCACAGCCATGCCTACTAATGGCATGGCTGTGATTGGCCAGTGCACCATATGACCCAGCCTCTATATGGGGCTGGAGTCACCGTGCTGCATGTCATATGCTCTCATGATAGTTTAGGGAGAGGATGCTGCTGGCTCTGTGAGGGACAGATTGCAAATATTATAGATTATCCTGCATTACTGAACAATCTGATTGTGGACTAGGGAGAGATACTAGTACTGCTGCTTTGAGGGACAGATTGCAGACCTCATCCTGCTGCACAGAACGATCTGACTGGACTAGGTAGAGTCTGTTGCTTTAAGGGAAAGATTATTGTTCTAAAATCACCTCCAAGTTGTACAGGGAAAGGTTCTAGCTGTTGCTTTACGGAAAGATTATTGTTCTAAAATCATCTCCAAGTTGTATAGGCAAAGTGTATTCTAGCCGCATAGAGCCATATTATTGTTCTAAAATCATCTCCAAGTTCTATAGGCAAAGTGTATTCTAGACGCATAGAGCCATATTATTATTCTAAAATCATCTTCAAGTTCTATAGGCAAAGTGTATTCTAGCCGCATAGAGCCATATTATTGTTGTAAAATCATCTCCAAGTTGTATAGGCAAAGTGTATTCTAGCCGCAAAGAGCCATATTATTGTTCTAAAATCATCTCCAAGTTGTATAGGCAAAGTGTATTCTAGACGCATAGAGCCATATTATTGTTATAAAATCATCTTCAAGTTCTATAGGCAAAGTGTATTCTAGCCGCATAGAGCCATATTATTGTTGTAAAATCATCTCCAAGTTCTATAGGCAAAGTGTATTCTACCCGCATAGAGCCATATTATTGTTATAAAATCACCTCCAAGTTCTATAGGCAAAGTGTATTCTAGCCGCATAGAGCCATATTATTGCTATAAACTCATCTCCAATACAACAGAGGCAACTATAGGTGCCAAAAGTACTTACCTTGTAGTGTCAGTCGGAAACAAGCAAAGAGGAGAGGCATTTTTAGATCCAAGATAATGAACAAAGAATGTAAGATCAAGGGACTGATTACTTATATCAGCACTAGAGTTGAGCGAACCCGAACTGTAAAGTTTGGGTCCGTACCAAACTTTTGGGTGTCCGGGACCCCGAACCCGGACTTTTCAAAAAAAGCCCGGGTTCGGGGTTCTGGTAATTTTACTAAAAGTTCTGAAAATTGCTGTAAAAAAGTCCTGGAAAGTCCTAGAGGTCTGCAAAAGGAAGGAAAATGGGGGTAAGGGTCGGACAAGTGCCCTACAAAGAAATGGGGACAGGGAAATAACTTAAAAGCATTTAAAAAAAAAATCACATAAAAAAAAATCAAAAATGGAGGTGGATGTGGACCATCTTCAAACTGTGTGTGAAAAGTATTAATTAACGGGAGAAGCCATATCACTGTTCTAAAATCATCTTCAAACTGTGTGAAAAAAGTATAAATTAGCCGGAAGAACCCATATCACTGTTCTACAATCATCTGAAAACTGTGTGTGAAACTTAAACAATAGCCGGGAGAAGCCATATCCCTGTTCTAAAATCATCTTCAAACTGTGTGTGAAACTTAAACAATAACCGGGAGAAGCCATATCCCTCTTCTAAAATCATCTTCAAACTGTGTGTGAAGCTTAAACAATAACCGGGAGAAGCCATATCCCTGTTCTAAAATCATCTGAAAATTGTGTGTGAAACTTAAACAATAGCCGGGAGAAGCCATATCCCTGTTCTAAAATCATCTGAAAACTGTGTGTGAAACTTAAACAATAGCCGGTAGAAGCCATATCCCCATTCTAAAATCATCTGAAAATTGTGTGTGAAACTTAAATAATAGCCGGGAGAAGCCATATCCCTGTTCTAAAATAATCTGAAAACTGTGTGTGAAACTTAAACAATAGCAGGAAGAAGCCATATCCCTGTTCTAAAATCATCTGAAAACTGTGTGTGAAACTTAAACAATAGCAGGTAGAAGCCATATCCCTGTTCTAAAAACAGGGATATGGCTTCTCCCGGTTATTGTTTAAGTTTCACACACAGTTTTCAGATGATTTTAGAACAGGGATATGGCTTCTCCCGTTAATTAATACTTTTCACACACAGTTTTCAGATGATTTTAGAACAGGGATATGGCTTCTCCCGGCTATTGTTTAAGTTTCACACACAGTTTTCAGATGATTTTAGAACAGTGATATG
>BLSH010186554.1:76066-89274 GCA_018402905.1 Glandirana rugosa
AAAATCCATGTTTTTTACTACATTTTATCAGGACCTTCCAGGATCTCCAGACGTTTTCCTTCCTTTACACCCATTCCCACCCTGTTCACTGGATGTTTCTTTACCCCTGTCCCTTTATTGAAATTTATAAAAATTTTTTTATTTTTGGATTTTTTACGTTTTTACCTCTAGTAGAAGTTTTACCCAGACTTTTCATAATTAATTGTAATCTCCGGTATCTTGACAAGATTTTAGTAGAAGTTTGACACAGTTTTTTCATATTTATTCGGTCCTCATGGGTAGACCTCTAGGACCTTCCAGGACTATTTTACATCATTTTTTGTACCTAAAAGTCCGGGTCTCCATTGATTTCAATGGGGTTCGGGGTCCGGGACAAAGTTCGGGTTCTGTCCAGACCCGAACCCGGCCTTTGTCCCGAAGTTCGGCCGAACCAGCAGAACCCGGACTTCTAGAAGTTCGCTCAACTCTATCCGTGAACCTTTAACACCTTATAACTGCCAAAATAGTGATATTAGCCTAAGCACATCACCAGTAAGGCAAATTGTAAGTAAAAACTAATAAACCAAAAGAGGTTCATCAAACATCAGGCTGCAGGGGGAAGACACCACTGAGACCATTGCATCAAAAAAAACGGAATAGTTTCTCTCTAATATTAATGTAGTCAGTGTGGATACCTCCCCCGCACCCAGTGCGCACATACAACGATAGCAGCATCAAAGACAACCCAACTGCACTCATGTACACTCACCGATGTCCTGATGCTAATGTAGGAAGGAGAGTCCGTGGGCCCATAGATTGTGCAATCATTCCAATGATCAACGTCTACTCAAGGGTCAAAGCTGAGCTACAGCCTCCCTAGAGGCAACAACATAATGAAGAAAAAACCCACACACAAAGTCCACGGACCCTCCCCCCTCACCACCATCGTAGACTAGCAGAAAATTAACCCTTACAGCTGCCTGAAAAGACCCAGGGATTATCACACTGACCACTGAAGAGCGACAGACTGGAAAGCTGAACTTCTGAAAAGAAAGGAGACAAAGCAGGAAGAAAAAGAGGGGAATACTAAAAATATCAATAGATAGAGGTAGAGGTATGAATGGAGGGACCCACAAAAGAAAAGAGAGAAAGAGAAAGAGAAAAAGAGAAAAAAGAGGGAGAAATAGGAGTGGGACCAGTCATAGAAATGTGACACGTCCCACAAATTCAAGCCAGACGGCTGCCTAGTATTCATTTTAAAGATTCAAAAGACCTCTCTCTTACATAGGAGCCTAAATCTGTCACCCCCTCTAATAACCACCTTTTCCAAACCTTATATACGTAGCCCAATTACATCCTTGTCATGGCAAAGATTCCAATGTTTCGCAACATTGGTGGACTTGTTGACTGATATATCATATAAATGGTCCTGTAACCTATCCCTTAATCTCCGGATTGTGCAACCTACATATTGTACCAAACATACCTCACAGGTAATCAAATAAACAATGAACTTGGTATTGCAATTAATGAAGGTGGTGTTTTTGAAGTAATAGTTAGAGGAACAAGAACAAATGATATCTCCCTTTTTCACATGTGTACAGCAAGAACAGTTATTGGCTCCACATTTATAGGTACCCCCAAAATGAAGCCAATGGGGTTTGGATTTTTTACTGCTAAATAAAGTGGGAGATAAATAATCACCTAACGTTAGGGCTCTACGAGAGACAAATTTAACCCCTCCATTTAAAGTCTTAGTATAAATGGGATCATTTAAGAGGACAGGAATATATCTATTCACTATCCCCCGAACAGAATTGAATTCCCTACTATAAGAAGTTGAAAATACCGGGGCATTTGAACTTTTTGTTCTTCTATGTTTGCATGTATGTTTGCGTTTATCACGAAAGAGGTTAGCTCTTTGAGTAGAATCCGCAATGCTAATGGCTCTATTAATAATGGATTCAGAGTAACCTCTTTCAAGAAACCGTTGTTTCATACTGTGAGCCTCTTGTTTGTAATCTTCCTCCCTGCTGCACAATCTTTTCAATCTAAGGAACTGACCAACGGGTATCCCCCTAATAAGGTGTTTTGGATGTCCCGATTCAGCTCTCAAAATAGAATTGCCCGCGGTCTCCTTGCGATATAACCTGGATACCACATGGGGGCAGACGCAAGTCCATGATTGGCTGGATGTCTGGCATGCGCTGTTGCATATTGAAGATCAGTTGGCTTGAGTTTCTTTGATTTGATTTTATATGGTCATTGATAAACTAGGTTGTTGGTTACTTGCCTTCAACTACATACAGCTAGATTCATGCCTGTGATCCTTGTTCCTTTTATCTTGGGTACCACCAGAAAGCATTTAGAATTTGACATTTGATTTTTAAATTGTCTTTTTAATTTTTCTTTTACTTTATTATATCAGATCTCATTGTATACAGATTTGGGTAAAAAATTGTTGAATGTATTGTTACCTTTAAACAATATATACACTGTCAGTCACTCCTCACCTGTAGACAATCATTGGTTGATTGATTAATTAATTGATTGCAAACACATGTATCACTTTTTTGTTTGGTTCATGTATTTATACTTGGCATTCGCCTTGTAAAGTCATGCTATGAGTAAGCACCAGCCCACGGGGCGAAACGCGTAAGCTGGGACTTGTGGTTCACCCCCATTTTGTATCTGCACCTTTACCTGTACCTTGCTACAAATAAACAACACATTGGATTCAGAGTGCGACTGTCTAGCCTTTTCTTCATGTTCCACAACTAAGCACAACTTCTTGCAATCGCGACAAGCACCCATAAACGTCACTTGCAAATCGCAGCCAGCGCGCATACGAGCACAGCGTTTTGCAATCGCTGCAAGCACAGGTACAAGCATTAAATCACACATTACGGTAAGCATGCGCGTGCATAATTCTTTGCAAATCTCTGCCTTCTTGCAAGCAAGCAAGCATGTATTAACATAAGCTCTTCGCAATTGCTTTGAGTACGCATCAACATAGACCTCTTCGCAGTCGCTACAAGCACGCATAAACAAAACTTCTTGCAATTGCTGCAAGCACATATTTACATTAATTCCTCACAATCGCTGCGAGCATGCATCAACCTAAATCCCTCACAATCGCTGCAAACATGCATAACCAAAACTTCTTGCAGTCCCTGGAAGCACGTATTTACATAAGCTCCTCGCAATCGCTGCAAGCACGCATACAAACTTCTTGAAATTGCTGCAAGTACGTATTTACATTAACTCCTCGCAATCGCTGTGAGCACACATCAACACAAATCGCTTGCAATCGCTGCAAGCAGGAACAAGAAAACAATTGGCGGCACTCCACGGGTGATGCTGGTACTGTATTTATTTGCAGAATTCAGCCATACAGGGTACAAGAGGGGTAGATGTGTTTCACTCAGAACATGAGCTTATTCATTACTGCAAGCACACATACTAAACTTCTTGCAATCGCTGCAAATACATATTTACATATACTCCTTGTAATCGCTGTGAACTTGCATATACACAATACCTCGCAATCGCTGTGAGCACACACACTTGCAATCGCTGCAAGCACATATTACATCAACCCCTCACAATCGCTGCAAGCAGGTACAAACATAACTCCTTACAAGCACATTCTCAGTGGCACACAATCAGCCACACACAATTTTAGTGGCACTTAATCGGCCACTCCTCTTTAATGGCATTCACACACAAGCCACTCATCGTTTTCTCTGTCATTTCTCCAGGTCAGTTGAGTTCAGGTCCCATCCTGCATCAGGTTAGACATTTGCCTAAAAAACCCCCAAAAAAACAACATAGGGATCGCTTCTTCATCAGAGCTACCCGCATAACAGTGGTTTGGACAGTCCATTCAGGAAAAAAAAAGAGACATACATTTTTCACTCATGTCACCCCTACTAAAGGTTTCCGGTCGACCAGGTTTCGATCCTTACCAGGACCTCCCTACTAAAGTGTCAGTCAGTCGCAGCCATGTTGCGGGCCAGCAGTTCAGACTTCATACCCACACTCTGTCACCCTCTGCGGGCTCAGAGAGCAGCAGCGTGCAGTCCCTCAGGAGATGGACCATCTCCAAGCTCCCTACCCCACTACAGCCAGGAAGCCTGAGCTCTCCAGGCTGCTCTTCAAACATTCTGTGTACAGAACAACTCCAGGTAGCCATATTGCATGGCATTTATGGAAAATTACAGTGGCTGCAGATTGAAAAGGAAAGATAATTTTTAATAACTTTCAATTACAATATGACTTGTGTCGCAATTGTACACACTATATTATTTTTTCTTTATTTGCTATTTTTTCCCCAAGAAAGTGGAGTTACCCTTTAACCTCCTTAGTGGTAATCCCGAGTGTGGCTGGGGGTAAGTTTTCATTACCAAAAGTGGTAACCCTGAGCCACACTCGGGATCGCATCCCAGGATCAGGGCAAAGTTACTTACCTTGTCCCCAGGATTATACCATGTCCCCCTGCTGTGTCCTCCGGTGGAATCTTTCGCCGGATGCCTCTGGGTTCCGGGCTCCATTCCCTGCGAGCGCAGCATCGCATGGGGCAGAGCCCAGCAGCAAATTTAAAAAGCGAAACACACATAACACATACAGTACACTATAATCTGTAAGATTACATTACTGCATCAAATCATTTCACATCCCTTTTGTCCCTATGGATTTGTCCAGTGCCCTGCATGCACTTTTATATTATATATGGCATTTTTCTGCCTGGAAACTTGAGAGTGTCCATGGCATCCAAAAAGCATCCCTTTACGTCAAAGCGGTTTTTGACCAGCTAGAAAACAGCGATAGCAAATACGAATCATTTGCAGAATTGAGCGATACTGATTCGTGGGGAAATTCGTCATCAGACACTGAAAGTGACAACAGCGACAATTCTGCAACAGAGCAAATGTCAGTGTTTTTGATTTGATTACATTATTGAATAAATGTTATTATTATTATATTATCATTATTGATAAGTATTTATAGTTATTTATTATATTATAATTTATGATTTCGTTGTTTCAAACTTTATCATACCCGGGATGTCTACTAAACTCATGTTTGGACAGATTTAAGTGAGTTATTCCTAAGAATTACAGGCCTACAAAATAAAACACCAAATTTCTATGCAAAACAATGTACCACTTTGAGCAAAAATCTGACATAATCATACCACCAGGGAGGTTAAAGCAGATTAAACAGCACAGTGCTTGTGCTGTCTAATCTGCCCCTATCTAAACTGTAAAAAAACTTGGCTGATCCTGCCACTTCCTGTCCCCCCCTCTATGTGCTGACCATGATAATCAGGGCTGCTGAGCCCTGACAACAGTGGTCAGCTCTCCACTGTCCCCCTCACTCCCCTCCCTGTCTGTCATCTCTGTGTTCTGTGTTTCTGTTTCCGCCCCCCCGCTGCTATTATTATAAATATAAATTACAATGATCACTGCCAGCCCCTCTATTATAGTCAGGCATATCACATGGCGTATGTCTTTTATTAACACTAGGCATGTAAATACATTTTTAGAGCTATTTTTAGGCAGGTCACGTAACTTGTGGCTGCTTTACACCTCAGATACAGGGCTTCTGTGGGAGGGGCTGAACAGCCATGTGACCTCCCTGACTGATGTCAGAAGGAGATCTCGACCCCTCCGACAGAAGCCATGTATCGGAGGTGTAAAGTACCAGCGAGTCACGTGACCAGCCTGAAGTCCACTCTAAAAAGGTATTTACATGCCTCGTTTTAATAAAAGACATACACAGTGTGGTATGCCTGACAATAATAGAGGGGCTGGCATTGATTTACAGTTTTGCATTAACACTTTAATTGAAGGAATATTGAGTATAATACTCAAAACATTTATATACCAACAGCAAGACAGACAACACATAGGGCAAGCATGTATATATGTAAGTGCTAGGAGATGTCCTGATATTTACCAGTGGCGTAGTATGGGGGCCCCCTATAGGGGTTGGGTCTTCTCCCTCCCAAAAATTAATCTAATATAGACCTCATATAGATATGGATCTTTCATAGACTTGCATGGGGTCATCCTGATTGGTGGAACTATCTTACCTTCTCCTACATCCGGGCATATCTCATCCAGGATTGGACAATTTCCCCATCCTCTAAATTTAGCATAACTCAGCCCCTCACTAGCACCTCCTCTCTTGGGGAGAAAATTAATTATTCCAGGTCATAACCTTTTCTTGAATGGGGCATTGGGTATGCAAGGTCATATCCTGGGCAAATTGTAAATTCCTGAACAGCTGGCCATATTCTCTGCATATCTAAAGAGTGCGTCTTTTGAAGTGGATATAGTGTTAATGAAGGGTGTTCAAAAGGCCTGGTCTAGATAATTACTTTGGCCCTGTGTAGTCTGTGATAAGGGACTTAATTTAGATGTTGCGCTTTCTTGCATATCAGTTTACAACTGGTAAATACCAGAGCACCCTCTGTGGTGGCACCTACAGGTTTAGCCCAACCTAACATTCCTGCACTTCAAAAGAAACTGGTAAACTCAAAACCTGGTTTAACATATTTGATAAATGTTGTATTTTGTATATTATATATACATACACCTAGAAATGAACACCTATGAAATCTTTGCTTAAAAAATTTAGACTAAAATGATGGTAGGGAACTATATTAAGCTTTTAGTTCTGTATATATAGAACACTGGATTTTAAAAGGTTAAATTATGTATATTTAAATCCTACTGAGTAACACATTTTTTGACATTAACATTAATGCATAGTTTATACAGTACTCACATATTCTTTCCATTAAGTAAAATATTCTCTTACAATGTACATAAGTACATAGATACATCTAAACTATATCATTACACCTAATGCATGTGCTTTTGCTGATAAGTGCTCATTTACAATACATAAAACACTTTCTGTTAAATTAAAAACCTAGCCTTTTACTGACCAGGAGTATTTTATATTTCAGCAACTTTATATCTATTCTTAGTGTAGTTACATGATCATTTACTATACTGTATATGGTCAATGTAACATCCAATTTTCAATGGCAGTCTCTACTCCCACTAATGAAAATAGATCACAAAAAGTAAGCAAAGCAATGTAGATCAGATGCCTTTGAATGCCAATCGATTCTACTTTACAGTGTTTACTGATCTTCTCATATTTTTGTAGAGGGGAAGGGGATCTACTTCTGCATATTTTTATCATATGTGCTGCTATCACTCAGTGGGCTCCATTCACTACAGCATATTGCAAGCAGTATATGGGTGACCTGACACATTTTTCCCAAATATTGCATGCAATACTGAAAATGTCAGTTCACTAATCATTTATGCGGTATTTAACTCAAAAAACAAAAACACTTGGTAACTCAACAGTAATGCATAGAAACTAAAATAAGGATAAAAGCACAGACATGCTCCATTTAGAGAAATATTTTTTTATTTTCTCCTGCCATTTCGCCAGACTTTCAAAGACTTTTATGTGTATATGCAAGCATATACATCATTTGCTGCATAATTCTCCTAATCACTTCAAACATAATACAATCTACATGCATATCACAATGATCTAATCCCTTTTTAGAACATATGTCATATGTAATGGTAATACTTTAATTTTTCACAAATATCTTCAGAGATTCAGAGAATTTGTTTGCAAGACAGAATTGGATTAATAATATACAAGTATTCTTACAAAGGAGTTAAATTTAAGCTGTTAGGAGAGGGGTGTCATCAGCTTGAATGTTTGGCAGATCGATAACAGAGTGAGACTTTGAAGAACATCAGAGTATGACAATGGGGGAGATTTACTAAGACTGGAGCACAGCGAATCTGGTGCAGCTATGCATAGTAATTAATTAACAGTAATCAATTAGCTACTGGGTGTTCTTGTCTAAGCTTTATTGAACAAGTTGAATTTAGAAGCTGATTGGTCACTATGAACAGCCGCACCAGGTTATATGAGCTCCAGTTTTAGTAAATCTCCCCCATTGGCTATTCTCTAGCAAGACAAAACAGACATGTCCAAGGATATAGCAATGAATTTGCCAAATATCACCTCAAAATGACTTTAAAGTGTATCTAAAGACAAAACTTTTCTTGTTCATGGATTGCCACCTGTGTCCCATTGGGGAGATTTCCCCTCTATTAGTGGTCCAATGTCAACCCTTTTTCTTTCCTTTTCACTTTAAATGATAAGGAGAAACAGTAGAAATAGAGAGTGAATCTCTGTAACAGGGACACAGACAGCTAATTTTTGATGAAATAACACATGCCGTATTTTAAGAGTGTTTTTTTACTGAATTGCAATAAAAGTTTTGAAAAACGCTATGAGGTATTTTACTGCTGATGATTTTAAATCCGTAGATACTGCTTCGTAAATGGAGTCCAGTGTTTCTTGTTATTTTGTCTACAGGTCCTGCCTACCTTGTGGCTACTGACCATAATTTTATATTTTCTTTATTTCTTCTATATCAAGCCAAAAAGTATGTGAAGCCAGACCTTACACCAAAAACACCTCAAAATGCTGCCCAAGTGTATAATGAACTCAAGTTTTTACAAAAAAAACATTACTTTTGTTGCAGCATTTTGACATAAATTACATTTTATTATGGCTAAAATATATATTTAATATATTCAGACCCTTAGAGGCTAGCCTCTTGCCTACTGACTATGGACCCTGGCATTTGAGGGAGCTACAAGCATTTAGGAAGATGTTTTGTTATATAATGCAAAAGGACATTATTACATTTAACAATCAAGGAAGCCATGATGGTCTCTGCTAACCTGAGACCCAGTAAACAGATGTATGTGAAAAGAAAGCTGATGAGATCTGGAAAGCCCTAGGACTTCTGTTGCCTACTAGTCTGAGGAGGGGGAGGAAGGGAGAGGAGAGGGGAGATGAGAGTGGAGAGGGGAGAGATGAGGGGTGAGGAGAAGGATGGGGGAGGAGAGGGGAGAGGAGAGGGGGGAAATCACTGTTTGCATTGTTATTTGTGCTAATTAACTTACCTATTGTCTGTTAGCAAACTGTTGTGGGTTGTGTTTATACTTGTAATAATGTATATTGTTCAGTACTTTGTATCCAGTATTGTAGGGGCCTGGAAGACTGACCTGAAGTGAGGATATCTGATTAATCACAACATTGTCCCGTTGGCTAGTTGTTTAATTAATGTAATGTTTATAGTATATGTTGGCTAATTTGACTCTTTTAACTCTTGGGGGATACTCTATGATGGGATTAGCCATGAGTCAGTTCTACTTTGTTACATAAACCATTGTGTGATGTTTTGGGTAAACATTTGGTTTTATTGTTCATGTGGAGATTGACCTACTTTTCAAGTGTATAAAAGCCTGTATTTCTGTTCAACAAAAAGTATTTTCCTGGAGTTTACATTGTCATTGTTATTTTACAGTCATTTCTTCAGTGTTGTCATATAATAATAAATATAAGTATACGTATAATAAAATATTTACAAAAATGTGAGGGGTGTACTCACTTTTGTGAGATACTGTATATACAGTATATTATATATATATATATATATATATATACACATTTACCGTATATATATATATATATATATATAGAGAGAGAGAGAGAGAGAGAGAGAGAGAGAGAAAGAAAGAGCAAGAAGTATTCTAAAAATATAAATACGCATTTTAAATGTGACTAACAAAAGAATTTCCTAACTTATTATTCCACTAATCCATTAATCCAAAAATGTAATCTAGTAAAAATCAGTCTCAATATGTTCTCATACCTCCACACTAGGGGTGACCACAGGCAGAAAGGAAATAAAGAAGAACACAGAAGAAGCACCCACCAAAAAAATCCATCCACACAATAAACAGTGGTGTGCCTGTGGGGGGATCTAGGACAAAGAATGCACTGGGTTTGGGCAAACAGCAGACATTGTGGGGACCAGGCAAAGATGGGGGTAAGTTGAGAATAAGTATGATTCAGATTCAGAATACTTTAATAATCCAAAAGGGAAATGAACTACTGTCCCTACAGTAACTACAGATCCAGACCTTACCTGATACTCCAGAGGTACCCTTATGGTGATATTTATGGGAAAGGTGCATTCAAACCCAGTGTATCCCACCCCCCTCAATAAATCCTTCAACAGACCCAGCCCTACTGCCACAAATGTTACAGACAGGATCTGCTCTTAGTGCCAAATGGCTCTTGCATGGGGCAGATGTCCCAGAATGGTGCCTACGCAATGACACCATTATGCCATTTGGCAGCATGTGTATGCACACAATGATGCAAGAAGCTGTACAAGAAGCACCACCATGGCACATATGTGCTTGAAGTGTCAGCACCTCTGCAGAGTATGGCAGAAAAAACATGGCATGATTGCCATTTTAGACACTGGCAGACCAGGAGCCCCCCATGCGGTCGGTGCCACACTATGGCCACAGGTTAGCTATCTGCAGCAGAGACTCAGGAGAAGAACGTAAAAAACAAAAGAAGTAGAGGTAGAACCAGGGAAAAAGGTAAAAAAGAAAACAAAGAAAAACATTGTACGATATATGGGAACCAATTGCTCAGATGCAGGAGGAAAAAAGGGGAGCGCATGATGGGACCTGATGTAAAGTATGTTACCCAAAATAAACCACATATGAAAAATATTGAGCTCTGGTGCCTGTGTGCCTTTAACATTATAAATCCACCTTGCCTCTGCTCTTGACACCCTAGGAGCAGAGGTTAGTCCTATCAGGTTTCCACAAACAACAATCCCTGTGGGTGGTAGTTAGGAAATTGTGCAAAATGTTTGTCAACTAAACTTTGAAGATGTCAGTTAAATAATTGTATATATGGTCATGTATTCTCAGCCAAAGTTTCCAATAGTTTTTCTAGCATAACATATTTATTGATGTACAGCATGGACACATATCACGTTTAAATCTGCCTAGAGGCAAAAATGTACAAAGTTCACATCTTGTTGTCCCTGAAAAGTGGCTTGGGACAAACATATTTTGTAAGGACTTTCTTAAGGAAATGCCAAAATAGGGTTTCCCTTAACACAGGCCAATGCTTCTGTAAAATATTTCTGATTTGGTCAGACTGTCGATTGAGCTGGGTAATTAAAGTGATTTTCAATTTTTTTTTCTTTAAAAATAACAAACATGCTATACCTACCTGCTCTGTGAAGTGGTTTTGCACAGAGCAGCCCTGATCCTCCTCTTCTAGGGTCCCTCACCAGCTCTCTTGGCCCCTCCCTTCTGGCGAGTGCCCCCACATCAAGCAGCTTGCTATGGAGGCACCAGAGCTGAGCTGCAGCTCTGTGTGTCCATTCAGACATGGAGCCATGGTTCAGCCCCACCCCCTCTCTTTTCTGTTTGGCTAAATTACTTTGATTGACAGCAGCGGGAGCCAATCAGGAGGTTGAGTCCTAGATGGCCTAGTGTACATCGCTGGAAGAGAATCGGGCTCAGGTAAGTATTAGGGGGCTGCTGCACACAGAAGATTTTTTTTTATCTTAATGCATACAATGCATTAAGATAAAAACCTCTACCTTTAGAATCACTTTAAAGGGATTTCGTTTGCTGAAGAGTCCTCCCTGGAAAAGAGCCAAAGCTCTGATCCCCCAGTTACAGGTCTGTGTATGACAGGGCACATGGGGTCCCAATTGCCACCCCCTGCTCCTAGAGAGAATAAGAGCTATTGAAAGTAAAGACATTATACGTGAGTAGAGTTGAGCGAACACCTGGACGTTCGGGTTCGGAGGGTCCGAACGAACTTTGGAAAAAAGTCCGGGTTCGGCACTGAACGTTGCCTGAACGTTATCCCGGACCCCGAACCCCATTGAAGTCAATGAGGACCCGAACTTTTAGGCACAAAAATGGCTGTAACAAAGTCCTGGAAAGTGCTAGAGGGCTGCAAAAGGAAGTAAAATGGGGGTAAGAGTAGGGCAAGTGCACTACAAAAAAATGGGGATAGGGAAAATAAATCTAAATTAAATAAAAAAAATGGGAATGGGGGGTGGATGTGGAGTAGGAGCCTAAAGGTTGACTAAGCTGTGACCATGGCAGTGTAGGTGGTAGTGGCGGTGGTCGAGGAGAAGGAGGAGGTAGCCAACACTGTATTTTTTTTTTGTTTGTTCATAATTGGGGTAGCCCCCAAAATATTGAGGCCTATTCAAAAAAACAAGTATACGAATGGCTGTGTGAGTCCGGCCTAAATGTTTATTCTGCACAAGGTACAGACAAGTCTTGTGGGATCCATGCCTGATTCATTTTAATAAAGGTTAGCTTGTCCACGTTGGCTGTGGACAAACGGCTGCGCTTGCCTGTGATAACGCCTCCTGCTGTGCTAAACACACGTTCAGACAATACACTGGCTGCAGGGCATAAACGGCAAGCTCAGGCCATGTGGCCAATTTGGAGATCCAGAAGTTGAATGGGGCAGACCCATCAGTCAGTACGTGTAGGCGTGTGCACTAATACTCTTGCACCATGTTGCTGAAATGCTGCCTCCTGCTAAGACGTTGTCTATCGGCTGGTGGTGCTGTTTGTTGTGGCGGGCTGCTGACAAAGCTTTGCCACATTTCAGCAATGCTAACCCTGCCTTCTGCGGTGCTGGCGGTGGCACAGCTGTGTTGGTGGCCTCTTCCTCCTCCTCCTCCTCCTTCGCCTTGTGCTTCCACTGAGCCCCCGGTGTCATTTTGGAATGCCCTCAGCAGCGCCTCTACCAGTGTGCGCTTGTAGTCGCGCATCTTCCTTTCACGCTCCAGTGAGGGAATTAAGGACGGCACGTTGTCCTTGTAATGGGGATCCAGCAAGGTGGCCACCCAGTAATCAGAAGAAGTTACAATGTGGGCAAATCGGCTGTCGTTGCGCAGGCACTGCAGCATGTAGTCGGCCATGTGTGCCAGGCTGCCCAGAGGCAAAGACAAGCTGTCCTCTGTGGGAGGTATATCATCTGTGTCCTCTGTATCCCCCCCAGCCACGCTCCAGTGATGCCCACGAGCTGCGTTGGGTGCCGTTGGGTGCCACCCTGCTGCAATTCCTCCTCCTCCTCATCTTCCTCGTCCTCCTCGTCCTCCAGAACTGTGCCCTGGCTTGAATATTTTTGACCTGGCCTATGCTGGTGCCACTTGCTAATGACTGGCCTGATAACCGTGGAAATGAGCCCTCTTCCTCCTCCTCATCCTCCTGTGCCACATCCTCTTCCATCATGGCCCGAAGTGTTTTTTCAAGGAG
>BLSH010186554.1:98522-114323 GCA_018402905.1 Glandirana rugosa
CGGGTGTCCCTAAACAGCGTTGTGTCTTAAGGGTGGTTACAGTTTACTATACTTCTTTCATACTTTTTTTCATACGTTAAATAATCTAGTTCCAATTTTACCAGTGTACTGTTTATCTAATCAGTAGTAACATATTCCATTTGTTGGTTTGCTAGCTTCCACACTGTTTTCCTTGTATATAATTTGGTTTGATTTGTATATTTTACCATGATAATATATGATGACTAATCTATTTGTCATGTGACCATTTTAACCTTGATCTAATAAATTGCATACTTTTTTTCATACTTTCTTCATATCATTTGACATTGGTGGGAATTCTGTGTTGCGACAAATCCCTGTGGGCCATCCTCGTGTTATTGTAGCTGGTGGCTAGGCCTGTTTGTTTTCTTTCTGAGCTGGAAGTGGCTCAGTTTAGGGCTGGGTGACTCACAGGTGGTGTCATCAGGACCTCCCACTACTTTTCAGAAGCAGAGGCACATGAGAGAGCAAGGAGAGGACAGTGGGAGAGAGCACTGCCGAGAGACTCCGGGGAGGACAACTGGTCACAGCCAAGGAGGCCGGTGAGTGAGGCACAGTCATGAGGACTGGATAGGCATGCCTAGAAGGACTGGGAGTTAGCAGTCAAAGATGGGTGCAGAACCAGAAGAGTGGACTGTGGATAAAGGGGCAGTGAAAAGAGGCAGCTGAAGCCATGAGGGCTGGCAGGACCTGAAGAGTGCTTACTGGGATCAGTAACCGAGTTGAGGACAGTTAGCACCAGAACTATTTCTACACCATAGGGGCCAAGGGCCCCTGCCTGAAAAAGGCAATTCACTGAGGCCTGGCTGAGTTAGTGTCAGGCCTAAACACATGGTGCTAGCTGGTCTGGGAATCTGCATCAAGTGAAGTGCTGGAGGAGTAACGGTTTGCAGCAAGTGCAGTGCTGGAGGAGTTAAGGAAAAGAGGTCTTAAGCAAGTGTTGTGCTGGAGAGAAACTGGAGTGTATATACAGGAGTGTATATAGTGGCCCCAAGCAAGTTATGCCAAATCTTTCTGGGCATCCCATAATTTCCCTTTCCCATCCAAGTTCAATCCCCTCAATAAAACAACAATAAAAAACAAAGCTTATCTTCTGAGAGTCTCTGAGTGTCTGACAGATGGATGTCGGGCTGGGCAGGGTGACGGGTGAACCACAATATTCAGCAGCCCCTGCGGGGGCATGGCTACATATGTATTAAGGCAAAAAAACTTTTGATATTGGCTTTACCCCCAGCCCCCCTAAATACACACCTGAACCCAATCTTGGTCCAGCGCTGTGCACTTCTGTAGCAGCTCTTCTACCCCTTCCAGCTCCCACAGGCTTGGCTAAGAGCAGTGGGAGCCATTGGCTCCTGCTGCTGTCAATCAAAACCTGTGAGCAGATAGTGGGGGGTGGGGCTAAGCCAGGCTGTGTGTCTGCATAGACACAAGCAGCCTGGCTCTGGATCACGCATACACAAATGCTCCCATGGGAAGCGGCAAACTATAGGGGGCACTTGCAGGAACGCAGGAACCAGAAGCTCGGGTGGGGAACCTGAGAAGAGGAGGATCTGGGCTGCTCTGTGCAAAACCATTTCACAGAGCAAGTAAATATAATGTTTGTTAAAAAAATAAAGCTTTTCAATCACTTGAAATACAATGTTTCAACATCAATCAATAGTAATAGTTTCAGGAAAGAAGTGCATGTTATCCGCATTGGTCTAAAGATGAATCATATCTTTAATGAGGATGGGAGTCACTGCACCTGGGGGCACAGGTGGTCACCCACCATCCTGCTTACATTCTGGGTCAAGCAATTAATATGGGACAACTTGGAGGACCCAATATGTTTTTGGGGTATTTGGTAGGCTATAAAAAGTAGGTGTCACAGGATGTACTATTTTTAGAAACTCTGTCATTTTGTTGGTCATTTTTTGATCTTTGGCGCTTATATTTGAAGTCATCTATAATGGTGGGTGAAATATTTAAATATCAAGTTTTATTACTGAGATTTTTTTAATCACATTTTCAAATGCATCACTATGTATTGTTCATTACTTTTAGCCACATTGTTACTTCCTTTATCTGAACATTTTATAAAATCCCTCTCTTTTAATATTCTTAGGACCTATTATTGTTCAACTGTCAAGTTGCAAGGGATATATCCTAAGAATCCTATCCTAAGAGTTTTGCTTTTTAAATATAGTTTCTGTCTATTTTACACTTCATTAATCCTTAGTATACCCTAATCAGCCTTGATTTACATTTTCTTCCCATTTTCCCCATAAATATTATTTTCCTGCTGATTTTTTTTCATAATATTTTATTGAGAAACAAAAGAAGCTTTACAAAGCTCTTGAACAGAACATCGGTAGATCTGTTATCAGTTACAGTTATTAGTGTATCAGTTGTGATCATAACAAACAAGAGTACATAAAGTATCTCACAAAAGTGAGTACACCCCTCACATTTTTGTAAATATTTTATCATATCTTTTCATGTGAGAACACTGAACAAATGACACTTTGCTACAATGTAAAATAGTGAGTGTACAGCTTGTATAACAGTGTAAATTTGCTTTCCCCTCAAATTAACTCAACACACAGCCATTAATCTCTAAACTGCTGGCAACAAAAGGAGTACACCCCAAAGTGAAAATGTCCAAATAGGGCCAAATTAGCCATTGTCCCTCACAGTGTCATGTGACTCATTAGTGTTACAAGGTCTCAGGTGTGAATGGGAAGCAGGTTTGTTAAATTTGGTGTTATCGCTCTCCCTCTCTCATACTGGTCACTGGCAGTTTACCATGGCACCTCGTGGCAAAGAACTCTCTAAGGATCTGAAAAAAAGAATTGTTGCTCTATATAAAGATGGCCTAGGCTATACGAAGATTGCCAAGACCCTGAAACTGAGCTGCAACATGGTGCCCAAAACCAGAGGTTTAACAGGACAGGTTCCACTCAGAACAGGCCTCACCATGGTAAACCAAAGAAGTTGAGTGAACATGCTCAGCGTCAAATGCTGAGGTTGTCTTTGGGAAATAGACATATGACTGCTGCCAGCATTGCTGCAGAGGTTGAAGGGGTGGGGGGTCAGCCTGTCAGTGCTCATACCATACACCGCACACTTCATCAAATTGATCTGCATGGCTGTCATCCCAGAAGGAAGCCTCTTCTAAAGATGATGCACAAGAACACCCACAAACAATTTGCTAAAGAAAAGCAGACTAAGGACATGGATTACTGGAAACATGTCCTGTGGTCTGATGAGACCAAGATAAACCTTTTTGGTTCAGATGGTGTCACGCATGTGTGGCGGCAACCAGGTGAGGAGTACAAAGACAAGTGTGTCTTGTCTACATTCAAGCATGGTGGTGGGAGTGTCATTGTCCGGGGCTGCATGAGTGCTGCTGGCACCTTTGGCGCTACAGTTGAGGGAACCATGAATACCAACATGTACTGTGACATACTGAAGCAGAGCACGATCCCCTCCCTTCGGAGACTGGGCTGCAGGGCAGTATTCCAACAAACACACCTCTAAGACAACACCTTCCTTGCTAAAGAAGCTGAGGGTAAAGGTGATGGACTGGCCAAGCATGTCTCCAGACCTAAACCCTATTGAGCATCTGTGGGGCATCCTCAAATGGAAGGGGGAGGAGCACAAGGTCTCTAACATCCACCAGCTCCGTGATGTCATCATGGAGGAGTGCAAGAGGACTCCTCTGATAACCTGTGAAGCTCCGGTGAACTCCATGCCCAAGAGGGTTAAAGCAGTGCTGGTAAATAATGGTGGCCACACAAAATATTGACACTTTCGCCCCAATTTGGACATTTTCACTTAGGGGTGTACTCACTTTTGTTGCCAGCGATTTAGACATTAATTGCTGTGTGTTGAGTTATTTTAAGGGGACAGCAAATTTACACTGTTATACAAGCTGTACACTCACTACTTTACATTGTAGCAAAGTGGCATTTCTTCAGTGTTGTCACAAGAAAAGATAGAATAAAATATTTACAAAAATGTTGGGGGTGTACTCACTTTTCTGAAATACTGTAGCTGTAGTGAAACTTGAATCTATGAGTCAACACAAAATTAATATTAATTAAGACATAAGGTGTGTTTTAACTGGATCTGTGAAAATTCAGTAATCATTAGAATAATAAGCCTTGTGTCTAGTGCTAAAGCAGATTGGGGTGTTTTTCATGTATTAACTTGGGTATTTAGGAGTTCGTATGATAACTACAATCACTGAGTGTGGTATTTCACTAACATAACAAATGACCAGATCTGGTCGATTGTCGATGTTTGAAGAAATAGAAAGCTGGTGTTTGCATAAGGTGATTAAAGATGTAAACCTTGTTTAGGGGTGGGAGGCCCTGTGTCCCATGTTCTAATTGGAGTATCAGCTAGGATGTAAAAAAAGCATTATTGAGAGTTTAGAGTATCCTGGGGTGAAGGGTCAGGTTGAGTTTGGTTCATCAGCACTCGCATCTATCTGTGGAGCAGAAGTGGATCCAGCAAGCCCATGTATGGGAAAATTTGGTTGGAGAGTCTTGGCCTATGGAGATTAGTTCTTCCATTTACACAATTTTTTCAACTCATTTGGACCATTCAGGGATGCTCAGAACATGGGCCGATCTTCAATGAAGAGGGATACACAATTTGGCCACACTTAGTAATGGTAGTACCAGCGTTTTGCGGTAATGGTGCATCGGTATGTCTGAGTGGTGAAGGAGAAACTGTGCTGGAGTGTGTTCCAGAGTGTATGTGGAGATTTGTGTTGTCAGTTCTCGGATTTGTGTCCAGAACAGTTGGATTAGGGGGCATGACCACCATATGTGTAATAAAGTACCCGCTTCCCTTCAGCATATCCAGCACTTATTGGAGGAGGCAGGGTTGTATTTGTGGAGAAGTACTGGGGTTCTGTACTAGTGAGTCAGGACCTTATAATTGTTTTCCTGGATCGAGGCATTGAAAAAACCTTTATGTGTAAGTGTAGATATACTCTCCCATTGCTCCTTCGTCATCTCTGTTTGCATATCTCTTTCCCGTTTAAGCAAGCTTTGTTAGACTATCTGAGTAGAGTATGTTGTAGATAGTGGAGATTACGTGTTGCTGGGGAGCAGATTGGGTACATAGCTGTTCGAAGGGAATTGAATGGATGAGAGACCGAGGAATCGTAGTCAGCTTCTCTGAGGAAGTTCCGTATCTGGAAATATGGTCATGCTCACTGGTAGGGAGGAACATTCTAAAAGTGTGCCTCTGAAAAATTGGTGAGCCAGTATCTCTGGATGTTGCCAATTGTCCACTGAAAATCTCTAAAGCATTGGAGTGTTGAGTTAATGACAGGGTATTTCTTCAAGGTCAGGGAGATGTGGCATATTGAGGTCCAGGGTATCGGTCATAATGATACGGGGGAGAAAGAATTTTTGAGATGAACCCAGTCTTTGCATTGGCCATGTAATGACCAATCTACAACTCTGGAGAGGTGGCAAGCCCAATAGTATTTCTTAAGGTCAGGGAGACCAATGCCACCCTTCGTTTTGGCTTTTGTCAGTTGGTCATACGATATTCTAGGTCTTTTCTGTCTCCACAGGCATCTAGTGCATATTTGTTTGTAGAATTAGAAGAAGGTCAGGGGGAGCTTAATGGGGATGGTTTGTAAAATGTATAAAATGCGGGGGAGGATAGTCATCTTTAAAATTGCTGCCCTGCCAACCCAAGAAAATTGGGGTTTGTTCCACTTACTGAGGGCATTTGCAATCACTTTGAGAATGATTAGGTAGGTTTTTGAGAATACATCTGAAAGGTTTAGTGTCAGGTAGATCCCAAGGTATTTGATCTCATCATGTTTCCATCAGAAGGGGAAGTTGTTCTTACATTGTGTGACTGTATCCTGTGAGAGGGTATTATTGAGGGAGTGGGATTTGGTAGAGTTAATCTTGAAGTTGGAAATGTACTGAAATAGTTTGAATTCTTTCAAGAGATTTGGAATTGATATGTGTGGTTCTTTTATGAATAATAAAAAAATATCATCAGCAAAGGCTGCCAATATATATGTGTGATCAGCAACGGGTATGCTTTTGATATTTTCATTAGACCTTAGGCAGCGCAGGAAGGGTTCAAGGGTTAGGACAAAAAGAATTGGGGAAAGTGGGGTGATAAGGTGTCTGTGAAGGTTTTAAAATAGACCACTGGGAACCCATCTGGGCAAGGGCTTTTACCATTTTTAAGCTGTTGAATTTCATTTTTAAGTTTGTCTTCCAAGATAGGGTTTTCCAAATGAGGGGCATCTTCTTTATCTATTGGTTTGGGGCAGAATTTTTTGAAGAAGGTCTTAATTGAGGCAGGTCGGTTGTCCATAGCCAAAATGTCCTGCTGAGTGTTTGGGGAGATTGCATAGGTCAAAATAGTAGGTTTCAAATTGGGCCGCAATCTCTGTTGGGGTAACGTAGGACTTTCCTTGAGGATCTTTGATGGTGTGTAAGTTTGTGCCTGCTTTCCTAGTCTGGAGAGCTCTGACTAGGAATTTCCCACATTTGTTTCCAAATTCATAAAAAAGTTTTTGGTGTAGGACAAACTTACTTCGTGTTTTACGGTTTAACTCTTCATGTAATAGGTTCCTATTCTGGGAGAGGTCTTGGTATATTTGCTGTGCTTGGGATTGCTTGTGGACAAGTTCTAGGGATTTAATTTTGTTGAGCAGGTCTTTAATTATCTTTTGTTGGGCCTTTCTCTTGGATGTTTTTAGTGAGAGGAGTTTCCCTCGTGCGACATACTTATGGGCCTCCTATTGGGTAAGTGGGCCAGTTTCAGGGGTATCATTCTCTATAAAGAATTCATGTATGCTCTTACAGATATCTTTAACGTCCTCTTCTGATGTCAGCAACAAGGAGTCTAGGCGAAAATTTTTTGTGGAAATGTTTTTGTCTGGGAACGTCAGCGTCATCGTAACTGGGTGGTGGTCGGACAGGAACATCGACTCAATGGTTGCATTGGATAGGAAAGGGATGTCTGTCTGGGACAAGAATAAATAATCAATTGTAGAATATTTGTTGTGCGGGGCAGAGAAGGAAGTAAAGTCCATATCGTTGCGATGGAGGGTAAGCCATGTATCATGCAAAAGTAGATCCTGGATCTGTATCTTAATTTGCCTAATGGCTTTATACGGCAATGATGCTGTGCCAGAGGAGTTGTCCAGCAACATTGAAGTCTCCCCCCCAATATGGTCAAGCCTGACTGATAGTCCGCGAGGAGCTGGGAGAGGGATCAAAAAAAGCTAACTTGTGCGGAATTGGGGCTGTAGATGTTGGCCAAGGTTACAGGTCTCTCTTGGATTTGGCCCTTAAGAAAGATGTATCTGCCTTCCATGTCTATAAGGGAGTCTTTCAGTTGCCAGTCAAGGTTTTTTTGCAATTAGGATCGAGATTCCTTTGGTTTTTGCAAGTGAGTTGGTGGCATGATAGAATGTTGGGAAAAGATGGTTTGTGGTTTTAGGGATCTTGTTCGTGCAGAAGTGGGTTTCCTGTAGAAACACAACATTGGCTTTCAATTAATGCATCAAGCCAAGGATTTGGCTGCATTTTTCTGGGATGTTGACCCCTTTTACATTTAAGGAGACTACTTTAATCATGGAGGGTTTGGTCATGGAGTGTATATGCGACATAATTGGGAAGTGGGAAACAGATGGGAGTAGTGGAGGGGAGGGGGAAAGTGTAGGCAAGAGGGAGAATAAGGGAGAAAAGAAGAGGGGTTATCCAGATGTAGGAGGGCTAAGGGTAGCCTTCCCTATGGATAAAAACGTATCCAGAAGGGATTGACAGAAATGCCTGTGTTCCTGTCGCGTGGAGAAGTGGAGGGTGTCGGTGTGGAACGGATAATATTTGGTAGCAATCTCTAGTCCAAAGGAGATACTCGTAAGTCAATTTTCAGGAAGTAGCCAATATGTTTTAGCAAAAGACAGTGACTGTGGTTTAGAACTCAAGGGATTCAGGTATTTAACTGACTCTTAACTTCATGTAATTAGCATACAGAACATTTTCTATCAATCATAAAAAATATAAGACAACAATTTATGTAAGTATAAGAACACACTACTATAAATCAGACCCATATGTGTTTAGATAGGATGTATCCCCTCTTGAGTGATGGGGAGAGACACTTCAGCCGTTGAAAAAGAAAAATGGTCAAAGATAATTACAGCATCCTATAAATAATTCTGTAATGTTTCTGTACAGAGGCCACTTAAGAAAGTTGGTCTTCCCCTGTGTGCGATCGAGCAACTCCTGGTTTATGATCAATTTTAGATCTCATCAAAACATAACGTGGGTTGGGATATCCAGAGATCCTTGGATGGCAAAGCCCTGTGAACTGTAAGGAGGTGTCTCACACACACACATAACTGTCCTATAGTCTAACTATTATGAGATTTTCCCAATTGTTTGAGTAACCAAATCTCATGAGTATGAAAACAAAAATGCATAACAACTATCAAATATAACGTGTTATTAACCACTTCAGCCCCAGAAGGATTTCCCACGTTAGGACCAGAGCGATTTTTGCGATTGACGGGAACCGGTTAAAATGTAAACATATCAACATTCAGCTCTAATCTGCAATAATACAAATACAAAATAGACGGTAGGCTGCTAAACACAAAGGTAATCTCTCCACCTAAGAAACATATAAAATCACTGCATAGTGTAGCGCCAAATATAACAGAAATAAGAAAGATGAAAGTCCATAGGATAGTCCATATATGACAAGAGCAAACTTAGTGGTGAGAGTGTGTCCTATCTTCTCACTGTGCAAAAATCATGACACACAGAGCCACCACCAATAAAATTGGCCCCTCACCTCATACATTCAACCTGCATAAGGTCACAGAGCCTGTGGGTATACTCCGGGGATCTTCTAATAGTCACAGCTCCAATACGAGATCCATCAACAAATAGCCATCCATATAAAAGAAGGAATAGATCTAATGCTCTCCATTTAACAATTTATTTAAGAATCAATAAAAAGTTTCACACTCACATGCAGATGCACTCAATACCTAGTGCAGGTGAAAATACAGTTCGACTAGTGTCCTAGTCCCATAAACATGGCCGAGGTTGATGTCACTACAGGCCCCTACTCCTTCCGTACATGTTACGTTCCCACCGGAACTTCGTCAGCGGAATCAGAGTCTCATAGTGCGTCGATCCTTACATACACAAGCGCATAGCAACTGGAAGTGGTCACAGCACGCCCCCAAACACTGGGAGAATGCTAACAATCACTGAGGCGACCGGGAAATCAAACCCAGCTATAGCAATAATACCACTTACAATAAAAAACACTCATTAAAAATGACAATACTGGATATATTAAAAGTATATTTTATTGTCATTTTTTTAAATAAATGCCTACTGCCATCAAGTGGGGAGAATCTAACATCACAGCCCCCTTGTGTAAGAATACTTCCACTTAAAGCGGTTGTATACCTGTAAAAAAAAAAATAAAAAAAACCTGTAAGGGAAAGGCATAATGAGCTAGTATGCCGCATACTAGCTCATTATGAAATGCTTACCTCAGAACGAAGCTCTGACAGGTCCGCTCGGTCCCCACAGAGGGAGCCGACATGTTAACTTGGGGGATCCTTTCGGGTATGTGGCTCCGGCGCTGTGAGTGGCCGGAGCTGTGAGACGTCACTCCTGCACATTCCTTAGCCGAATTGAAGTTCCGGTGGGAACGTAACATGTACGGAAGGAGGAGGGGCCTGTAGTGACGTCATCGGCGGCCATGTTCATGGGACTAGGACACTAGCCAAACTGTATTTTCACCTGCACTCTGTATTGAGTGCATCTGCATGTGAGTGTGAAACTATTTTATTGATTTTTAAATAAATTGTTAAATGGAGAGCATTAGATCTATTCCTTCTCTTATATGGATGGCTATTTGTTGATGGATCTCGTATTGGAGCTGTGATTATTAGAAGATCTCCGAAGTATACCCACAGGCTCTGTGACCTTATGCAGGTTGAATATATGAGGTGAGGGGCCAATTTTATTGGTGGTGGCTCAGTCTGTCATGATTTTTGCACAGTGAGAAGATAGGATACACTCTCACCACTGGGGTTGCTCTTGTCATATATGGACTATTCCATGGACTTATCTTTCTTATTTCTGTTATATTTGGCACTACACTATGCAGTGATTTTATAGGGCACCGGTTAAACAATTCTTGATCATCAGTGCCTAATGAGGCGCCAATCACTTTAGGTTTTAATGAGGGGTGACATCGCATGGACATCGCATCAAGGTAAACAAAATATCTCTAAAAGGTGGTATAATTTAATTGACAATTTTTCCTAAAATTAAGAGTAGTTGTGGGGGAAAAAGTGAAACCAGCCAAATTCACTCTATGTGGAGGATTTTGGAATCTGTGCGATATCACCCTTTAGAAATGTTCTTCTAAGTAACCTCTCTATTGTCCATAGGTCAAGGAAGTTAAATAAATTAATTTTTTTTGGGGGAAGTTAGTGTTGGATGAAGGGGAAGGGGGTTGGGAGATGGAGGGGTGGAGCCAGGAGGGAAAGAAGGAGGGAGGGGGGAGAGAAGGGAAGTGTAGGAGACCAGGATAGGATAGAGGAAGGTATCTGAATTGGTAACTCTACCTTTGGGCTTGTAGACTTGCCGATATGAGTAAATTGGTTTCATTGTTCAGTTCTTAAATGATAGAAATGTGATGCTTGGGATGGAAGAAAGTAATATTGAAAGTCAGGCAAGGCAACACCCCCAAGATCAGCAGGGTTCTTTAGTGTCAGCCAAGAAAGCTCATGTCTACCAAATCCCCATACAAAAGAATTAAGTATGAAGTCTATGGTTTTGAACAACTTTTGAGGTATAGGAAGTGGAGCATGACCTGTTACCCCCAACGGAAGCCTAGCCCAGACCTGAGTCTTGGCTTTTATTAAAGCATGTAGGGGTTCTAAATTATGGGCCATGTAGTCAGACAGGTTTCTAGTGATCGTAACCCCCAGGTATTTAATAGAGGAAACCCTAGTCAGTGGTAGAGGGGGGTTAACATATGGGGGGAGGAAATTGATCTATAGGCAAAATCTGCGATTTAGACCAATTTATCCACAATATCTGCAGTGTTGTTCCATATTCTTTATAGTGGATAGGGTCTCTGTGAGAGATTCCTCTGAGTCAGCCAGGTACAAATTATAAAATTGCGTGAAGATGAGTGGGACTTTGTGTGAAGCAAAATGGTGGAGAATGATAAATTGATTAATTATAATAAAATTCATAATTTATTGGTAGACATATAATCAAAGAGATACAAGATTGACATTGCGTATGCAAAATTCATTGGTAAAAATATCATAAGATCACAGTATTAACATGAATAAATACATAGCCCCAATCCATCAAAATTGCATATATATACATATCTGGGTAAGACTGATATATGACTCAAATACATGAGAGTCTAGCCTGTGACTTACAGCTTCTGCGCGCCGGCGGCGGCCTCGTGGGGGCGGCACTTTGCGTAGTGCCATGCCATCATGTGGGCTCTCCAGCTTGCGGACGCACGTGGGGTTGAGGGCGCCACTTCCGGTTGATGTCCGGCGTGTGGCACCCCTGCCCCACCTGTGCGTCCGCAGCGTGATGCTGGGGGGGTCACGGGTGCGGGCGTCTATATCAGGCGGTGCCCTTTGTGGGTTGGAGCACGCTGGCCTCACTGCACATACAGCCATCACCTACTAGTCATCACTTACAGGTACATACTTTGGTTTGTCACTCATCTTCTTACCTTCAATCTCCTCCCTCTCTATATCTCATTCACAGCCACTTGTTCCATCCATTCCACTCCTCCCCACCCCTCACGGTTCCCACATCCATTCACCCTTCACCCTCTATTTCTCACTCACTCCCATGGTCACCTACCATATACCACAGGTTTTTGCTTTCATCCACAGTGGCCTTCATGCTCCATACAGACACCTCTACCCGTGTGCTCCTTCCCACCCTGTGTGCCACCGGTGTGGACCACCGTTGCCCCGGTTCTCCCCTCAGCTCCCGAGCTGCTCGTCTGTGGTTGGCCTCCCCGTCTTGGCTGTCTGCCACCGGTGCGCAGAAGCTGTAAGTCTCATTGTTCAATGCTATATGGGGGCTGCGTTGTCATCCCCCTATGCATATATTGCTACATTTTTTGCCAGCTTTTTATACATATACCTTATTATCTTTTTCAGCCATGCTATGGTTTTTCTCCTGATGAATGGCTTAAACTTGCCATGAAATGCGTAGGGATTTCATCGCCGCGCATTATTCAGCTACTCTTGCCTATGGACAGTAATACTCTATTTATCCCATTCCCTAGGGTGCTAAGGGTCACAGGTTAGACTCTCATGTATTTGAGTCATATCAGTCTTACCCAGATATGTATATATATGCAATTTTGATGGATTGGGGCTATGTATTTATTCATGTTAATACTGTGATCTTATGATATTTTTACCAATGAATTTTGCATACGCAATGTCAATCTTGTATCTTTTTGATTATATGTCTACCAATAAATTATGAATTTTATTATAATCCATCAATTTATCATTCTCCACCATTTTGCTTCACACAAAGTCCCACTCATCTTCCCCAGCATTTTCATGCAATTTTATAATTTGTAATAGGGATGGAAGTGCTTTGCCTTACCAGGTCCTTAGTGTCACTTCATTCAAAGTCCCAATTTGCCCCTCCCTCCCCCTCAGCCAGGTACAAGACCATATCGTCCGCATAGAGGCCCACTTTTTCAATAAAATCACAGACTCTTAGACCCTTAATGCGAGTATTTGCTCTAAGAGCAATAGCCAGAGGCTCAACTGAAAGTGCATATAAAAGAGGAGACAGAAGGCATCCCTGGTGGGTACCTCTACCTAGGGGAAATATGTCTGATAACCATACATTGTCCAGTACTCTGGCCTTAGGTGCCTGGTATAGGAGTTGTACCCATCTGATAAAGTTTGGGCCAAATCCATATCTCCACAGGCATTCCCATAAAAATTCCCACTCCATGGAGTTAAAGGCTTTGGCGGCATCTAATGCCACCACTACTCTCGTGCCCATGTTGTCGTGTGTAGCCTGTATGTTCATAAATAGTCTTCTAATGTTCATGGGAGTATTCTTTCCAGGCATAAAGCCAGATTGGTCCGGGCATATCAAAGAAAGAATCACGCCATTGAGAATTGTAATATTGGCTTGGAGCAATGAGATCAGTCTATATGAGTCTGGGGAGTAGGGACCCTTTACTGACTTGGGAATGACAATAATTTTTTGCTCTTGCATGGAGGCGGGCAAGGTCTCAGTATCAAAGATGGATTGATATAGAGTGTGTAGTTTATCCACCAGAGTTTCGGCATAATTAGCATAAAACTCTAATGAGAGATCATCTGTCCCAGGGGCTTTTGTAGTGGCTAGGTGTGAAATTGATTTAGATATGTCCTCTGATGTAATAGTGGCTTCCAAAAGGGTCACCTGATCCCTGTCTAGCTGTAGAAAGCGTACTGTGTGAAGAAATGTTGCGGTCTGTTGAGGAGTCTGTGTGACTTGGGAGTTATATAGAGTAGTGTAGTATCATTGGAATTCAGCTGCTATTTGTTGTGGAGTAGTAATAAGTTCTCCGTTAGGGTCAGTCAAAGAGACTACAACCGGAGGTGTGTTATCTAGATGTGCTAGATAGGCAAGCAATTTCCCAGCATGCTCCCCGTGTTCAAATATGCATTGTTTTGTAAAGAATAGATGATGTTTGGCTTTGTCCAGGTGTAACTGTGGTACTGTACGGGCCTGTAGTTTGAGGTTATTACTATTTTGCATGGACAGGTCCTGTGTAAATAGAGTTTCAAGCTGTTGTAAATGGGCTGATGTTGGAGCGTCACTTTGGAATTGGTCTTATGTCTGTTAATGCGATTAGAGCGAAGTGCCCTTGCATGAAGTTTGAAGGCATCCCACACCAATCCCACCGTGGAGGTCCCTTGGTTCTTATCAAAATAGAATTGAAGTTCTTTAGGTATATCTATTTGGTCTACTAGGACCGATAACCAATAAGGGTTCAATCTCCACTGCCTCATGGAGGATTCCATGAATAAGTGGAGAACTATCCAATATGGGGTGTGATCAGATAACAGTCTGGCAGCAAAGCCCTCATCCACTAGCTTAGGTAGAAGATTTGTGGATATAAAGATAAAGTCAATCCTGGACATGGTGTTGTGGGTAGCTGAAAAACACAAGTAGGTTTTGGAATGTGGGTGTCTATATATCCATGTGTCAGTCAGCGACTAAATCTAGTAGGGGCCTGCGGCTGGAGGGCGACTCCCATGGAGTTAAATCGGTCTAATGCTGGGACTAAGACCATATTGAAATCCCCCATCCATATTACAGGCACTGATGGGTATTGGGCAATAAAGGCAAGGCCCTCCTTAACCACTGTGGAGCAATATGGAGGGGGGATATAACATGCGAGTATCAGGAGAGGAGATCCTCTAATATATAAAGACATATTTACTCTGCCGGTTCGTCTGCATGATATTAATTTGAAGGGAACACTTTTGCTTATCAATACTGAGACACCCCTGGAGAACCGTGAGTGGGTAGAATGGTACACCTATCTGATCCAGGGGCGCTTCAAGGCCATCTGTAAATGACCCGAGATATGCATTTCCACTAATGTTATAATATCCGCCTTTTGCGCTTTCAGAAACGTAAGAACAGCCGTTCGCTTAATTTCGTCTCTGATTCCTCTAACGTTCCATGTGAGGATTTTTATGGAACTAACAGACAATTAAAGTGTGGCAGAGTAACACCAGCACTGCATCCCTAGTATTAGATAAACCAAAAAGAGACAAGAAGAAAGCAGTGGGACTTTGATGGTGCTGGTAACCCCCTTCCCTGAAAGATTACACCAAAATCAAGATTTAAAAGTTATAGTTTATTATATCTTTTAAAAGAAAACATGGTGAGGGCTCCGCTGAGTGCAGTGGTAGCCTACCCACAAGTTAAAACAAAGACATATATAAATAAATCAATAATGACTGAACTATCAGTTCATGGTTCTAGGTAATACAAAGCCCCAACATTCCTGGCGAAAAGACAAATAGGATTAGAAACCATGCCAGGATAGTGAGGTCTGGAACTCCATGAACTGAATGGTGATCCTGTAACCTGACGCGTTTCGCCCTATTGTTTTGGCCTTCCTCAGGGAATGGATCATATTAGAGTCACTAAAACATAAATACAATAATGCATCATAAATACTTGACGTATGCCTGTATACAAAAAAGCAAAAAAAAACCCTATAATTTCAGAGAAACAGCCTAGCTAACCATCAATTATTGTATACAGTTATGGTCTCTAATTCCTTTAACATATGTTCAAACATAGAATCTACATTATTATCTTAGTTAGCTGAATATACAGTGCTCCAACATTTACAGTATAAGAAAACACCTTCACACAGAATGAAAATCAGGCCCATAGGATGAAACAAAAGGCTCTCCATTACCTGATGAACGAAAGTATAAGGTTCCCGGTAGTCTGAATGACTTCAAACACTGCTAGACAACTGGTATCACTGCAGTGGTTATAACTTGTATTCAGTGTAGTTGACATTCACTTCTTCAGAAAAAGAAAAAGAAAAAAGGAAGGAAAACACAGGCAAAAGCCCCCATAAGGTTGTGAGCAACAAAGGAAAAAAAAAGAAAAAAAAAAAAACACCAAACCCCAACCAACCCACACCCCAATCCACCCAGCAAGCAGTCCAATG
>BLSH010186554.1:129929-141833 GCA_018402905.1 Glandirana rugosa
TGCAACGGGCTTGTAATAGGGCCTGGGGCTTGGGGTAACTTCAGTTACCCCTGGGCTTGAAAATCCGTGTTTTTACCGACATTGTTTCAGGACCGTTCACGATCTCCCGACGTTTTTTGTGCCTAAAAGTTCGGGTCCCCATTGACTTCAATGGGGTTCGGGGTCCGGGATAATGTTCGGGCAACGTTCGGTGCCGAACCCGGACTTTTTCCCAAAGTTCGTTCAGACCCGCAGAACCCGAACGTCCAGGTGTTCGCTCAACTCTATTCCTGAGTTTTCTTTGTGAAACCATGTGTCCAATAGGTCCTTGAATAGCAGGATCTCTAGTTGCCTTTTAACGTCGGTGATAGTAGGTGGATAGGCGCAGATCCAATGTTTAGTGATCACTTTCCGAGCAGAGAGTAGGCAGACGTAGGTCCAGTGAGAGAAGTATTGTGGTTTAGAAGTAGAGAAAAGTTCAGGTGGTAAGTCTTTAGGTCAGCCACTAAATAGCATGAGACCTGGATGGAGAGGAGTGAAAGTATGTGCCACTGACGTTATGAAAGACTGTATTTCCAACCAGAATGACATTACATATGGGCATGACCATAACCTGTGGTATAGCGTTGGTTTAGTCATCTTGCAGAGGGGGCATATTTTCTGTCTTGGATTGTGCTCCGGGATGTAGTATGGTAGGAAAGCTCTATGCATTAGTTTGAATTGGGTTTCTCTCCATGTTTTGTTCGGTGTAAGCTTTAGTGTTTTCCTGTAACCCTCACAAAGGATTTGTGCAAGATTTTCCATTGGAACATCTTTACTCCATGCTTTAGCGGCTGTCTGTTCCAGTGGCTGAGTAAAGAAAGGAATGAGGGGGTTGTAGATTTGTGAGATGGAGTAGGAGCCCGTTTAAATGAGAGAGTCAATGAAAGTGCGCTTGAGACCATCAGCTCTATCCAAAGCCATCCACACTCCAGGAGAACGGTGAGACAGAGGGAAACCTCAGCCCTGTCACACAGAACACCCGGCCACACTCTGGGCTAAAAATCGGGAGTCCCAACTCCCCGTGGTAGGCAACGAAGGGCCGCAATTACATCCGCCATTCCTGGAGGGGGCACACAACCATCCAGGCATAACCACACCAGGGGGACCACCAGAGACCAGCCCCAGCAATCAGGATCACAGTACATTACATTACAGTACAATGGAGGTAAAATTCACCACCCGCCCTGTCACCGGATCAAAAATTTAGCCGACGCCATCTTGCGGCTTATAAACAGATCCCGAGGGGACACATAAAAGGAACACTGGGAAAGGGGGGATTAGCACAGAGAAGAGGCTCAGCACAACAAACGGAAACCCCTCCAATCACCAGGTCCCAGAGATCACTAGAAGGTCTCCACAGCAGCAGCTGTCCGGTCAGCCAAATTGAGGTCCCAGCTGCGGCCTAGTAATCCCACATTAACTACCCTCAAGCAACCGTCACACTTAACAACTACCCACCAGATAACCTGCTCAGAGCACACATAGATAAATTACCTCTACTCCATCAGACTGGCCAGTCGGCAACCACACTGCATCACCGTTTCTGCAAAGAATCAGTGCAAGTCCAGATCACCATACAAGCTACAATCTGTATACCAGTCTATATTTCCTGAAAAGGCAGAACATGGTGGCAACACACTAGAAATACTGCGGCAGGGGGAACGAAGAAACAACTTGTGCCCTTACATCAACTATACTTTGAGGCCCACTATAGTTACTTACCTGGTACATCACGATATCCAGGAAAAGAAAGGGGAATACGTACTCCAAAAACTCACCTCCTTCTTTTTTAAACCAGCACCACAATCATACCTGAATAACACAGAGCCACCGGCACCTTCAGATAATGGATCATACACAGACCTTCCCGATGACACTACAGAGGATACAACCTCAAGAGGACATACCTCCCCTACTCAACTTTTAGGTGGAAACCCCATAACAAGGAGTCCAGCTAAAGCGAGGATGAGAATAGACGCGGAGGGCTCGATACCCCTCCCCGAAACACAAGAATATACGCCACTTACAGCCAACCAGGCATTAAATTCCTCTATGGTAGAATTCCCCCACGTCTGGGCAACCTGTGCTAGACACAACCCTTAAAGACATGTTAATGTCTCTCCAAACCTCTTTGATGAACGATCTTTCATCTTTTTTCACAAAAATTACCACAGACATCAACCAGGTCACAAACAGAGTGTCATATCTAGAAAATGGTCTGGGAGAATGCAGCTCTACCATCAGTGACATCATAGATGTAGTTGATGAAGTGAAAGATGAACAAAAGTGGATGAAAGCGAAAATAGCGGATTTAGAAGATAGATCTCATCGCAAAAACATCAAACTACATGGTATCCCAGAATCAATCCCACCACAAGACTACAAAACTACTCCAAAACCCTCTTACGCACACGAATCCCAGAAGCATCTCCAAGGGATATCATAATTGACCGTATTCACCAAATAGCAAAGCCTTCCCACCTAGCTGCCTCCATACCCAGAGATGTATTGATGCGCATGCACTTTTTTCAAACCAAAGAGAAATTGTTAACAGGTGTCAGAAACGCACCCAAATTACCACACCCATATGAAGACTTACAAATTTACCCAGACCTTTCCAAATATACTCTGCAGTTGAGAAGAGACCTGAATCCCATCACCAAAGGTCAGAACAACCACAAGATCCAGTACAAATGGAGATATCTGGCTACACTAATCATAACTAAACAGGGGAACGTATACAAAATTGACTCCCTACAGGAAGGTCTACGCCTTTTACACAACTGGGAAATTATCCCGGAACCACCACTGGAACACAGCCAACACCTACAACGCAATGGTCCACCAAAAGATCAACGCACTAGAGGAAGGAGAATCCATTAGTTAGGGGCTGTCCTCGCAACAACACTCAGCGGAAATCACAGATTTAATTCCCCCTATAGCAGTTTAGAATTTGTTTGTTGAAATACCGATAAACTGTTTTACCCCACGATGGTAACTACTCAGCATACTTAATATCGCGTTTCACCAAAATCACACGAGATAGAAACAAACTTTATTTCCGTTTTTTTTTTTTTTCCCTTATTCTTCTTTACTAGATTTTTCTGTTTTCACAGTTACACTGTTCAGTAACACAGCTTTGTTTTACCAGCTGAAGCCTGTCTAAAACAACTTACTCTAACAGCAAGCGTTGAGGATTACAATTTCTCCAGGAAGAACCCATCCACTAATTAATTAAACAGCCCACTTAAACCTTCTAACAGTAAGTTTATATACATACCTACTACAGACCTTTAGCTAACATGCCATTAGACATTTTATCATTGAATGCTCACGGTCTTAACCACCCAGTTAAGAGGCTGTCTCTCTGGCAAACAGCCCAGGAAAAACACTGTGATATACTTGGGGTCCAAGAAACACATTTTAAGAAAAACGCTCAGCCAAAATGTTCACATAAAAATTTTCCATTTGTATTCTCAGCTTCATATTCTGCCAAAAAGAGGGGAGTTCTCATAGCCATAAAAGAATCCATTACTTTCTCCCAACGCAAGGTAGTGACTGATCCAAACGGTCGATTCATTATTCTGATATGCACAATCAACAAAAGAGACTACACCCTCATAAACCTATACGCCCCGAACTGCTGCCCACTAAAACTTCTACATGCCATCATGCGAATTGCCAATCCAATCAAAAAAGGAAACTTGATAATATGTGGAGATTTTAATATGACAGTGGATGCCCACCTTGACTCCACAAACTCCACCAAAAGAAGATAATCCCCATTAAAACAATTCATAAAATCACAAGATCTTTACAACATTTGGAGATGCCAACATGGTCTAGAAAAAGATTTTATGTACTTTTCCCCATTGCACAAGTCATAATCGAGAATTAACTTATTTTTAGTAGATAAATGGCTATTACAAAATGTTTTGATATCGGCGATTCACACCATGACATTGTCTGATCATGCTCCAATTTCTATCTTGATTAAGGATAACTCCCATCATGGCCAACCCTCAATGTGGAGGGCTAACAACTTTATCCTCCAAAATCCAGACTTCACTCCTACAATAGCCGGAAGACAAAAGGAATACTTTGAAAAAAATTCCAGAACAGTGGCTGACTCGAACATGGTATGGAACGCCCATAAAGCAGTTATAACAGGTGTACTGATATAATTGAGTGCCCAATACAAGAAAAAGAGGGCGCAGCGCCTTACAGACTTAACCTCACAAATTGAATCACTAGAATCACAAAACAAGAAAAATCCAAACCCCCACTCTAGCTCCAAATTAATGTCCAAGAGACACAAACTTAGATCCCTACTGCTACACTCCTTTGAAAAATTACAAAGGAAGCTGAAGGCAAACTACTATGCCACCTCCAATAAAGCCGGTAAAACACTAGCCAGGAAGATTAAAGGACAGAGAACTAAGGCAAAAATAGACTACTTAATTCATGCCCACTCCAAACAGCAATTGACCAACCTGCAAGACATAGCCAATGCTTTTAAAGCCTACTACAGTGACTTATATAACCTAAAGAATGACCCGACGACTCCACAACCATCCCAAGACAAAATTAACCAGTTTCTTGATTTGATTAAACTACTAAAACAAAGCTTAGAACAGTTAGAATGCCTTCATAGTCCCTTCACCAAAGAAGAAATACTCCACACTATACGATCAATCCCCCCCACAATAAATCGCCAGGACCCAATGGTTTAACTGGTGAATACTATAAGTCATTTTACTCACAACTACTCCCCCACATGACAAAAATGTTCAATGACGCTGCCTCCTCTTCCATCTTCTCATCTGAAAATCTGAACGCCATAATTATCACACTGCCAAAACCAGGGAAGGAGCCAACCAGCCCTCAAAATTTCCGTCCAATCTCCCTATTAAATTGAAATCTAAAATTTACTCTAAAACTATAGCTACAAGATTGCTAAACATAATGCCCTCTCTCATATATAATGACCAAACAGGCTTCACTAAGGGACGACAAGCAGCAGATGCTACTAGAAGAATGATTAATATAATTCATCACGCTGAAATTAGCGTAATGCCTTCTCTGCTTCTGTCTATAGACACAGAGAAGGCGTTCAACAGAGTCCCATGGAACTACTTGAAGAGTGTTCTCCAAAAATTTGGATTCGAAGGTCACATCCTTAAAGCAATCTCAGCATTATACTCAAACCCATCAGTACAGGTATACAAAAATGCTGTCGCAGCCCTTCCTCATCACAAATGGAATGAGACAAGGATGCCCTCTTCCCCCACTAATATTTAATTTGTCACTGGAACCCCTAGCAGAACTCATCCAAACTATCCACAAATCACAGGTATAGCTATAGGCGATAGATCCCACAAGATTAGCTTGTTCGCAGATGATGTGATTCTGATGATGACAAACCTGGCTCCTTCCCTGGCAGAGGCGAGGAAGTGTCTAGAGTACTTCAGCAGAGTGTCTTACTATAAAGCAAACATAAATAAATCATATATATTGGAACTAGGTATTGATGCAACCACAAGCAACCTTCTTCAATCTTAACACCCATTCATTTTGGCTGAAAACAACATAACTTATCTTGGCATTCAATTGCCCAACTAGGTCAGGAAACTTTTCTCACTGAACTTCCAACCTCTTATGGCCAAACTTAGATCAGAAGTACACAACAATAGCAAACACAATTTGTCCTGGAGCGGTAGATTAGCTACATTTAAAATGATCCACTTACTGCAAGTACTCTATCTTTTCAGGACAATTCCTATAAAATTGCCAAAATCATACTTCAAAAATCTCCAAGCTATTTTCAACCAATACATTTGGCAAGGAAAGAAACCTAGACGTGCACGTTCCAAACTGACTAAACACAAAATGGCAGGAGGTGTGGGTACAATAGATTTTGAAGATTACCATATCGCAACAATCATAGCGCCAACCCAAGACTGGTTCACTACACGACCCGCTAAACCATGGTCAGAAATGGAAGCAATCTTTATCCCCAAAAGAAACTTGGGTGACTGGCTACTAAGCACGTCCTTAGGTACAAAAATACCATTGGCAGCATCCCCTACAATTAAAGCCACAGCACACTGCTGGAACAAGTTAATTAAAAAAAATAAAAAGGTTAACGATGCCCCAACCTTGAACTACCCAATATGCATACTGGAACAAATGTCCTTAATACTTAAATCTAAAATTGTGGAAAAACAAAGGCATTCAATTCATTAGAGACATCCTATCCAATTCTGAGATCAAAACATTTAATCAAATCCAAACGGAATACACACTCCCAGACATCGAATTCTTCACTTACGTCAGAATAAGGAACAGCCTCCACAAAATATTGCCACTCCTAACTCCAATCCCCCAAGCAACAATAGGGAACTTCCTTATGAACACTAACTCAAAAATAAAAGGGATATCGCTGATATATAACACTTTGCAATCAAAAAGAGGATTTGCCAAAACAAACGCACACATATTATGGGAAAAAGACATGGGCTCATATTATAATGATAGACAATGAACTACAGCACTACAATCCATCTATAAATCGACACAATGCTCCTCATTTTGGGAATTAACCCAAAAAATCACTCTTAGGTGGTACCTCACCCCATCCAGGCTGGCACATTTCAATGCCAACACTTCTAAATACTGTTGGAGATGCAACACAGGTAATGGGGACTTATACCACATCTTATGGGGCTGCCCATTACTACATAACTATTGGGGAAAAATACTCCAAATCATTCAAGATATAACAGGTCAGAATATTAACCCCTCAGCGGAACTGGGTACACTAAACCTGAACATCGAGGCCATCCACAAACAATTAAGACACTCAGTAACACATATCCTATTAGCAGCCATATTGAACATCACAAGGTTATGGAAATCCCCACAACACCCGAACATCACCCACACTATCGAACTAGTTAACACACATTGTAGCTATGAACTAATGATGGCTTCAAGCAGAGGCCTCTTAGGGAATTCACGCAACCTATGGCGACCTTGGACAAATTGAAATGAGTCCTCTACCAGATCGGTCAATTGTAGTCACCCCTAGGCAATTCCTAAACCAGAAACACAGAGGTTCAAGAAACTAGCTTTTGCTTGTTGCACATAACTTCTACTGTTCTGCCTAATATGGCGTTGTCAGAGTGATGCATTTTTGTCTGGAACCAACTGTTTAGCCTACTAGTCTTGGTGGGTACTAATGATGCACTTGGCTACCTCAACACATATATAGACATAGAATTGGTCCTTTCCCCCCAAGCCACAAATGCGCTCCCAATGGGGTGACCCGGGTGGAAGACTAAAGTGCACTAGCCAAGCTAAAATGTCACCAAACAGGCCTCTAGTAATGTTCTTCTTTTTCCTTTTCCAGTTAATACCTCGGTCTAGTACTGCTCTTACTGTTTTTGTTTCATTGTAAAAACACAAGTATTCATGACAAAAAAATCTGATTTGTATCAGCTATTGTACCACACAAGGAATATTTGTCTACATGGCACCAATTACTTCTTTCTTTTATGTACTGTACTTGTACAATTCAATAAAAAATATTGAAACACGAAAGTGCGCTTGAACCTGTTTTGAGGTTTAGGGCATGTTTTGTTGACATAATTCAATATCTGGCTGATATCAAAAGAAAGAATGTTCTGGCAAATTAAAGTTTGAGATGATCGTTGGCGTGGGTTTGATCATTCCAGTATCCAAGCTATAGAGGGATGCTATTTCCTTAAGGTTCTTAAATTTCCAAAATCTGAATGCCTTGTGGTGTGTGGATGGTGCTAGCATTGGGTTCCCCAGGATAGGGAGATAAGCTGATATGCACGGAGATATCCCCAAGCGTGTCCTGATTTCCCTCCAGGCTACTATGGTATCTCTGATCAGCAAATTTTGCTTCATTTCTGAGGAAGTTTTGATAAGTTGCCATGTAGTATTGCTGATAGGCTAAAAGTGTGTACCATGTTGCTCTTCAAGCTGTAGTTTGAGTATTTGGACTCTTTGGTTATCCAGTCTATTCCTACTCGTAACAGGCAGGATAAATTATAAAGCCTAATACAAGGTAGACCAGCCCCCTTCAATCTTCGGGAGGTAAAGTTTCCCTAAGGCAATACGAGGCCTCTTGTCGCGCCATATGAAGGAGGATATAGCTTTGTTAAGGCCTGTACATCTTTATGTTTGAGTAATATTGGTATGGTTTGCATAGGGTAAAGAAGGTGCGAGAAATTGGCCATTTTGACAAGAGCGACAATGGGAGGTCCATCCAAGCCTCCAGTTTCTGTCTTATCTAGGAGGGTAATTAAGTTGGTAAAGGGATGAGGGATCTCTTCCTATGTTCACTCCCAGATAAGTGATGTGGCGTAAGGCTAAGGTGAAGGGCGAGGACGTTATCCAAGGTTTAGGGGCGTGTATGCCAAGGGGTAGAATTTCGCTTTAGAAAAGTTTATTTTTAAACCTGCACACATTCGGAATGCATTGAAAGTGTGCTGAATTAGAATGTCTTCTTGAGGATTGGTTGTGAAAATGAGAATATCATCTGCGAATAGGGCTACGCGAATTTCTTCCTTGCCTAGGTGTACGCCATGTAACGGTAGGTGTGAGTTTAAGTGACTGGAAAGGGGCTCTATGGCTAGATTAAAAAGTAGCAGTGATAGTGGGCATCCTTGGCGTGTGCCTTTATGTAATGAGATGGGGTCGGAAATAAGACCTGCTGCTACAACTCTTGCTTAGGGTATGTGTACAGGCTTTTGATAAAGTTTGAGAAAGGGCCCTCAAAGCTGAACTTTTCGAGGGCTAAGGAGAGCCAGGTGAAATTTACATTATCAAAAGCCTTTTCGGCATCTAGAGTAACAATTGCGACGTCTTGTGATGTGTGGGCTTTGGCGTATTCCAAAACCGCTAAGACCTTTCTAATGTTGGAAGTGGCTGAACGGCCTTTCACAAAGCCCGCTTGGGCTGGGTGTGTCAGGGTTGGGAGAAAGGTTGCCAATCGAAGTGCAATAATTTTAGAGAGAAGTTTGGAGTCCACATTGAGTAGGGAGATGGATCGATACGAACCAGGTTCAGTGGGGTCCTTGCCTTTCTTGGCTATGAGTTTTATATATGCCTGTTTCCCTGATGGTAGGTAGGGCCCTCCCTTCCAAATGTTGTTAAACATCCCAAGTAAAGATTGGGGTATAAAATCTCTGGTGAGTTTGTAGAACTCCCCCGATAAGCCATCAGGACCTGGGGATTTGTGAGTGGGTAGTTGTGCTATGTTATCCAAAATCTCTTTTTCCGATATTGGAGCGTTTAGCGATTGTAATTGTTCCTCGGAAATATGGGGTTGTTTGCCTGTGTCTAAAAAGTGATTGGTTTGTGTGAGGTCTATTGTGCTAGGAGAGCACAGGGAGGTGTAAAAGTTGCGTAATGTTTCATTGATGTCTGAGGGGGAAGATAATATGGTTCCTGTGTGGTCTTTGAGGGTTGTGATATGCCTGGGCTTAAATTGATTTTTGCTCAGTATAGACAAAAGTTTGCCTGCTTTATTCCCATGTTTATGAAATATGAGATCAGAATGTGCAGTCTATATGCGTTCCTCTTGTTCTACCCAAGTGTCAAAGGCCTGTTTGGCTTCAGTCCATGTCTTTCTGTTGTCAGGGGAGTCACTGAGTGTCAATTGAATTTGTGCAGCTCTAAGGTGGTCGCTTGCCTATTATATGCTTTTCAGGTATGTGTCTTATAGTAGGCCGCATAGGATATAATTTTGCCTCTCAAGAAAGCTTTCCCAGCGTCCCACAGGAGGTTGGGTTGGCATTAGTGTGCTGCATTATCTGTCAGGAATTCCTGCCAGGCCACTTGTAGTATTGTTCTAAGTTTGGAGTCATTTGCTAGAAATGTTGGGAATCTCCATATGTTAGCCATAACTGGGGGTAGGAAGTCTCCTAATAAAACTGAGACTGGGCTGTGGTCAGAAATTGCAAGGTTGTGGATGGTAGCGTCTTTTAAATGTGGCAGTAGAGACAGAGAGGAGAATAAATAATCTAGCCTGGCAAATGTACCATGCGGGGGAGAGTAAAACGTATACTCCATTCTGTGGGGTGGGTCAGCCACTGAGTATCTGACAGGTTTGAACCTAGAGTGAATTGCTCTAGGAGAGATGGATGATTTGATTATGGTTATGCCTGGGGGGGGGGGAGAACCTGTCCTCCTCCTTTCTCAGGGTGATTTTAAAGTTGCCACCTATTAAGTGTGGGTGTTGGGGTTTTTTCAGTATCCAGCTAGTGGCTTTTTGAAAAAAGGAGGATGTGGGGGAGTTTGGGGCGTAAATATTCATGATTATTATGTATTTGGAGTGAAATTTGAGGTGTGCTGTTACCATCACCCTAGGTCATCACTGTACGTGTCAATTAGATCATAGAAAAGCCGTTTATGAAAGAAGATGATAACTCCTGCTTTCCTACCCACAGCTGCCGAGCTGATGGCTTTCCCTACCCAGTTTTTGCATTCGATAGTAATCACCTGGGGAGAGATGGGATTCTTGTAGGAGTGCTATGTCATTTTTCAGCCTTTTAAGATGTCTGAGTATTTTTTCAATGCGCTTGTAGGCAGTACGATGCACTCATATACCAATACAATGACATGATAAAAACATGTGTACTACAATAATAAAAAAATGAAATCATCTGTTCTTATAAACTATATATCAAAGACATAGAGGCTTGAAGTAATGGGGATTAAAACATTATATAACCCATAAAAGAATATATACACAGATCATGAAGAAGAAGCAAATAAATAATTAAAATCAGTGGATTTTTTAGGAGGAAGAGATCAAAGTATTAGATCAGGGCCTCAAATTTGCCCCAGTAAAAAACCTCAATAAATTTCAAGCATATGTTAGTATCCAGAAGTTCATGAGAACTCTCAATCTTAAAAAATATTATTTAACCAAAGCTCCAGTTAGGATTCCCCATCCGCCCATGGGAAAAAGCTCTAACCTAGCAAACAAATCAGTGTTTAATCCCCCTGTTACGACAATAAACATCTAGAGGTTTTTAGAAATATGGTGGCAGGAGACCTAAGAGATCTCAAATATAGAAAGGTTAAAGACAACTCGTTTGTCCAAAAAGGGATTTCTTCGTTAGAAAGTAAGAAAAATATAGTAATCTGTCCTGCGGACAAAGGCGGAGGTCTGGTAGTCCTCAGTAAAGTGTATTATAGGGAGGAAATGGAGCAGCTGCTGAGTGACAGGGAGACCTATCAACTATTAATGACCCTATGTTTGAGTTTAAAGATCAGTTACATCTATTAGTGGAAAAGGGGAAGGATATTGGGGCCCTTAATAAGAAAGAATCCCTATATCTGGATCCCCAGGCCTGCCGTACCCCTATTATATACTTTCTCCCAAAGATTCACAAAAATGCAGGAACGGCCCCAAGGGAGGCCAATTATAAATGGGATTAAATCGGTATGTCCCCTGCTTGGGAAATATATTGATGTTTTCCTGAAACCCCAGAAATGCAAGCGTATTTACGCAATATCAAACACATTATCCAGTTAATAACAGATTTAAAATGTCACCCTGAAAGTTTTCTTATTTCAGCAGATGTAGGGTCACTTTACACAATTATAGGCCACGAGGATGCCATCTCATCAGTAAAATGAACTCTGGACTCCTCAGACCTTTCGCTTAAACATAGGAACTTTCTACTGGAGTGTTTAGATTTCTGTTTACAAAAAAAATATTTTTGGTATAAGAATCAATACTTCTTGCAAACCAAAGGAGTTGCGATGGGCACTAGGTTTTCTCCCAGTGTTTTCAACTTATTTATGGCACGCTAGGAGGAGGAGACCGTGTTTAATAACCTC
>BLSH010186554.1:148792-165550 GCA_018402905.1 Glandirana rugosa
AGGGAAATCGAGTCAGAGGATTATATCAAGGGAGGAGAGGTCACAGATCCCTGAAAAAGTTAGGGGGTTTTAAAATTGACCGATCCCTGTGATGGCTTCTAAGGGCAAACCAGTGAAACGCTTGTTGATTGGCTGCCCTTCAGCTATTCAACATGCGTGATAAACTACCAGAACCCAGAACCCGAACGTTTTTTGAAATGTCCGTGTTCGGGTCCGGGTCCTGGACACCCGAAAGTTCGGTACGGACCCGAACGTTACAGTCCGGGTTCGCTCAACACTATTGGAGTGCAGATGTGGCTCCAATATCTTATTTGGCAGTAAGAGTTGGGGAGCGTGTTTCGAATATTAAAAGGGGCAAAAAGTCCCATAGTGTCTCTTGCCATTTTAGGGACTGTCATAACCGTGACCCTAGCCAGTTAAAATTTTGGGGGATTGAAAAAGTCCCTAGACACTGGAGAGGAGGGAACTATATTAGGAGACTGAGCTAAAGGGAGTCCCTCTGGATTTATGATACAGGGGTCATGAAGCCGTCTGGGTTAAATATTGAGTTTGACCTGAACTGCTTCATATCTGACAGGTGAACTGAATTTCCTATGTGAGTTTGGATATAGGATTACATTAGGAGTTTTATAAAATTGCTGATTTTAATGATTTATATGCTTCTTCTTCATGATCTGTGTATGTATTCATTTATGGGTTATATAATGTTTTAATTCCCATTACTTCAAGCCTCTATGGCTTTGATGTATAGTTTATAAGAACAGATGATTTAATTTTTTTATTATTGTAGTACACATGTTTTTATCATGTCATTGTCTTGTTATATGAGTGCCTGGTACTGCCTGATCCGAGGTCTTGAGGTGGGTGATGTCCTTTTTGAATAGTATTTATAATTAAGGTATATTTAGCACTTGGCCATAGTGGTCTTGTTCTGTAACTGTACGGGTTAATCCGGGGCTATGTAGGAGTGATCACTCCACGTAACATCTCTGGTCACGTGGAGCGTCTCGGTCTCCCATGAGTAACACGCCTCTCTTGGTGTGACGTATCTCGGGGAGCGCCTAGGGAGCAATACGCCCCCTGGATGTGACGTACCTCGGGGAGCGTTCATTCCCTTGGTAACCGAGCGATTTATAAGGAGAGGGTGACGTCCCAGGCCATGCCCTGCTGATGAAGGCACGTGATGCCGTAACGTGTATGGGGGAGGAACCTGCTGTGACGTCACCCGCCGCTAACCCTCAGAGCAATAAGGCTATATACTTTGATGTGATGCTCAAGACTTTCGTTTGTGAGTAACATTTTGTTTTTAACAATAAACGTCAGTAGTTTTACAGTCTGCACTTAGTCTGGATAACTGCTTTATTTTTATGTGTACTACTGGCATTGTGTGAGAGGATCATTATTACCACACTCCGGAACCGCTGTATGCAGTTGGGGACGTGCAAGATCCACTTACTCCTTATTATCTCCCTTAAGGGGACAAGTTCATCTGGCCCTCTAGTTAAACTGGGGTCAGATGGGGAGGTGAGAGACCACGCCAACTGGTGAAGGGATTGCACTCTCTTGTGTGTTTATACACTGTGGCGGTTCTATCTGCATGCTGTCTCCTCCTTTCATCTTTTAATAGGATTCCCATATGGACTGTGTGTGGACTTTTACTGTTTAGTCAATTGTGCTGCAAAATTTGTTTTATAATTTATGTGAAGGTTTGGTGATACTGTTTGTTCAGCTGCATTCTATAGGAATTTAGGCACAAGCTGCGCAAATTTTTTTATTGATTTTGTGAAACCCCTAATATGCTTATAAATCTTGTATTTATAATCTATTGTATTCAGAAAAAAAAAATGTACCACTTTAACACCAGGTCGGTGATGATAGAAAAACTATTGTACAGCAGGGTGTGGAAGTCTAAAAGTAATTTAGAATAAGGCATGATTTCTGTAGAACACTATGGATTGTAGATCTATTTATACAGTATTCCCTTGTTAATTCCTGTTGTTATTTGTTGAAAGTTGACCCATGTTTGCTCTATGCACATATAGAAAAACAGAGAGATTTTCCTATGGGAAAATCATCCATCAACTAATGCTAAGCAGAAATGAGCAGATTCAGCAAATATGAATGGATTCTGATATATATTTCCCTGTCTCTGAGCTGCCCACATATTTAATTCTAATTAAGAATGAGAGACAACAAAGAAGCTAAAGAGATATTATCAGAATAGTACATTAACTATTGCATGCTTATTTAGTGTAAACATTTTTTTAAAAAACAATGATAATGTGCTGAAAGTACAGTAAATACCAACGGAAGCCAATAAAAATGTATTTTTAAAACCTTTTCCAGATATATGGGGTTTCTGCCATCTAGCATGTTTAACCACTTGCTTACTGGGCACTTAAACCCCCTTCCTGCCCATGCCAATTTTCAGCTTTCAGTGCTGTCACTCTTTGAATGACAATTGCACGGTCATGCTACACTGTACCCATATGACATTTTTATAATTTTTTTATTTTCAATGATTTTTATTAAGGTTTTCACACAGAATAAGTAAAGAAAGATAAGAAAACATTGACATTTCCTGTTATGCATTAGAATGTATAGCAGAGGATTACTTGAGTGGTTACATAAATAAAGACATAACTAAAGTCCTGCTTAAATTTGAACAGTGAGGCTGGGTTCACACCATTGCAAATTGGTTGCGGGTTCCCCGCATCCAATTTGCAATAGCAGGAGATTTTGACTGGCTCTCTATGGAGCCGGTTCACATAGCTCCCCAGCAGGTCTGGTGCGTTTTTCACAAAAACGCTGTGCGACATTTGGTCCGTTTCAGGTCCGAATTCAGCCCAAAATTCGGGCTGAAATCGGACCTGAAATGGTGAACCAGGACGCACTGGACCCCTGCTGTGAGCCGCATGCGGTTCATATGTGAACCCAGCCTAAATGTAGCATTAGCACTAATCAAGCAGTAAAAAAAACTGTGTCGTAGAGTGGGAGGCAACACAGCCAACCTTTACTTTACTTTCAAAGATTATTATTTCAGTTTCAGATATAACAAAGCTTGATTTATAACCAACATTAAAGAAAAAGATGCAAGCCATAGTGCAGTTCTCACTGAAGTCTACCATGAACTTAGTTAGGCTCTTAGATCTCTTTCACACCTGCGCAAAATTGCTCAGGTGACAAAGGGACCCAAAGGTTGCCAGTCCAAGTGTTTGGTGGTGATAGACATGATTTCCCAGTCTCCCGGCACCCCTAATGGGAACAAACTGTGCCAGTGAGGGGAAGTCTCGCCCTACCAAGTGAGACTGAGGAGAATGAAATACATCCCAACTTTATAACCGAAAAGGGAGAAAGGTATGGGATAAAAGACCTTGGCCACAACCTTCTCAATCCTGAGAGTATTAAAACAGTCTTAAACCGGCTAATGGATGGAAGACATTACATGAAGTACAGAAGAGAAAAGAAAGTACAGAGAAATAGAGAGGAAGCACCTAAAGACATTTCGGTTCAATGGTATCTAAAGTCGGGACAGCACTCGGTATAAAAGAGACGCCTATGAAAGACGCCCAAGGTTCCCAGACATCCTCAAATCTCTTAGTCGGGTCCGAAAGAATGCTGGATAATTTCTCTTGTGACATGATCCATGGGACTTTTGTTATGGTAACAGCAAAGGAGATCTTTGGTTGTTTCCAGGCTTTCGCTATGGTCAACTTAGCCCCAAGCAATATAAAATGCACTAGTTTCTGGTTTGGTTTAGAAAGAATGTACGCATTTAATAGAGAAATCTCAGGGGACCTGATTTTTGGTCAGCCTCTCAATAAGGTTACATTTTTTTATCCAGAACGGGCGTATCCTTGGGCATTCCCACCAAATGTGTGGCATTGGTCCAGAAAGAGAACAACCTCGAAAGCATAATGGGTCTGCAGAGGGGTAGATACTGGCCAGCTTGGATGTGGTGAGATATCACCTGGTGATAACCTTAACGCTTGCCTCCATGAGGGCAGTATTTAAGATATCTTTAAAAGATTTAGAGAAAGCTACGTGCCAGGTCTCCATGTCCCAATAGAGCTGAAATTCCTCCTCCCAGTGATTTATATAGGAGGCTTTCTCCTTTGGTAAGGTGAGAGATGTGTAAACTACCGAGATGCCCCCCCTCTGCTCCATGGCTTGGCCACACCAAAGTTCATAAACCGCAAATTTGGGTGGAAGGGGCTTGTCTCTCCAAATCTGCTGGAGATAATGGGAGCTTTGTATAAATCTGAACCTTTCAGAGTCTGGGAGGTCAAGCTTGAGACATGTGTCCCAGAGGAGTGAAATATATGCCCTATTCAGTACAGACCCTTGTCCAACCACCACTTAAAGGCTTTGATGTCTAGCCCTGGTGGAAAATTCGGGTTATGGAAAATATGTGCTAGGGGATTCAAAGGCGAGATTAGCTTGAGACGGTTGCGCAGAGTTTCAGAGGGCAAAGGAGTGAGATAATGTAGGAGTTAAAATAGGCGGTCTTTTTTTTGGGGGGGTGGTCCAGAAAAGGAAATCTATAGTGTAGTTCAGAATCGCCTGCCTCTTGATCTGGATCCAGTCCGGTTTCTCATACTTTGTGTATACCAGGGAAAGCTGAGCTAGTCTGGCTGCTTGATAGTATTTATAGAAAAAGGGGAGCCCCAGGCCCCCCTTTTTCCTGTGGCGGTTTAACGTGTTTTGGGGAATCCTGTATCCTGAATTCCCCCAGACAAATCTAAGGGTCTTGCTCTGGAAAGTCCTTAAATGATCCTTCCTAGTTGCTATAGGTAGTGATTGAAATAAATAAAGTAGCCGGGGCAGGAGGGTCATTTTAATTGTGTTGATTCTACCCAACCAAGAGAGTTTGTTATTCGACCTAGTTTTCAAGTCTCCATCTAGTTTGTGGTATATAGGGGGAAAATTATTGGAGTATAAGTCTTCTGTCTTGGCAGTCAAATTGATGCCCAAATATTTAATTGAGGGCGAGCTGCATTTGAAGGAAAATGAGAGTTGCAGAGCAGTTACGGTTTCAGGTGATAGGCATATGTTCATTGCGTGGGATTTGGAGTAGTTTACTTTGAGCCCTGAGATTTCCGCAAATACTGTATATCTGGAGGAGTAATGTGTGAAGTTGGGTTGAATTCCCTCCATATATCTGTCTTACACAAAGAGTGAAGCATTTTGGCTACTTTAAGACTCGCTTTGGAGGGACGCGTTAATTGGTCCCCTAGGGGTCTAGATTTATCAAGTCCCTGATCAAAGGCGACATTGGAATCTCCACCCAGTATGACTCTGCCTTCTAAGTTGGGTTAGATAATATCAAATAGAGATTTAAAGAAATTCAGTTGACCTTTGTTTGGGGTATAGTCCGATACTAGTGTGTATAAATTTCCCTCTATAGTTCCCTTGATCAGAATATATCTCCCTTCTGGATCTTTAAGTTCCATGTAGGGGGTGAATCCACAGGCTTTAGCTATTATGATCGCTACTCCTTTAGTTTTAGTCTCAGCATTAGCTAAAAAGAAGTGTGCGTGAAGGAATTTGGTGCTGTACCGAAATGGGAAGTGGGTCTCTTGAATCTAATTTATATCTAATCTATATCTAATTTAAGAGATTTGTAGTGTTCAAGAATTTTCCTCCTTTTTATAGGGGAGTTGAGGCCCTGGACATTATGAGTGACTATTTTAAGGAATCTCTGGGTGAAGTTAGCCATGGAGCCTGTAGGGTTCACAGCATGCATTTACATCATCACTCACCTTGAAACAAGCGGCCCCTACAGGTGCAGTGAAGAACTTGAGGATGCCCGGGAACTGTGGCTCGATACAGGTGTATCTGAGGTCAGCTGCAATAAAAATAGTTATTAGGTGCTTAGTAGAGGAAAAAGGAAAGAAGATATGACAGACAAGGAGGATGAAAATATGAATTAAACAATTACTCCTATAGGAAACTAAGGGGATGGTGACTGAGAGGTTAAAAACCCCCACAGTCCCATGTTCCCTGCCCTCTCCAGAGGGAACAGATAACAAAGGGAAAAGGTACCATCTGACCCTAATGGGGCAGACAACTTATCCCAAGGAGTTCCAAGGAAGTCCCGGGGGTAAGTGGAGGTGCATGGAGACCTCCCCCAGCAGGGGCTCCCCCAGCACAGCTCATTAATAATTGGTAATCAGAAAATGCTGTATATGTTTAACTTCTAAGGTCCCTAACAACCTGACCAAGGAGGGTGATCCCTGAGCCCCTTGCTAGGCGAACGGGGACTCTCTTCCTCAATATGAAAACAGTCTAGGTAACTGCAGTTCTATCTTGAACATAATACATAGCTAAGATGCTAACTTGACAGCTCAGAAAATCTGAGTAAAAAAGGTATAAAGGGGGAAATACTGTCCGGCCAGGAACCAGGGAGAGAAAAAAAAATCAAAGTGGTCCCAAGCTCCAGACTTTTGCGGGAATGTTTGAGAAGGCTTTTTCATCGCTCATGGAAAAGCAATAGCAAAAGAGAAATAATAGTCCCCAATGACATAATAAAGGAATTATGGAGGTCTGTTGTCTTTTGATTTCTTGCTCTTTGACTTGTTCCATAGTGGGGATACTGGACTTGCAGGCAGCGGCCTTTTTGTGTGGGGTCCGTTAGGGTCGGTAAGATCCATTGGAGCTTCTTGGGAGATTAATTTAAGATCTAGGAGGGGTTTTTCCCCCTCCAGGAGATTTGGGAATGAGAATGTTTTACCTTTGTATATAAATTTGACAGCAAAAGGGAAGGCCCACCAATATTTAAGATCTTTTTGTTGCAAAGCTTGAAGGAGCGGTTTGAGGGTTCTCCTTTTTTGAATGGTAGAGGCAACAGATCCGCAAAGATCTGGACTTGGTGCCCCCTACTAGAGATTGTAGGGTTGGTACGGGACAATCTCATTACTTCTTCTTTGATGGCATAGAAGTGCGGCTTCACTATTACGTCCCTTGGAGCTCCATCTTTCCTTGGGGGCCCCAGAGCTCTATGAGACCTATCCAATTCCAGTCTATGTTTAGGCACATTGGGGATCAAGTTTTGTATAAGGTCCTGAACTGCTTATGTAACTTCTGTTATAGATTCTGGTAGACCTCTGATCCGGAAGTTGTAACGTCTCGATCTATTTTCGAGATCGTCTATTCTTGCCCGGGCTGTGTCCAGTTGCTTTTGCAGAACTTGTATATGAGCTGAGTTTTGGTTGGTTCTGGAAACTGTAATGTCCAGTTTTTCTTCAATGGCTTCCATTCTGGACCCTAGGTTGTGGAAGTCCGCTTTTATGTCCCCTGTGATTTTTGCTGCTGTGTTAGCGAGTCCTCTTTCCAACAAACTTGAAAATTTAAGGAACAAATCTGCAGTATTGAGGGGGGTATCCTGGGTTGGTGGGCCATCTGGAGGGGTCCTTCTGGTGTGAGGGAGAAACCTTCCATTGTGTGGCCTATCAACAATTCCGTGGAGGCTGGGGAAATGGTCAGGAGTTGGTGTGTGGTCAAATTGGTATCCGGTGTAAGGGTAAGGGTAGCAGGGGCTATTACTGGCCTGGGCTCTGATGCTCCCTCCTGAGCTTTTGTGTGTAAGTGGGACGCAGCAGTGGCCATGTGGGATGAGCAGGCCTGGTCGGCTTCTTCAAATAGCTGTGTGAGCGATCACCTAACCATCGACCCCTGCATTCAGGGTGATATTGGTGTCCTCAGGGTGTATATCGTCCTGTGACCCGTAGCCCAAGTGCTATTATTGTAAAGGTTTTTTGGGGGGCTCCTCTGTCTCTTCTTTAGCTTAATATTAGGCCTGACTGGCTGCCATCAGTTATACTGTAAAATAATCAGCAGGGGGCAAACAAGCAGGGGGGCCCCTGGATCGTGATACCCAGCCTTTTTGATGTGCCCCGGAGGTCTTGGGGGGTTCAATCAGCCTGCAGAAAAAAGTCCTGGGTAGCTTGTGCGGCTTCCCTGGGTCCCATCAGCTTGCTAGGCCGCAACAGTGGCCATCTTGGTACACCCATCGGCAAATAGGCCCGTTGGTAGCCGGTGGGGGGAGCCCTGTAAAGGTGGTCCCAGTATGCTACCTTGAACCGGAGGTCTTGAGGGACTAAACTGCTCCTATTCCGTGAGCCCTGGGTAGTTAGTGTGGCTTCCCTGGGGTCCTTTCCTATGTTAGGCCTCGGCCGTGGCCATATTGGTACACCCGGCTGGGAACGATGGAGCAGGCTGTGGGCTTGGAGGACGCCACAATGGAAGGTGCATGGAGTCCGCAGATGCTGGGGGTCTTAGTGGGCTCAATCACCCCTGTTATGGTGCTCTTGGTATGCTGTAGTGAGCACCCTGAGCACCGGCGGCCAGGGAAGGTGCTCAGGCAACCATCCTGGAGCTCCCGCACATGTGCACTGCCAGTTTTCTTAGTCAGTTTATAAATTTGACAAGCACTGCACTTCTTTTCTTTTTTATACTGTAGGAAAATTGGTGTCTGCATAAAGTGGACCTTAAGAGGAAAGAAAGTCCTCCTCTTCCTCCTGCTGCTCTGCCTTGCCCTGTCCATAATTCCACACAGAGTCTGCTCCAGCAGGAACACAACAGGGATTGTGTCACTGATGCATGCATTAAATAAAATAAAATATTTGCGCTTGTGGAAGAAAGAACGGAAAAAACTTTTATACTTTTTTAAAGCTTTTTATAAAAGCTTTTTTAAAGCCTTTCTAAAAGCTTTTTTAAATGACCCACAGCAAGCTGTAAAACAATGTGAAATAATCACCTAGAGAAATGTAACCAGAAAAATACAGCGCTCGCAGGTGCTAAATAATGATCTGCCCACTTTAACAGACAATGATATATATATAAATAATAATATAAGAAAAAATTCCATAACAATTTTAAATATAAAGTGAAAAAATTCAATAACAATTTTAAATATAAAGTGAGAAAAGTGCTTGAGGTGCTCGTTGTCTTCAAAAAGTGCCAATAGTGCCAAGGTGCTCCAAAAAACATGTGTGGGGTGAGTACCCCTAATGCATCCCTACTCACCACAAGACCATGACCGCCAGCTTTTCAGTCTGGGGGTCAGGTCAGGCTTGTTATTCAAATTCCTTCTCGGGTGACTAGCCCTGGTAAGGTATATTCAGTACAAGAAGCCGGAGACACTCCACATAGGGAAAAAAGAAAGAGGAGGAACCACAATAGTGAAGTATTGTAGAAACTAATTTATTGCGCAAACAGAATCAAGGTACTCACAGAGTAGCAGATAAAAACGAGCCTGGCTCACCATCCTGTGGCCTTCTCAAATGGTGACAGTACAGTGCATGCATCCTTTATGAGCAGCCATTGACATGGGGAAAAAAGCCTAGCCGGCCTGAGCCTGTCATTATGCCATACTCACACAGGTACTCATTGACTGCCCTCTTCTGCATGTGCAGCCTCTGCAGCATTGCCAACGTCAAGTTCCATCTGGTGGGCATGTCACAAATCTGTCGGTTTACGGGCAGGTGGAATTCCCACTTAGTTTTAGCCAACCAAGCACTGGCTGTGTATGACCACCTGAAATGGCTACAGACTCTTCTCACCTGCTTTAGGAAACTCTGCACTACCAAATTCAGGACGTGCCAGGCATGGCACATGTGTCAACTTTCCCTGTCTAAGGGCGGACAGGAGGTTTGTGCCATTATCGCACACCCCCATTCCTGGCTCCAGCTGGCTTGGCGTGAACCACCTCTGGGCCTGTCCCTGCAGAGCTTCAAGAATCTCTGTTCCAATGTGGTTCCTGTCCCCTAGACACACCAGCTGAACCACTGCATGGCACCTTTAGCCTGACTCATTAATTAGCTCTCTGAATGCTTAGGAGGTACTTGAGGTTCATAGGACAATTCAGCAGGGGAAGGCATGGAGGAAAATGAGGACAGGGTAGAGCGGACAAATCTTACATCATCACCAGCTGTATGGAGACATGGGGGCACAACAAGCTGCAGCACTGAGCCCTGTCCTGCATCCTTCCAAGTTGCAAGCAGAGTTACCCAGTGTGCTGTGAACAAAATATATTGTCCATGCCCATGCTTGCTGGACCACAGCAGTAACGTGGAGTTTGCGGCTGACTGCCTTGCCCAACAATGCCACAAAATTGCATTCCATGTCATGGTAGAGAGCTAGAATGGCCATATGTGAATAGAAATAGGGACTGGGAACCTGCCATTGTGGTGCAGCACATTCTGCAAATTCACAGAAGGGGGCAGACAAGAAGGCAGAAGTTGTAGAGCCAGCAGCTTTCACAAGCATTTAGATGCTGGGCATGTGGGTGTCAGTGACTGTATTTTTCCACTGCAGCAGATGGGGCAGAGAAATTTGCAAGCTATAGTCTACAGCTGGTGGTGTGCTGTTGGCAGATGTTCTGCAAGGACCTGGGACACTCTGCGCTATACCATCATCCCTGTCAGTGGAGGCTGCTGAGAGGTCATGAGGTATAGCAGGGGCATATTGAAGTGAGTAAGGAGGAGGAACAGATTTGTGCCCCTTTTGTGTGACTTTTAGGTGCTCTAGCCAATGGGCTGAATGGAGGTTAAATGCCTTGTCAAGCATGTGGTACCCAAATGGCTGGTGTTTTTGGCATGCTTGATGTGCTTGAGACAACGTTTGCAAATAGCAACAGTGCTAAAATATGGCCCAGGCAGCTGAGCTGTGGAAAGTGGGCTGGGAGATAACAGCTCCATAATGTGATGGAATAGGGTGGCTGCTCTCTACTCTTCTATGATGGCTGCCTAGTTGGGGTTGTGCCTCACCCTCCCTTTCTTACTCTTCTCTATCTGGCACGCAAGTCACATCAGTGACCTCATCATCATCATCATCTCCTCCATCCTCATTACCACTGGAGATAACTTGGCAATACACTGCAGTTGGGGGAACATGAATGCCAATTTGTGTATCAGTGTTCTCTAATCACCTTAGGCTCATGTTCCAGCATTCTTTAACCTCAGAACCAACTGTGTCAATCAAGTAATGACTGTGCATTGTGAAGGAGCAAGTGGCTGACGCTGTGTTCAAAAAACTCAGCTGACTCCTCCATGGCTGGAGGCAGGTTTAGCCACTCTGGCAGCTGCAGGGGACTGCACACTAGTCTCTGCTTGGGTGACGGAGGATGAGGAGGATGAGGATGGTTTAGTAAGCCAGTACACCACCTCCTCTGCATGCTGTGGCTAGATAGCACAGGCAACATCACTAAACAGAGGAAATAATGCCCTGCCTGAGGGGCATGACTGACCACATCCATCTTTGCCTGTGGACACATGCGCTGCTGGCCCCTTTACTGCGCCATTGGAACGTCTGCCTCTCCTTATTGTCCTCTCAGATATGATGGGGGGGGCGGTGCTTATTACCAAAATGTAATAAAGATGTGGAAATGTGTACGTGGATGCACTTTAATCAATGGAAAATGGTGTTTGGCACACTTTAATTTGAGTTAAACTTGCAGTAACGCACAGAACTATATAGCATTAAACGTGCATTAACACAATGAAATATACAGCATTAAGCTTGCAGTGATGCACAGAACTATATGGCATTACACTATAATATGCTGCAACATACTGCGTCAAACGTGCAATTAAATATATGGCATTAAACTTGCAGTAACACAATGAAATATTTGGCGTTGAACTTACAGTAACGCACAGAAATATATGGTGTTAAACTTGCAGTAATGCTATGAAATATATGGCGTTAAACTTGCAGTAACACAATCAATGAAATATATGGCGTTGAACTTAAGTAACACACAGAACTATATGGCTTTAAACTTGCAGTAATGCTATGAAATATACAGTGTTAAAATTGCAGTAACACACAGAACTATATGGAGTTAAACTTGCAGTAGCGCACAGAACTATATGGCGTTAAACTTGCAGTAACGAGAACTATATGGCGTTTTACTTGGAGTAACGCAATGAAATATATGGAGTTAAACTTGCATTAATGCACAAACGTATGGTGTTAAACTTGCAGTAACGCAATGAAATATATGGAGTTAAACTTGCAGTAATGCACAGAAATATATGGTGTTAAACTTGCAGTAATGCACAGAGATGTATGGCGTTAAACTTGCAGTAATGCTATGAAATATATGGTTTTAACTTGTAGTAATGCACAGAACTATATGGCATTAAACTTGCAGTAACACACAGAATTATTTGGCGTTAAGCTTGCAGAAACACACAGAAATATATGGAGTTAAACTTGCAGTAATGCACAGAACTATATGGCGTTAAACCCACAGTAATGCACAGAAATATATGGCATTAAACTTGCAGTAATGCACAGAACTATGCGGCTTTAAACTTGCAGTAACACACAGAACTACTATGGCGTTAAACTTGCAGTAACGCAATGAAATATACAATGTTAAACTTGCAGTAACGCACAGAACTATATGGTTTTCAACTTGCAGTAACGCACAGAACTATATAGCCTTAAACTTGCAATAACGCAATGAAATATACGAAATTAAACTTGCAGAATGCACAGAACTATATGGCATTAAACTTGCAGTAACACAGAGAAATATATGGCGTTAAGCTTGCAGTACCGCACAGAATTATTTGGCAATAAACTTGCAGTAATGCACAGAACTATGTGGCATTAAACTTTCAGTAATACACAGAACTATGTGGCGGTAAATTTGCAGTAATGCAATGAAATATATGGCATTGAACTTGCAGTAGCACACAGAACTATATGACATTAAACTTGCAGTAACGCTCATAAATATAGGGTGTTAAATGATCACTGCACTCACACTGACTGTACTGTCCCTAGATTCACACTAATGTAAAGATGAATGGTGGGCACTCACTACACTCTTACTGCCTGAACTGTCCCTAGACTCACACTAATGTAAAGATGAATGGTGGTCGCTCTGCACGTTAAACTTGCAGTAATGCACAGAGCTATATGGTGTTAAACTTACAGTAACACACAGAACTATATAGCCTTAAACTTGCAGTAATGCAATGAAATAAACAATGTTAAACTGCAGTAATGCACAGAACTATATGAGGTTAAACTTGCAATAACACACAGAACTATATGGCGTTAAGCTTGCAGTAACACACAGAAATATATGGCATTAAACTTGCAGTAATGCACAGAACTATATGGCATTAAACTTGCAGTAGCACACAGAAAGATATGGCATTAAACTTGCAGTAACACACTGAAATATATGGCGTTATACTTGCATTAATGTACAGAACTATATGGCGTTAAACTTGCAGTAACACACAGACATATATGGAGTTAAACCTTCAGTAATTCACAGAACTATATGGCGTTAAACTTGCAGTAATGCACAGAACTATATAGCATTAAACGTGCATTAACACAATGAAATATGCTTGCAGTGATACACAGAACTATATGGCATTAAACTTGCAGTAATGCACAGAACTATAAAGCATTAAACTTGCAGTAATGCACAGAACTATAAAGCATTAAACTTGCAGTAATGCACAGAACTATATAGCATTAAACTTGCAGTAACACAATGAAATATACAGTGTTAAACTTGCAGTAATGCACAGAACTATATGGCATTAAACTTGCAGTAACACACAGAAATATATGGCTTTAAACTTGCAGTAATGCACAGAATTATATGGCGTTAAACTTGCAGTAATGTAATGAAATATACATCGTTAAACTTGCAGTAACGCACAGCACTAGTTGGCGTTAAACTTGCAGTAACGCACAGAAATATATGGCGTTAAACTTGCAGTAACGCACGGAACTATATGCGTTAAACTCACAGTAACACACAGAACTATATGGCAATAAACTTGCAGTAACGCACAGAACTATATGGTGTTAAACTTGCAGTAACACAATGAAATATATGGCATTAAACTTGCAGTAACACACAGAACTATATGGCGTTAAACTTGCAGTAATGCTTATAAAAATACGGTGTTAAATGATCACTACACTGACTGAACTATTCCTAGATTCACACCAATGTAAAGATGAATGGTGGTCACTCACTACACTCACTTTGCCTGAACTGTCCCTAGACTCACACTAATGTAAAAATGAATGGTGGTCACACTACACTCACACTGACTGAACTGTCCCTAGATTAACACTAATGTAAAAGATTAATGGCGGTCACCACACCCACGCTGACTGAACTGTCCCTAGACTCACGCTAATATAAAGATGAATGGTCATCACAAACTACACTGACTGGACTATCCCTAGATTCACACTAATGTAAAGATGAATGGGTGTTACTACACACACACATTGACTATGCCTAGATTAACACTAAACTAATATTCTACACTGACAATAGAATCACAATAGCACACTATAGCACACTAACTGTAGCACTGAACAGAGTCTTGTTCTATCTCTCTCCATGCCGCCAATATCAGAATGAAAATGGCCGCTATTGAAAGAATACTTTTATAGTGTGGGGCGGGACTAAGAGCAATGAGCCATGATTGGATAGAGTCATCATGACAGCATCCAATCATGGCTCTTGTAGTGCTCTGTGCCCTGATTGGGTGAAACTTTCATTGCTTCAGCCAAATCAGGGCTTTCAATGCAATGTGCAGCGGTGCAGTGCATTGTGGTCATTCTGCGGGCCAAACAAACGGTCAAACAACCCAATAATTTGGTTGTTCAGCAAGCAGGTGATTAGCCAATGTTTGCCCCAAACTCATGCTCGAGCCGAACCATTCGTCCATCCCTAATAAGCACCATAAGCAAGCTTGCTCCATGCTGTTGATAGTCTATATATATTTCTGCATAAGATGAGTGTTTTAGGACTGCAAAAATGAATCTTCGTAGGCCTCATTCATACACGTGTACTGATATTTACACCCGTCCAAAAGGTCATCCTCACCCACATGGAATGCACAGGTTGTTCGGGCAGCTTGTTCAAATCAATGACAGGTAGACATCTTTATGGACTTGCATAGATATCCAAGTGCATCCCAGAGTGTACATACGTGTAGGTCTGACGCGTGAATCAGAACACAATCCAGATGGATATTTTAAAGGTAAAAAATGTTCTTACTTTTTTATAGAAAGATTTTCCTATGTATATTCTGCAGTCTAAAATATAACATAGTGTCTTAGTCACATAATAAAACACAAAGAAATTGTACAGCATATGGGTCATTTGTAAACAACTGCACTGTATTCTTCAAATATTATTTATATCCATACAGGTAGCACAGTTCCCTTAATCTAATCACCATAGAATGCGTAAAGACATATGCTGATCATTGATCTCATCTTGTTAATGGAAATCAACATTTGCTGTGACACATCTCATGAGAATAGAATTCGACTTGGCTAATAAAATTTTCTTGCCAGAGCTACTACAATCTAACATACCCATATCCTAAATTTAGTCTAAGCCTGTTTATATATCCATTGTTAGATCATTGGCATTTATGTTTCAAAATTATTTTATTGAAAAGGTTTCAGAATGTTACAACATGGATTAAAGGTACATTACCTCATACAATTAAAAGTATAAACAATATAGTATTAAATGACAGCATGAATTGATGAATAAGTTGGACAGGGTTTTGTTGGAGCAACACCTCATGCATGTTCTAAACTAGTGCTCTCTTTAGTGCTTCGGTCTTTTTGGTCACTTTGAGTTTACCCCCAGTCCGGCTGTGTGTGATTAGGTATAGGTCTTCGTTTGGCAGTGGGCCTAGCATGGGTATATTTCTTGGATCAGAGGGATGGGAGACAGCTCATGCCCTTCTTCTCTCATTCCTCCAAAACCTTTTTGTAGCTAAAAAACAGGTGTAGGCCCACATGGAATGAAAAGGGTGGGTGGAGGTGGTGAGGAGGGGTAGAGAAGGGGATAGGGAGAGGGAGGAGGGGAAAAAAAGAAGGAGGGGCAGGATGGGCTAGGCTAGGGAGGGCAGGATAATTTCCCAGTACTCTCCTTAGTCGCCCATGACCAGGGTATATTTCTTTTGAACTTCTTTGTATCCAGAGTGGTAATGCAATGGGATATGTGTTAAAAAGATGGAAATTTCTTAGTAATTTTCTAATATCAAATTCAGACATGTCTGTGATTTCTGAAACTTGAGCCACACATCCCACGTATTCGTAAACGCAGTCATTCTATCCATCGAGGAGTGAATCAATTCCTCAATTTTTCCTATTCTATTACTTCGATTGGTCCATTCCTTCATGGACAGGAGTGAGTCGGATTTCCAATGTACCAGCAAGCACATTCTCGCAGCGTTGAACATATGCATTAAAATCAATTTGAGGACTTCCGGTTCCGGCGCCGCATGGAGTAGAGGGTCTCCAGTACAGCTCCCGCTCCCGGTCCTGATATCTGCATAAAAAGCCTGCCCAGACACCTTAATCTGCCCTACAAGATACGTATACAAGTTGCGACGCTCTTACACGAACGACCATGTAACCTTTAGGCTGAGTGAGGACAGGTACTTCCTTACCTGGTTAGCTTCATTATCTTATCCTTTTTAACTCCTTAACTAAGTGAGGAGCTACCTATCTTACTGACGCAAATGCTTATGCACCCTACACACCGAGTTCAAAGTCTTTAGTGTCTGTACAGACTTAAACTATAATCTTTTAATGATTCTTTAAAGGTAGAAAAATTGTGTATAGGGTAACGTAATGGTGAGACCTATGTTTCTTCAAGTTTTCTTTATATGGGACCAGTACCCGCTGATTCCTCTCATGACCCTTTAATAGGACGGGAGGGATCGGATCGGGTAG